>SJYT01069839.1:0-93003 GCA_006410635.1 Cephalophus harveyi | reverse complement strand
TTGCATGAAATGTGCCCTTGGTATGTCTAATTTTCTTGAAGAGATCTCTAGTCTTTCCCATTCTGTTATTTTCCTCTATTTCTTTGCATTGATGGCTGAAGAAGGCTTTCTTATCTCTTCTTGCTATTCTTTGGAACTCTGCATTCAGGTGCTTATATCTTTCCTTTTCTCCTTTGCTTTTCGCCTCTCTTCTTTTCACAGCTGTTTGTAAGGCCTCCCCAGACAGCCATTTTGGATTTAGGGCAACAAGACAAATATTCAGAGTATGTGAAAGCATAACTATGAATGAAAGGAGAATTTCAAGGCAAAAAGACCATTTAATGAAGACACGAGCAAATCTTGAAGTTCAATTTGATCATTTCCCAGCAATAACCAATCCTGCACAAAATTTAATGTAGGTTCTTTCCTTTTAGACACAGCCTCTTTCCTGTTTGAAGACTTACACATAGTTCAGGACACCTAGGTATATGCCTTCCTACCCTATTAAATAAATGCAAATAATTTCAGAGTGTAGTTAATGAAAATTCTCCCACAGAGGCAATGTAGAGAGTAAACTACAATTTAAATCACAGCAGAAAGAACATGCCTTTAAAATTTTAAAGAATTTATTTTATAGTCAAGCTTTATTGGATTCCAATAAAGTTCTGAATTCTTGATAGTTTTCCTAGAACCTAAATTGAATGTGATCTGCCCACAATATTCATGTGTATAACTTTTTCAGCAATAAGCTCCTATGTTATACACCAGGAGCATTCCATGTAAACATTGATATATTTGTATAAAATTTAATGCATATCCCCCCATCTGTTTCATCTCAGATATGACACTACATAGGTATCAAAGCATTTTTTTTCTATTCAACTGATTCTTTTAACCTTAATGCATTTAATATGAGCTTCCCTGGTGGCTCAGATGGCAAAGAATCTGCTTACAATGGTGGAAACCTGAGTTCAATCCTTGGGTTGGGAAAATCCCCTGGAGAAGGAGAAATGGCAACCCATTTCAGTATTCTTGCCTGGAGAATTCTGTGGACAGAGGAGCCTAGCCAGCTACAGTCCACAGGGTTGCAAAGATTTGGACACAACTGAGCGAGTAACACACACACACACACACACACACACACACAAAACCTTAACCTTTAATACAGCACATTTTCAAAACATGTCCTAGATGAGCATCACCAGTTTCACCGGGGTGACTGGGAATTTTGGATTGGCATTATGGGAACGGGAGCTACTGGCATCTGGTGGGTGGAAACCAGTGCTGCTTCTGAAGACCTGCAACAAGACACCCTATAGCAGAGCACCCTCTCTCCTCAATAAAGAAGCAGTCAACTACTGAACTTGAGAAATCCTGGTCTAATCTATACCACTTAGTACAAAACTAGACATATATTTGTTGCTAAACATATTATTATTTTTTTTAATTTAAAAGTTCTTGTTGTAAAAGGGTCCAGAATTTACCCTCTAATTTTTTTTTTTTTTTTGGCACACACTGGATCTGTTAAAATTAACAAAAATACACAATATGGATTAGAGGCTGATTCTCTGTATCACCAGCTTTTCATGCCTATGGCTAAACAGTTCCCAAAGACAGGGTGGGACCCATAGAGCAGGAAGGCCCGTTCACCAGCACACTCGGTCCTTTTCAAGGTTACAGTGAGGGGGTGGAGTGAGTCGCTCAGTCATGTCCGACTCTTTGCGACCCCAAGGACTATACAGTCCATGGAATTTTCCAGGCCAGAATACTGGAGTGGGTTGCCTTTCCCTTCTCCAGGGGATCTTCCCAACCCAGGGATGGAACCCAGGTCTCCCGCATTGCAAGCAGATTCTTTACCAGCTGAGTCACAAGGGAAACCCTTGTGAGGGGGTAAAACATGAAAATACCATGTCAAAAGGGATGTCATTGTTCTCAAGAACAACGTCTATTTGCCTCCCAGTTAATGAAAAGAACATTGCCTCAGGCTGGCTGCCTCCATGCTTCCTGCCACCGGCAACCCACCCCCCTAGGAAAACCTGGGTTTTTCTTTTCAATTCACCATGGCCAAAAAGGATACTTGATTCTACTTTGAGACATTTTCAGATCTTAACATTAAGAAGAGCGTGTTTTCTCATGAAGAGCAAGGAGCAGAAAAGAACCCTGAGCGACCGTCACTGTCCTACCTCTGTTATGAAACTGCATGAGGCACATCAGACAGAAGCAAGGCTGACATATATATATACGGGCCTCCCAGGTGGCACTATTGGTAAAGAACCCACCTGCCAATGCAGGAGACATGAGAGGCGTGGGTTCAAGCCCTGGGTCAGGAAGATCCCCTGGAGGAGGGCATGGCAACCCGCTCCGGTATCCTTGCCTGGAGAAACCCGCGGACAGAGGAGGCTGGTGGGCTACAGTCCACTGGCCGGCAAACAGTCAGAGATATCTGAAGCAACTTCCCATGCATGCAAGTATATAAAATTCTACTTTTTAACATATCAAAATTCATTACCAGCCTACCTAAAACCACTTTTATACAGTCATAATGAACTGAAATATCCCTATTTGTGTCTTTGGGAGACAGATGTTTTTAATAAATCAAGGACTTGGCTTCCCCACTTCTTGTCACTTCCTCATTGTTTTAGGGAATCTGCTTTCAGCAAGGCATGTACAGTGGTAATAGATCATTTTCTTCCACTAACCCCTATGCCAATGTGCTTGAACGTCTTTGTAGCAATTTATCCTGGAGCATCTCAACCAGCCAACCTCTCCTCACTCCATGGGGGAAGACACTTTTCTATTGTTATTATGTAAAGTGTTTTATTTACTGTGAATCGTTTACACGGGTTTTATATTATGATGTGGCAGAGTCTCATTATGAAGTAAATGCATGCAGGGGAATAATGGTGAACCACATCAGACAAAAAATCAAAATATAGCATGGAGTGGGAAGGAAGCCTGTCACACTTTTTAAAGAAAGGAAGAAGCTGTCCGGCAATTTTCAGTTTGAACAGCAGTGCACGGCTCTCACATGAAGCAATTCTGCCAAGGTAAGATCTTTAGTTTCTGTTGGACCTCTTCAATCCCACAGTTTATTACGAATGGACTGCCGTGTCTAGGAGGGACATCCCGGTGGCCTTTGGACTGTGAGTTGCTGAAATGTAGACACCATTTCTGCAGCTGACACAGCATCCGAATGCAAATGCCGCATTAGACTTTCAAATCTAACGATAATGTGACAGACAAACTCAGTCCCAGCCCTGTAAAGTATGCCAAAGTCAGCTCCTAGCTCGTGGAACTGCCTTACACGTCAATTTGCTCAGTGAGCACTTGCAACATAGTTTTTTTGAAAAGCCTTTAAAATGAGGAAACTGGATCATCCAGCCAAGAATGTGAGGCAGACAGGGCGCTTTCTAGTGCTTCCCCTGGTTCTGAATGTCTTGATTGTTAGAGAGTTTGCTCACTCTAACTCAGTTTTTTCAACCTCAATGCCACTGACAGTTAGTGTTAGATAAGTTCTCCTTCCCTGGGTTGTCTTGTGATGGTAGGGGATCTTGAAGCATCCCAGTCCTCTACCCACTAGACCCCACTACCAATTCCCCAGTTACAATGATCAAAGTATCTGCACGCCCTGCCAATTATGTCCTGGGGACTGAAGGCATCCGGGGCTAAGAAGCATTACAAGGAAAAAAAAGAGCATCCAGACAATTTAGAAAGTATTTACAAGTTAGCTGCATCTCACTTTCCAATCCAAACTTAGGGGAAAAAAAATCTTTTTAAGAGTGGGAGAAAGTGAGGGAGCAAGAATGAGAGGATTTGTTGCGGGAACTGGTTCCTCACTGCTTAAATACTTCTCTTGCTTGCTGGGGAGAATCTTCTCTTTGTTTAGGCTGAAGCTGAGAAAAGTAAAATATACAATTGTATCAGTGCAGGGCTTTAGTAGAATTGTGCATGCATCATGAAAATCCCATCCTTTGCAGAGAAACACAGGTTCCTGTTGAGCTCTTCAGCCCGACCTTGCTGCCATATTTACATTTAGAATAGGAAAGGCTTATCATTCACTCCCACCCCGTGGCTACTGGTTCCCCAACTCCTGCCCCCTCTACTTTCCTGCGCCTTAATGGTTGATAGGAGTCCCTTTGCGATGATAGCTCTTCCAAATAGTTGGGAACACACTATAAGACAACGGAGAAAAACTAGACTTCCTCCACCTAAGAAAAGATTTTGTCTTGCTAGTGTTTAAGATTAAAAATAATCCTCTGAGTGCTCTAAATTCCTTTTTTTTTTTTTTTTAAGAAAAAAGTGGGGGAGGGATTGAGAGGGAAAACATGTGCCTGAGTCTACAGGCTGAGCGTGTGTTCAGATTTTGGGGGGAATTTTAATTAATTGGGTTAAGGTGTCTGCCTCCAATGCGGGAGACCTGGGTTTGATCCCCGGGTCGGGAAGATCCCCTGGAGAAGGAAATGGCAATCCACTCCAGTATTCTTGCCTGGAGAATCCCATGGACGGAGAAGCCTAGTAGGTTACAGTCCACGGGGTCGCAAAGAGTCGGACACGACTGAGCGACTTCACCTTTACCTTCACCTTTAATTAATTAGACCTTCAGTATAGCCAAGGAAGGTTAGCAGCTTTTGCACAGAGGAATATGCTGACATGAATGTCAACTCACTTGTCTACACTGCTCAGGATTAAATAGCCATATAATCCGCTGACCAACGGGAATTCCGCTCTGAACACTAGAAGGCAAGTTGTCCCACATGCTGTCTCTCTCCACCTTATCCCACAGGCCATGGCCTCATTTCACAGGCCAGCATTTCAGCCTTCTCACTCTCTCTATGCCAAACACTCACCTGCGCATTTAGTTTTGCACTCCAAAAATACACCTCAGCCTACCGTGATCCATGCCTTTGTGCTCAGTCACTTCGGTCGTGGCTGTTTCTTTGCCACCCCATTGACTGTAGCCTGTCAGGCTTGTCTGTCCCTGGGGATTCTCCATGCAAGAATACTGGAGTGGGCTGCCATTTCCTCCTCCAGGGGATCGTTCCCATCCAGGGATCCAACCCACATCTCTTAAGTCTTCTGTACTAGCAGGAGGGTTCTTTTTTTAGTTTTGTTTATTTATTTATTTTAAATTTAAATTTATTTATTTTAATTGGAGGCGCGTCTAGTCAAGGCTAAGGTTTTTCCTGTGGTCATGTATGGATGTGAGAGTTGGACTGTGAAGAAGGCTGAGCGCCGAAGAATTGATGCTTTTGAACTGTGGTGTTGGAGAAGACACTTGAGAGTCCCTTGGACTGCAAGGAGATCCAGTCAGTCCATTCTGAAGGAGATCAGCCCTGGGATTTCTTTGGAAGGAATGATGCTAAAGCTGAAACTCCAGTACTTTGGCCACCTCATGTGAAGAGTTGACTCATTGGAAAAGACTCTGATGCTGGGAGGGATTGGGGGCAGGAGGAGAAGGGGACGACAGAGAATGAGATGGCTAGATGGCATCACAGACTCGATGAACTGAGTCTGAGTGAACTCTGAGAGATGGTGATGGACAGGGAGGCCTGGCGTGCTGTGATTCATGGGGTTGCAAAGAGTCGGACAAGACTGAGCGACTGAACTGAATTACTTTACAATATTGTATTGGTTTTGCCATACATCAACATGAATCCACCACGGTGTACACGTGTTCCCCATCCTGAACCCCCTCCCACCTCCCTCCCCGCACCACCCACTAACGCCACCTGGGAATCCTGTCCTCCCTAATGTTAATGGTTGCTCTAACCATGACTTCTACAAATTCTTCCGCTACTCACTATGTGGAAATCACATTTGTATATTTTTACATCAGTATCTTGGGTTTCTATATTGGCACTAGTGGTGAACAACCCACCTGCCAGTGTAGGAGACGTAATAGACGCAAGCTCAATCCCTGGGTTGGGAAGACCCGCTGGAGGAAGGCATGGCAACCCATGCCAGTGTTCTTGCCTGGAGATTCCCAAGGACAGAGAACCCTAGGGGGCTACAGTCCATGGGGTCACAAAGATGTGGACACAACTGAAGCGACTTCACAGGCACACACTGATATCTGATCACAGTGTTATACTCCGACTCCTGTCTTGGGCAGAAAGCAAGTGCTGAAAAGCCATACAAATATCAGCGCCATACAGCCCCTGATCCTGAATATCTGTATCTAATTTGCTGAATACGTTCAGTCTCGTGTTTATTTTTTGTACGTATAAGCAGCTTGTTTTCAAATGAGTGTGATGAGAACCGTGATGCTAGTAGCTCATAAGAAAAGAGAAATCTTTCTAAGACAATGTCAACTTCTCTTGCCTCTGACATCAAGTGACATTGGTTTCTTAACCTCAAGGGAATGATTGCTTCTCTCTCTCCACAACATATTTACAAGCTCAGCATACAACACTTACTCAATATGTTTGCTCATTTCCTTCCTCAGAATGTAGACAAATTTCTAATAAGATCCAAGGTGGATTCTCTGCATCTAGTTAATGTTTTTCTAAGAACAGCTTTGTTTTTGTAAATTTGTCTGGCATTTCTACATTACATAGCTGTCAACATTAGACTGATCTCTTCAGTCAAATTTTGTAACCATTTAGCAATTTCACAATTATTGTCTTTCAACATTTATGATTAGACAAACATATTTATTAAAATTAAATATGGCCAGTCAATATAAGTGATATAATTAGACATATACCTACTTGCATTAGCCGAGACTTAGCTCATTTAAGTAAGTGGGAATTAACAGTGGGAAAGAAAATTAATTCGACTTTGGCTTGTCCAGTACTGTGGTACTTGTTAGGTTACATATGATTGATCACCCAGTTGAGCAATAGAACTATCAGAAATAGTTTGTTGGAAACAGCAACATCCACAAGCGGGAAAAATCATGAAATTTTAAGGGAGTGAAATTTTATGAGAAAGCTACTGTTTTTCTCAATATTCTCACATTATCCCTGGTCTTGAATGTGTTTATGTCTTAAGTGCACCATACCGAATGCATATGGGGAAGCTATAAGTTAATATTTTAAAGTAGATTTTTTTTTTTATAATCAAACATCTGGAATGATATGCTCAGACCTGTTACAGTGGTAAGAACGTTTCTGATCAGTTCCTGTTCTTCAGTTTTCTCCCTTCTTTCCTTACTTCCTCCCTCCCTTTCCCTCTTTCTCTTCCCTTCTCATCTGCCTGCCTACCTCTATTCTTTTTTTTTTTTTTTGCTTCTTTTCCTTCTCTTTTTGAAAATATTTGAAATATGAATTTAACATGAGTTTAGGTATAATTCTAATAACAGGTTGTGTTTTCTGTTTAAAGGATAAGATTTGGATTTGTATTTCCCCAAGTTACTTTTCCTCCTCATTGACGCAGAAGTTTTTTTGTTTTTTTTTTTAAGCTCACTTATTAAAAAAAAGAGAGAGAGATAGAGAGAGATGTGTCCATATACGGTCCTTTTGCTTTTGTTTAGCTGCTCAGCTGTGTCTAACTCTTTTGCAACCCCATGGAATGTAGCCTGCCAGGCTCCTCTGTCCATAGAATTTCCCAGACAAGAAAACTGGAGTGGGAGGCCATTTCCTCTTCCAGGGAATCTTCCTGACCCAGGGATCTCTTATAATTCTCCTCCATTGCAGGCATATTCTTTACCATTGAGCCAGTGGGGAAGCTTTATATATATTCTCTTAGCAAAGACTTATTTAATGGTGATTATGTGCCTCAAAATGTTCACAGTATTTAACATGTGTTTCATTCAACAAACTATGCAATAGGTACTCTAAGTATCTTTGAAAAAATTAGAGTACAGAAAAGGAATATAACTTGCCCAGATATACACAGTTATCGAGTAGCAGTCAGAACCAGAATAATAAATCTGTATGAATTTGAACTTTTTTTTTAACTACTAAACTCTGAGTTTCCAAAAATTTGCACTTTGCAAGTTCAAGAAGATTATGAGTGATTAAACCCCTGTTTAAATACAAATATTCAGATTGTAGAACTTGTGTTTTTAAGCCTATTAATACCCTGCCTCAAGAAATAGTGCTTGCTCATATACATTATTACAAGTAGGATTTACTTGAAGCTGTATCTGATGGCTAAATTTTCTCTTTGGTTATCACACAACATTTTTCAATATAGATACTAAAGGCCCATTCATTTTGTGACCAAGCTTCATTTTGCATTATGTAACCAAGCTTGACATCTACTTTTATGTAAAAGTATTCTTTGAATTAAATAACTCCCCTATTTTACCCAGTATTGGGAGGGGGAGAATTAAGAGATTAAAGCATGGTAACTGACATATATTTCATAAAATGTATGTGATTTCACAATAATTATATGAAAAATTAAAGTCTTACAGAGATTATTACTTAAGCCCTCAAGATTCATGTTTTTTCTCTCTCTTTTTATTTGGAAAACATAACTGTGCTCTTGAGGAACTGAGGCGTTGATCAGTCAGAGGCTCAGAAGCTCAGGGCAGACAGTGTCCCTGGCGCTGACCTAGTCGAAGCCCACCTCTCCCCACTTCCTGCCCCCCTGATACTCAGGAGAGTCGCAGCCCCGTGAGACGGGGGGAGGGAGCCGAGGAAGCCGGAGCATCTGAAAGAAAATCCAAAACCTGCTTCTTCCACATCTGTTGCCTTCAGTGAGCTCATTAGCTTTCCTCGGGTGCCGTTTCCTAGTCTGTAAGATGGGGATGCTAATTCCCGCCTGCAGGGCTGTGGAGGGGAGCTGGAGAGCGCGGTGTCTGCGGCGTCTGCGGATGGAAGAGCGCTCGGTGAGCGCTTTGCTCGCCTCTCCGCCTTCCTTCCGCTGCAGTGAGGTCTCCGCCAGGGCGCTGCTGCATCCGGGGCGCTGCTGCATCGGGGCGCTGCTGCATCCGCGCTGCATGCATGCGCTTGACCTTCTTTGACCCTCAGGGAAGGTGACTCTCCCTTCATCCGTGTCCTCCTAGCGCTGTGTACGTGACTCCATAAGGACATCATGCGCTCAGAGTCATTTCCATGCTTGTCTCTCTCTCCTTCTCTTTTTTTGTTGGACAAGGAGCTTCACAAAAGAGAGAAAACTTAACTATTTTATTTTTATCCTGATCACCTACAATAGCTCTAGGCACACAGTAACCAAAGTGTAAACAGTCGTTGACTGGAAGTGATTTAATTTTTGAGTCTTCAGAGTCTTGGTTTCCTTAACGTTAAAATTTCAATAATGGGTTTGGCCCTTTAACATTGCTGGATTGCAGCAAGAATCAAATGAGATATACACTGTTACCATGAGTAAAATAGTTTCAAACAGTTGCAGTAACACCTATTTAGGCATTATCATGAAATAACATCTCAGAGAGACCACTCAATTAAACTGCTCAACGTAGATCTCCCCTTCTTGGTGAGATCTACTTGCTCGGCCTCTTTATATTTCTTCATACCATCGGTCACTCCCTGATATTATCTATTTCTTTTATTTATCATTTGGTTATTCTTACAAGAATACAAAAGCTAGGAACTCATCTGCAAAGTCTTTTTCATTCATTTCCAAAATAGCATCCACTAGAAGAGTGCCTAGTACATATAAATGTCTAAAAAGTGTGTAATCAAAGCATTTAAAAGCAATGAATGGGTAGAAAATTAAATGGAAGAGTGACTTATCAGGAAAAAATTTGAGACAAGACAGTTTCTCTTATCACCATTAAAAACCCATTGATAGTCATGTAAATAGGATTCCAAGATGGTTCTTCTCTTCATAATGGGGTTTGTATAAATCAATGTGCTGCTTCTTAAATCTAAATCCCTTTACACACACACACACACACACACACACACACACACACACCCCTTCAGAATTATAGTGAATGCCTTAGCACTTCCAGGTGACAAGCGTCACTTTTTTTCCTCCCTCTGCCTAGAGAAGTTCCTTTAGCATTTGTTGTAAAACTGGTTTGGTAGTGCTGAATTCTTAGAATTTGCTTGTCTGTAAAGCTTTTACTTTCTCCCTTGAATCTGAATGAGAGCCTTGCTGGGTAGAGTATTCTTGATTGTTGATTTTCCCCTTGTATCACTTTGAATATACCATCCCAGTCCCTTCTGGCCTGCGGAATTGCTGGTGAAAAATCAGCAGATAAACTTATGGGGATTCCCTTTAACATTATTTGTTATTTTTTCCCTTGTTTCTGTTAATATTTTTATACTTCCAGATGTTCAAGCTGGCTTTAGAAAAGGCAGAGGAACCAGAGATCAAATTGCCAACATCCACTGGATCATCAAAAAAGCAAGAGAGTTCCAGAAAAACATCTATTTCTGCTTTATTGACTATGCCAAAGCCTTTGACTGTGTGGATCACAATAAACTGTGGAAAATTCTGAAAGAGATGGGAAGACCAGACCACCTAACCTGCCTCTTGAGAAACCTATATGCAGGTCAGGAAGCAACAGTTAGAACTGGACATGGAAGAACAGACTGGTTCCAAATAGGAAAAGGAGTCTGTCAAGGCTGTATATTGTCACCCTGCTTATTTAACTTATATGCAGAGTACATCATGAGAAACACTGGGCTGGAAGAAGCACAAGCTGGAATCAAGATTGTCAGGAGAAATATTAATAACTTCAGATATGCAGATGATACCACCCTTATGGCAGAAAGTGAAGAGGAACTAAACAACAGATTTTGGAAAGTTGCTGAGTCACCAGCCATTGACTACATCTCCATGCTATGAACTATGACTAAATTCTGACTCTGAACTCTGTTATAGTAGTGACTACAGAGGATCATAGATTGCTATGTAGAGCTAACGGGAAAGGGAGCCTATCATGCCTCATGAGAGATGTTATTTTTCCTTGTCAGGATGTCTCAGGATATGTCATTTATTTTATCCTACTCTTTCTACTTTATGTTTGCCATTGTCATTATCACTGCTATTGGTATTAATATCATCCCCACAATCTTGAGCATCCACACTGTCCCAAATACTGTTCCAGGAAATTTACATGCATTCAGGAGTATGTTCATTTCTTTCAAAAACAATTAAGATATTGTTAGATATTATGCACAGCTGATGGATAAGGAAATGGAAGATCACTTACACAGCCAGTGAAGGACAGGTGTAGACCCAGGATTCAATTCCAGTGAGCTCATGTCCAAAGACTGCTATTCTACCACTTTATATGCTTAAACTCATAAGGAAGGCTGGACAGATACTGCACTGCTTTGCTTCCTGATTTTGAATCTTCTGTGATGAATAAAAGATCAATATTCCAAAATGGATACTTTAGCATCACAATTCCAGGAAATAACTCCCAAGATAAATCTGTAGCTTTTCCACATTTATCAATGCTCATGTTTTTCTTTGATAATTCACTAACTATACCTCTGATGCCTCAGAGCAAAAAAAAAAAAAAAATTATAGACGAATGAAAAGTTTTTATTTATTTTTGGACACTAACTGAAGGGTCTAATGAGGTTGTTCAGTTTCTTCATGAGCAAAAGGAGGAGAGAGTTTTAAAATCTCCTATTTACTCATGTAAGAAAGAATTCAAAGGATGGTTGTCAACTTTGATCCACCCAAACCCTATGAATCCAATCAAAAATCACATAGTCAAGTTCGAAGAGGGTCGGGGAAAGGGAAGTTTAAGGAGGAAAAATAGTCACAAGTGGTATTTTTTGATAAAATATTTACTAATGATTACAGAGTTATCACTAATGTGAAAGGAAAGAGAGAGAGAGGGAAAGAGAGAGGGAAAGAAAGGAGGGAGGGAGGAGGGAAAGAAGACAGTGGGTGAGGAGAAGAAAGCAATTTTAAGTAACTGTTTCAAGTTCTTCAATGGATAAAATGATTCTGAGTTGCTATCCATGTTTACTTCATTACTTATTCAGTTATGAAAAAAAAAATATTAAGCTTTTTACTAGTAGAAAAACTCAGACTAAGTCATTTGGTGGCAATAGTTAGCAAGTTAATATAAGCAGCTTAATCTCTTAACTAAATCTTAAGAAATATGTCTGTGTTTCTGTTCAGTAAGGATGTAGTCACTCAGTATGCTTAATGTTTTCAAAAACGTTCAGGTTGAACTGTTGATGACAATCCTGTATTTCACTCCATGGATCAACTTTGTATACGCGTGACTGGAAAGAAGCGCTGTTGAAGGTTCGTTGATTGGCTAGCCCAGCATGTCCTTGTCTAATACTACAATCGCCAGTCTAGGTTCAATGCAGGATACAGGATGCTTGGGGCTGGTGCACTGGGATGACCCAGAGAGATGGTATGGAGAGGGAGGTGGGAGGGGCGTTCAGGATTGGGACCTCATGTACACCCATGGCGGATTCATGTTGATGTATGGCAAAACCATTACAGTATTGTAAAGTAAAATAAAGTAAAAAAATAAAAATAGAATTGCAAAAAAAAAAAGAAAACCTTTGCATGGAAAGAATTCTGTTTTGTTTTCTATTCTAGTACCCTCCTATTGTAAGCATTCTCTCCTAAACACCTGTAACAGAAATATCTTTAAATAGATAACCTAAATAATTTAAGACACTTCATTCTCTCTTTTGTCAAAGAGAAGAGAGAAAGAAGATGTACCTCTAGGCTTATAGATCATAACATTGTCGACTCTTCTGGAGGCTCAGAAGGTAAAGAATCTGCCTGCAATGCTGGAGACCCAGGTTCCATCCCTGGGTTGAGATGGTTTCCTGGAGCAGGGATTGGCTACCCACTCCCATATTCTTGCCTGGAGAATTCCACGGACAGAGGATCCTGGCAGGCTACAGTCCAAAGAGTCACAAAGAGCCACAAAGTGCCATAAAGAGTCAGACACGACTGAGTGACTAACATGGTCACTTGACTGGATCACTTTCTCTTTTTTGCAGCTGCTGCTGCTGCTAAGTCGCTTCAGTCGTGTCCGACTCTGTTCATTAATGAAAACTGAGAGCTACAGGGTGGGCTCTGCCCCTTTTTCTTAAGTCAGTCATGAAAAAATCCATCACCTCTCTTCAGAATGTGAGGGGTAGTGATCACTAATACTTTCCACCTTTGTGGTTTCAGAAGCAATTTGAGACAGAGGACATGAGCCTTAAAGTTGATAGAGGTAAAAAGGTTCATATATTGTGGATTTTGTCCTATTGTTCTCCATTTCTAGCAGACTAAATTGCATT
Source organism: Cephalophus harveyi (assembly GCA_006410635.1). NCBI lineage: Eukaryota > Metazoa > Chordata > Mammalia > Artiodactyla > Bovidae > Cephalophus > Cephalophus harveyi. The sequence continues at coordinate 79,888 of SJYT01069839.1, read as the reverse complement.
GCCAGCTTCATACTGTTAACATATTTTTTTCCCTGTACAGAAAGCCATGAAATGGTTGGAAATAGATTAATTTATATCAGCCTTTTGAAAGGCAATGAATGAAGAAGAGAGAAACATTCGAAACGCAGAAAATAATACTTTCTGGGCCATTGGTCGGTATTTTCCAATTTTCAGTTATTTCAGTTATTGTATAGAAAAGCATTGAGTGTAGGCACATTATAGGCAAGCTTCGGTCTATTTAATGGATCTGAAAACCGCTTGAATTCCATTTATGCGTGCTTCCATTAGTATTTTAAAATTCTAATTGTGTTCTCACAATGAGTCATTTTATATCAGTGGCTGACAGTTGACAATCAGGGTGGCTTAGAAAGGAATATTTTTCATCTACCAAATTAGGTTTTGTATATTTAATAATTACTAAATGAAAGACACTGACAAAAGCAATTTGATCACAATGTGGATTACCAAAATCTGCTTCTCATTATAAAACATTTCCAGAGGCCATTAAGAGAAAAACTAGGGATTTTCAGTGCAATAGATAAGCAGTAACAGGCTCAAAGTTCTACATTTTAAAGTGGACTAGAGAATTCCACATTCCCTTTAATATAATGCTCTTTAGATCTTTCTGTTCAACATGGATTGACCTAGATGCATAGTTGTGTATACAGAAGAAAAACTTGTATTCTTCTTTCTCCCAATTTATGGTATTGTGGCTGACCTGCATGGTGGTTCAGGAAAGCAATGTTATGCTTAATAGCTTTCTGAAAGCAGTTCAGTGAAACTTTTAGATAATGAAATTTCCCAAGTTCAGCCTCAGAGGATATGATGACCTCTACCTTTCAAATACTTGCTTAAAACATCTTAATCAGTTTCTCAATTATGTCAGCTTAAAATACTGAGCTATACCAACCACAAATCCTCCTTTGAGTAAGTAGACCATCAAATGTAGTGTCAACAAAGTTTCAAAATAAGGATCATAAAAATTACAAAAGTAAAAAAAAAATTACAAAGTTAATATTGTCTAACTGGACTTTAAGGCCGATAAATCCAGAAAGATAAAGAACAGCTTTACCTAATAATTCTCAAGGGGAGAAAGATGAATGCTTCTAAACTCTAACAGAAATGACAAATATTTTATAAACATTATTTGATTAGAAAGGTTCTGAGAGAGGGGGACAATTGCAAAGCACTCATTAAGATTATAATATTTAAAGAGACAGGGATCAAATGGAAGTTGGGGTAATTTCAAGCCATGAGATTGTTGTAAATACTTCTCTTGCATCTCTGGTATGCAGTTAATCACACAGAGAAGATTAAGAAATAGTTGCTGACTAGATAAACGCATGGCTTTTCTGCTGGAGTGAGTTCCTGGGGGACAAGTTCCATTACTTGCACTTTTTTGTGGTGCCTGCTGCTGCTGCTAAGTCACTTCAGTTGTGTTTGACTCTGTGCGACCCCATAGACGGCATCCCACCAGGCTCCCCCATCCCTGGGATTCTCCAGGCAAGAACACTGGAGTGGGCTGCCATTTCCTTCTCCATTTGTGGTGCCAGCACCTGGCAATAGAGCAGAGGGCGTGTTCATGAGCAAAGTCAGTGAAATACGCTTGATCGAGGTGCTTGTGCACACTAAGAGAGGAAAGTAGATGAGATGATGGTTTCGTTAAGACCAAAACCATTTACAGAGCGGAAAGCTGAAGCATATGAGGCACTCAGAAACTCTTGCACATATTCAGGTAGATGGGTAAAGTTTATCTTTCAGAAGATCCACGTTATGATGCTAAAAAGGATAAAGACACAATGGGGTATGTCGCCACAGTGTAGACAGTTGTCAGAATGTTGTCTTTCTGAACTCATTTGTATTGTTCCTTAAATACATACAAAATCTATCCTGATGATCTCTGATTCTGAACCCTTAGAATGTTCAGGGAATTCATCTCTATGTGGAGATAACAGGATCACCTGGGAGGAAATATCCAAGTCCCAGCTTCATCTTCTGGTTTCTCCTCTATGACCTGAATAGAGTAATATTAAAGCACACACACAGCTTTATGAATTGAAAAGGTCCATGTAAATGCATGTTGCTTCTATTATCATCATTTGATGGGAACTCTCTCTATAATGTGCAGAGCACAGGGCATGTACATTAATTTGAGGTTGGTTCGCTAGGAGCGTCTGCTGATTCTAATTGCTCGTAATGTTGCAATTCATTCCTAAGTGAGCACTGCTATTTCCATCATTGTGAGAAAACAACAGCTTTGTGGGAATGCTTTCCCAAGGGAAGGTAGGGGGAGAAATACGAGAAGCAGCTGAAGAGCGGGGCTATTACAGTATCTATCTTTCTTCTTTTTAAGAAAACACAAAGGGATTAGCTAGGGCCTTGCTGGTGGCTCAGCTGGTAAAGAATCCACCTGCAATGCAGGAGTTGCAGAAGACGTGGGTCTGATCCCTGGATGGGGAAGACCCTCTGGAGAAGGAAATGGCTAGCCACTCCAGTACTCTTGCCTGCATTTCCCATGGACAGAAGAGCCTTGTGGGCCACAGTTTACGGGATCACAAAGGGATGGACACGACTTAGCGAACAAACTACCACCAAGGAGATGAGCTATGCTATGAAGTTGAAGCTGTCCTGTTCTGTCTGCAGAGCTGTTCTCAGAAAAGAGTTACAGGAGACCCGGTCCTGTTCTAGTAGAAGTACACTCAGGAGGCTGTGTGGACTCTACATTTCCATGTCTCCACTGCTCCTCTTCCTCCCACCCATAACCTCATTCTTTTCCCTCCCACTCTCCACTCCCAGATGCTTTTGCTCACCTCATCACCTTTTCCATCCTTGGACTTAATATGTACTTCACTCCAAAGCCTTTCCTGATTTCTCCATGGAGAATAAATATTTGTGTATACACACATGCTAAAAAAAAAAAAAGAACTTCATTGTCACATTCTTTTAAATATTTTCCTCTATCAGCAGAAAAGACACTTTATTTGTCTGGGTGTGTCTGTCTTCAATAAAAAACAAAGTTACTAAGTGAAAAACGATACAAAAATAGTTAGATTCAGATTTAGGTATACCTGACTGTATGTCCTGGAGCTTCCCAGGTGGCACAGTGAGAAAGAATCCTCCAATGAAGCAGATGCAAAAGACAAGGGTTCGATCCCTGGGTCAGGAAGATCCCCTGGAAGAGGAACTCACAACCCACTCCAGTATTCTTGCCAGGATAACCCCATGGACAGAAAATCCTGTTGGGCTATAGTCCGTGGGGTCACAAGAGAGACACGACTAAATGACTGAGCAGGCATGCCTGACTATATTTCCTAGTTCAAACATTTAAATGTATGAGTTAGTAGTTTAAATGAGGACAGAATATTTATTTTGAAGGATTTTTAGGGAGAGTTAGCTGAGTAAGGTTATCCTCAGTCCTGAATGGTCCGTTATACATACTAAAGTTTGACACATAGGAAATATTTCTGAAAACATTTCTATAGGTTTCATATAATATTTTGCACCTCAAAAGAAACCTCCAAACATGTTTGAATATATCTGTGAATTAAACTGTGGCTTTTGTTATTTTAGTTTTCTGTTAAAGGCATTTATTATCATATAACCTTGAAAAATCTGTCCCAATTATTTTTATCATTAGGGTGATTTAGTGAGACAATTACTGAGTTAATTTTGCATAATTACAAAAATACTTCACTATATATTTTTTTCTAATTTATTTTAAAAAATACCACACTCAAAGCATAACTCTCTAGCTTGTTTGTCTAGGGCTTGGGTGAACTCAGTTGGAAACTGGAAAAGAATAGGATATGGATTTCATTTTGAGCACAGCTCGTAGTATAGAGTAAAAACTGGAATAGAAGATAAAAACATGGTTGTCTACTTTTTGGTCCTCATGACCTGTGACTGGCACTGATGCTAAACGCTCCACATATTTAAAATATTTAGTCCTATTAAAACCCCTGTGTAGTAGATATCATAATTTTTCCAATTACAAAATTTGTATAAGTTAGGAAACTGAGGTAAACCTGCCTGAAGTCACACAGCTGGAAAATGACAGAGCTGAAATTTGAATACAGAGTCTTTACAACAGCTTCTATATTTTAGTCTTGTAAGTTACCAAACTGACATAGTCACCTTAGTAAGTAAAGAAATAAATGAATACTAGATCTCTTTAGAACAATAACCATGATAACACATGTGAGAAAGAGACAGCTTATCAAAGCAAAATGGAAAGAAAGAAAAAAACAAGAAAAATAAACAATGTAGGCATAGATGAATTTTCAGTTTGGTTCTTTGAAATGTTCATAGAATAAATAATTTTCATATAATTTAAATGTTTGCAAAAGCCTTAGAAAGTTTTTGTAAATCAGCCAGGTTCTTAAATGAAATTAGTATAGTCCTTATAGAAACCTGGAAAGAGCAGAAACACAGAAACACATACACTTGCATATATTATCTTTCAAACACAGATTTGTAAGTCTCCATTCTCTGTGGGTTACGATGCAGAAATCCTAAATAAAAGACTAGCAAGCAACATTCAAAAGATGTTAAGTTAATAATACAGGAAGATTATATACTGGCAAAACAGATGTGAATTTGCCATTCAATATCCAGAATTATCTCATTTCTTTATTTTTCTAAGTGAAATGAAGGTGGCTTCGTGTTCCACTGAGTCATTCCATCCCCCTGACCCTTGCCACACACACACAACTGTCTCCAGGTGTCACCCACATAGCCCAGCAATGACGGCTTCTGAGAGAAGGAGGGAACGGTCACCGTCGTCCCAGTTCAGTGATCTTCATTCTTTTCTCTTGTACTTTCTGCTTTATAGCACAGTAGCCCTGAGCATCTTCTAAATGCTGATGCTTCATGCAGCTAAGACACACCCTCAGCCACACACAGCTTGAGATCAGAACACCCCACCGTGGTCGGCAGAATTCCAGTACTTACTGAGCAAGCACCCTGTCCGTGTTTCTTCCATGATCTTTGTGTGGAAGCAGGTTTGTAATCCCTGAAAGAAACCATCCACTTTCTGTTCCCTTTGCCCCCATCCATGGTCTAGCCAGTCCCTTATTCCTGTTCAATACCCTTCTCCTGCATCATCCATGGATTCATTCTGCCCTGATTCCTTGATGATTTTTTTCTTTTTTATCAATACCTGTAAAGGTATTTTCTTTAACCAAAACCGTGAACTCGGAAGAACTATTGAGTTGAGTGGAAGAGGGGATGAGGAGGCAGAAATGACTGCTTTATTTTCCAGGCTTGTTCCATTTTCCTGAAAGAAGAGAAAAAAAGGGAAAATGTACTTTGGTAGCCTTGCTCCCTACAACAGCAAAACACATCAAGTTAATAGCATTTCCTAAAACATGGGATACAAAGGTAGCTTAATATTATTAAAGCCATTAATACATTATATCATATCCATGTGTCAAACATGCAATAACTATATGATTATTTGAATAAGTCTTGAATAAAAAAAAATACCTAATAATCCAACACCCATTTGTGGAAGTCTGATAAAATGACTTGGAACTGAAATGAGAAAACTCCTCAATTAGAATCCAATATCAGCGTTAGTGATAAAATGCTTCAAACAATTCTGCTGAAGAGCAGCAAAGGTTGAAAAAAAAAAAAGAAAACATAAAATGTTTAATAGACTAGAAGGTAAAAGAAATTAGTATAGGGGCTGGTAATAGCCCGGGAATGTTGCTTTTCTGGATATCGCACCATAAATAGGCAGCACAGAGGCTTTAAAGCCCCTGAGAGACGTCTTCCTGCGCAGCCGTCGCAGTTCCGACCTCGTGGATGTGTGACCTGGGGCCACGGAGCCCCCGGCTTAGAAGGACCTGTGCTCATTCTAATGTTCTGCTGTTACCATCTTGAAATCCTCAGTACATTTTGAACAAAAGCCTTATTTTCCATTTGCCTTGAGGCCACAAATTGTGTAGCCCCCAGCCTGACGGTGGGGATCTGAAAACCTCTGGTGCTCTCCCCTGTGTGGCAACTGGAGTGAAGCTGTGGGTCCAGGATGGAGCTTGTCCAAACTGTAGTTGTGAGACTTTAGCAAAGTTATTTAGTCTATTTGTACCGCAGCATCCTTGGGGCTTCCCCAGTGGCTCACTGGTAAAGAAATCTACTGCAACGCAGGTGGCCCAGGAGACGTGGATTGGATCCCTGGGTCTGGAAGATCCCCTGGAGGAGGAAATGGCAACCCAGTCCAGTATTCTTGCCTGGAAAATTTCACAGACAGGGGAGCCTGGCAGGCTAAAGTGCACGGGTTTGCAGAGTTGGACAGGACTGAAGCAACCGGGCATGCACACGCATGCTCTCTTGTAACTTTTAACGTGGAAGACAAGAAAATAAACATCCTTAACTGTAAAATGGAGAAACCTATTTTTCATTCTCATGATGGCTTTGTGGGGATCCAATCCGGTTATAGACACAATATACTTGCCAAGTGACGTAATGAGCACTTGATAAATGGCATCTAATCATTAATATTATTGCTGCTGTTACAATTGCTATCATTATTAGCTTCTTAAAACATAAGCAGCTAAGTGATAAGAGATATATTTCACCACTGAAATTGCAAGATTATTTATATTTTATTTTCTGAAAATAAATATTATTTATAGGATATATAATAAGGACTTAAGACATATAGATAATAGAAAAAGTTATACCAACAAAAATTATCTTTAAATAATACACTATTAAGATATACACAGTGGCCAAATTACTACATATACATCACAACCATGATATATTTTATTTTGAATTTTCTTAAATTTTTATACACTTTTTAAAGGTTGCTTTCCATTTGTGGATATTACAGATGGTTGGCTCTATTCCTCGTGTTGTGCAACACATCCTTGAGCCTATCTTACATTTAATAGTTTGCACCTTCCACTCCCTGACTCCTGGATTATACTCCCCCGCCAGTTTGCTCTGAAAACCATGGTTTGATTGCCTTACAGCATTCTGCTATTTTCTGCTATACAGCAAAGTGAACCAGTTGTACAGAAGAAAATAATACAACAGCAAAACAGCTATACATCAATAAAATTGTTTTAAGCTTTTTCTCTATGTGTGTGATTCTGTCCCTTTTTTTTGTTTGTTTTTATTTAGTATCTCTATATACTTCAAATATGCATAACAAGGTAAGAAGTTATTTAATAAATTATCAAAGATAATTTTTCTTACTGATGAGATAAACAATTTTTATCTTATGCTTTTTACTCTCTGTTTTTTTAAAACTTCAACTGTGAGCTCAACAAAGTTGTAAATGAAAATAAAAATATTTTTGAAATAGCATCCCACATTGGCATAATGTGGGTACGTGCTCACACACACACACACTCATACATAGACATGCATAACTCTAGATTTATTTGGGAAAGAAGCCCTTAGATGAAAGTAATTCTCAGAAGTTATTGAAATTAGGATTACTGGGAACAGTGAATAGTCTTTGAAAACTTTTAAAGATATTCTCTTCAAGAGAAAGTATAATTACAAGAAGTTAAAATTGTTATCTATTATATTTAAACTTAGGAGAGCACAGAGGAAGTGTGTGCTTTAAATTATTCTAAAATAACATAGACATCGTTTTGAGAAATTATTAATGTTGCTATTTTAAAGACAAGTGTCTGCATTATGCTTTTGTTAGGCATGCTATTTTTTTTTTCATGAGATACATTATATGTTTGACCTTAAAATGTCTATGTTAGTTATTATTAAGATCTGTAAAGTGCAAGAGTCACACAGATGATGAGAACCCTGGAGAAACTTTCAAAGTAGGAAACATATAAAAAATTAGTAGAGTATAGTAGATGTCATAAGTAGGTGATATTAAAAAGAAAGATGCATGAGTTTATTGAGAACTTTTGTTTCTCACAGAAAACTTCCTATATTTCCTGTTTTCGTCTTCCATGTTAAGAGTTACAAGAGAGCCGGTCAGTGTAGTTTTGTGTATGAGTGTCATTGTTGAACCCAGTTGTTAATTTGCCTTTCACTTAGTATCTCTGCTCCTTTAAGCAGATTCAGTTCAGTTCAAACAGTCGCGTCCGACTCTTTGCCACCCCATGGACTGCAGCACACCAGGCCTCCATGTCCATCTCCAACTCCCAGAGCTTACTCAAACTCATGTCCATCGAGTCGGTGATGCCATCAAACCATCTCATCCTCTGTTGTCCCCTTTTCCTCCCACCTTCAATCCTTCCCAGCATCAGGGTCTTTTCCAATGAGTTGGTTTTTCACATCAGGTGGCCAAAGTATTGGAGTTTCAGATTCAACATGAGTCTTTCCAATGAATATTCAGGAATGATTTCCTTTAGGATGGACTGGTTGGATCTCCTTGCAGTCCAAGGGACTCTCAAGTCTTCTCCAATACCACAGTTCAAAATCATCAATTCTTTGGTGCTCAGCTTTCTTTATGATCCAACTCTCACATCTATATATGACCACTGGAAAAACCATAGCCTTGACTAGACGGACCTTTGTTGGCAAAGTAATGTCTCTGCTTTTTAATATGCAGGGTGGTTGGTCATAACTTTTTTTCCAAAGAGTAAGTTTTTAATTTCATGGTTGCAGTCACCATCTGCAGTAATTTTGGAGCCCCCCCAAAATAAAGTCTGTCCACTTAAGCAGATTACACAAATTCATTTGCCTTGTCTTAGGACACAAATTAGAGACTGAACAACAGCAAGGTTTTCTTATTTTTTTTTATTATGAGTTGGCATTTTTTAGAGCAGCCCTAGGTTCACAAGAAAATAGACAATATTTCTTAAAATACCCTCACAACCCCCCATGCATGATGCCCTCTATTATCAACATCAGTCACAAGAATGATGTATTTGTTCCTAAGTATGACCAGACGCTGACACATCACAATCACCCAAAGTCCACAGTTTACTTAGGTTTCATTCTTCTTATTGTATGTATTTTGGGTTTGAACAAAGATATAATGACATGTGCGCATCATTATAATACTGTTTATTTCCAGTGCTCTAAAACTCCTCTTGCCCTTCCTGTTCATCCCTCCAGCCCTCATCCCTAGCATCACTGATCTTTTTCCTGTCTCCATAGTTTTGCATTTTCCAGAGTGTCATATAATTGGAATCATACAGTATGTCACCTTTTCAGATTGGCTACTTTCAGTTAGTAATATGCATTTAAGCTTCCTCCACATCTTTCAGGACTTACTAGCACAGTTGTTTTTTGTTTTTTTTTTAGGGCTGAATAATACTCCATTGTCTGGATGCACCGCAGTTAATTTGTTCATTAACCTACTGCAGGACATCTTGGTTTTGACTTCCAAGTTTTGACAATTGTGAGTAAAGTTGATATAAGCATTTGTGTGTAGGATTTTGCATAGACATCAGTTTTCCACTTCTTTGGGTAAATTCTAAGGAACATGATCGTGGATTGTATGATATTGATATGTTTAACTAAAGAAGAAACCTGCAAGCCGCCTTCCCACCGGGCGCACCGATGGTCACCGCTACCAGCCGTGAACGAGTGTCCCTGTTGCTCCACCTCCTTGCAAGCACTCAGTGCTGTCAATGTTTCAAATTTTGGTCATTTTTTTTAAATTGATTCTATCTTTAGAGCAGTTTTAGGTTCACAGCAAATTGATCAGCAAGTACAGAGCGTCACCATATACCCTCATTCTTCACAGTCTCTATCAACATTCCCACCAGAGTGGTATCTTTGTTACAGTCTAGGAACTCACATTCGAATAGGTGTGCAGTGGTATCTCATTACTGTTTTAATTTGCATTCCCCTAATGACATCTTATCGGAGAAGGCAATGGCACCCCTCTTCAGTACTCTTGCCTGGGAAATCCCATGGATGGAGGAGCCTGGTGGGCTGCAGTCCATGGGGTCGCTAAGAGTCGGACAGGATTGAGTGCCTTCCCTTTCACTTTTCACTTTCATGCATTGTAGAAGGAAATGGCAACCCACTCCAGTGTTCTTGCCTGGAGAATCCCAGGGACGGGGGAGCCTGGTAGGCTGCCGTCGATGGGGTCACACAGAGACATCTTATTGCCTTCATTTTTTAAGCTTTAAACATAAAATCTACTTCACTGCACTAAAATAATGCTTTAAATAATATAGTGTATAAAAAGCATTTAACACAATACCTTCTGCAGTGGTAATTATAGTAATGTTGGTGATGTTGGATATGATGATAAAGAGAAAAGTACTGAGAAGAGAATTATCCATTAAATGTGAACCACAGAAATGATCCCCAAATTGTCCATTATTTCAGTCAAAAGCACTCATTTTTTCTTACTGTTAATAAAACCTGAATGCATTTTGTTAATAATAAATACGTATGTATGACAGCAACTCTGTGTAAATGTAAATATCAGCTAACAGCAGCAATGGTAATATTATCTGCAAAGTTCTGGATGCATCAGTTCTTAGAAAGCCAAGTGTGTTGGTAGCATTGTAATCCTGACAGTCTAATTTTCTCTATCCACCCTGCTGCTTCTTTTGCAGTCCTGTAGCAAGCACTTTCCAGGACCTTTCAGTGTTGGGATTTAAATTTGTGTCAGTGATAGCAAATTGACTACCCTGGAAAGATCAAGCAGAGAATATGATTTGGGTCTTATAACAATTTCTTAAATGCTAGCTGGGAATAGCTCATCTCTCTTAGACATTTCTCTTCTAGTCATTAATAAAAGCATGATCTCAGTTATAACAAAGACATAATCATGACAGATGAAGACTGTCTCATAACAATGGTCACTGTGAAAAAGTAGGTCATATTTTCTCAGTTGAGGTTAACCTATTAAAATGTAATTTATTTACTGCAGTAAACATAGTACAAGTATAGCTTAATCTATCACTTTCAGAAAATAAAATCCCTCCCTTTCAAATCCTTTGCCCTTCGATTAAGGGAATCCAGACATTCTTAGAAGATTTCAAAAGGTCATACAATAATAACAAAAATGAAGTTCACATTACATGTCCTAATTTATCATTATAAAAAGATGAAAATGATGTATGATCAGAAATGCAAGCTTCTACAAGGATGCAATATGTTCTTTTTCATGGAGAACTGGAGGTTTCACTTTTTCAAAATTTATTTCCCACGTAGAACATTTTCTTTTCATGCCTTCCATATTATGTGCTTTGTGAGCTTTCAGAATTCTGTAACAACCAGTAATAAAATTTACAAGATCAGAGGCATCTGATATACTGTATTCTTTTATGTTAATTAAGAATGATTATTAATCATATGAGGCTTTATCAACCTTTGATGTGCAAGAGATTCACAATTGGAAGAACCAAGAAACTTTTGTAAATCTGAGTGGTTCTTGAAGTACAATTGGGACCCATTCTAACTTTTTATTAGCCATAGATTTGCAAAACTAAGGCCAAATTGTGTTATCTAACTCACAACTTATCTTTGTAAAAGTGTTTTTGATAATTAGAATTCTATGTTGAAGATGATATGATCTTTCTCTGAGAGAATATCTTCCCATTTTCAAAGCTACTATTGTTAACAATTCTGGGGAGGCAAATTATTAACAAAGTGGATCATCATAGAGAAGAAACTACCTTTCTATTGCATTGTTTTCTAGGAAGGCATAATGGAACAGTCAATAATGTATATTTTAAAGATTTGTCTTATTTCTGAATCTCAATTTACAAAATCACACAAAACCTTTATCCAGTTACCAAAATAAGACAATGTTATCTGTATGTACTTGTGTAGAAAAATGAAACTGAATGGTTAAGAATAATAAAGCAAGTAGCAAAACTATTATCTTGTGACCCATGCATGTATTATAAGTATCAGAAAGAGCTGCAACAGTGTTACAAATTGTCAGTCTACAATATTTGTCTTTAGAGAATGAATTTATGATTGGAGAATGCACACTTTTAATCCTTTATTTTATACACTTTAATATGCATAATGGAATTTAGATGAACATATGTTTCTTTTTTAGAAAAATAAATAAAAAGTTAATCTAAGATATAATTCTTGTTAATCTTATTTTTATATTCTGTCTAGTATAATGTGATGTGAAGATTACAAATATCTGTTTTTTTTTTTTTTTTCATTCTAACAGAATGGAATATATTGACTTTCAACCTTTTCTGCACATAGAGGTTCTGAAGAATTATTTCTAGGATTGAATGATTGTTGACCAGGTGATGGAATATTAAACAGGAAACACGGTTCATGCAGAGAAGATACTTGAAAGTGCTGCTGTGGTAAGTATAGCATGATCTGAATAAAACATGTATCATAAAGTGGAAAGAGGCTGAAACATTAGGGAAAGTGGTTAGAGAGGAGATCTAACAACTGGCACTTAAACCCCAGGATGCGTTTTAGGTGTTTTAATGTGTATACATTGCCACAATTAAAAGTATTATTGAGCCTCCATGAAGGCATTTCAAAGACTTATATAAGATTTAATTCATAGTGAAGAAGGTTGGAGAATTACTGCACATTACTCCAACAGTATTTATCAGACAAGGTACAATCAAGAGGGAGGGACATGGAGGGTTGATATGGATGAAAACGTCATGCACAATAGGACTGCTTTGCAACAGCGACTTAAAGGTAGGAGAATCCCGGAAGAGGAAGTGGCCATTTGCAGATGATAACACCCTTATGGCAGAAAGTGAAGAGGAACTAAAAAGCCTCTTGATGAAAGTGAAAGTGAAGAGCGAAAAAGTTGGCTTAAAGCTCAGCATTCAGAAAATGAAGATCATGGCATCCGGTCCCATCACTTCATGGGAAATAGATGGGTAAACAGTGGAAACAGTGTCAGACTTTATTTTTTTGGGCTCCAAAATCACTGCAGATGGTGACTGCAGCCATGAAATTAAAAGATGCTTACTCCTTGGAAAAAAAGTTATGACCAACCTAGATAGCATATTCAAAAGCAGAGACATTACTTCGCCAACAAAGGTCCTTCTAGTCAAGGCTATGGTTTTTCCCATGATCATGTATGGATGTGAGAGTTGGACTGTGAAGAAGGCTGAGCGCCGAAGAATTGATGCTTTTGAACTGTGGTGTTGGAGAAGACTCTTGAGAGTCTCTTGGACTGCAAGGAGATCCAGTCAGTCCATTCTGAAGGAGATCAGCCCTGGGATTTCTTTGGAAGGAATGATGCTAAAGCTGAAACTCCAGTACTTTGGCCACCTCATGTGAAGAGTTGACTCATTGGAAAAGTCTCTGATGCTGGGAGGGATTGGGGGCAGGAGGAGAAAGGGATGACAGAGGATAAGATGGCTGGATGGTATCACTAACGCAATGGATGTGAGTTTGAGTGACCTCCGGGAGATGGTGATGGACAGGGAGGCCTGGCGTGCTGCGATTCATGGGGTCGCAAAGAGTCGGACACAACTGAGCGACTAAACTGAACTGATGGGCCTCATAAAAGCTTGAACAGGATCTATTTGTACATACAAATTACTGTGAAAGATCACAGGTGGAAAAGTTGCAGGCAGTGAGAAGATACCTAAAACTGAATTTGGTTATTGAGATATACTTGTGATGTTTTAGCCTTGTCTAGATGTATGGACCAGAGAGTGATGTTTAAGCAAAGCAGATGGAATACATAAATGAAAATATCTCAGATTATAATCATCTGAAAGCGTATTCACATTAAAAGATTGTAAGATGACATTATAAAGAGGAGAGTGGTTTCAAGCCATTTTGGAATAAATCCATTGGACATTTGGAGAAAAGAGTAGCAGTAACTGTGGCAAGTGAGTGGAAAGGTATGTAGCCTTCATGTGACGTATGGAAGGTATAGTGCTCTGATATGGGCGTGGCAAGCTTGAGAATATCTGTATCAATCTATCAACATGATGGGGCTTCCCCGGTGGCTCAGAGGTAAAGTTTTATCTGCTTGCAGTGCAGGAGACCCGGGTTGGATCCTTGGATCAGGAAGATCCCCCAGAGAAGGGAATGGCAACCACTCCAGTATTCTTGCCTGGAGAATTCCATGGACAGAGGAGCCTGGTGAGCTATAGTCCATGGGGTCACAAAGAGTTGGACACGATTGAGTGACTAACACCTCACCTCATCAGTATGATGAGTCTTGAGCTTGTAGACAGGTAGCATAAATGTTAGGAGCCTTTAGGCTGTAGTCCATGGGGTCACTAAGGGATGGACACGACTGAGTGACTTCACTTTTACTTCTCACTTTTCACTTTCATGCATTGGAGAAGGAAATGGCAACCCACTCCAGTGTTCCTGCCTGGAGAATCCCAGGGACGGGGGAGCCTGGTGGGCTGCCGTCTATGGGGTCGCACAGGGTTGGACATGACTGAAGCGACTTAGCAGCAGCAGCAGCAGCAGCATAAATGTTAATTTAATTATAACGTCAATTTCTTGACTTTTTATTGGTTTATGCTCTTTTATCAAGTATTTTTCCCCTTCTTTGAAGTTTACTAAGCTCTTCCTCATCTAGAGGCTTATGATACTACCTTAGGTCATTGATTTTAGAGCTTTATTTTAGAGCTATAATCATTTAAAGTTATGCATTTCTCATGAAACATCACTTTTGGGGAATCTCAAAATGCTAGGAATGTTTTACTTTCACTGTTATTCTAGATGAAATATTTTTCTATTTATCCTTATGATAGTTTAAAATCATGGGTCATTTGAACATGTACCTTTTTTAAAGAAAGGGAGAATTTGAGAGTTTTCTGCTTATCTTTCATACCTTTGTTATTGGGATTCCTATTAGACAAGCAATAGGAGTGTCAATGGGATGAAAACTTCAACATAGTATGTGGTAAAGAGGGTTGTATTAAAGAGGACCTGTAAGGAGATTTGGGTGGAGAGATTGAGACCTTGATAAATATAGGATATATTGGGATAGAAGGATATTGGGTGGATTGTACTGTTTTCAAGGATATGATTTTGTTTTCTCAGTCTTAAGATTGATGTAAGGGCTATAACATCAACTAGATAATGGAATTCAGAGGCAATATCCCAGAGGGAAACCAAGGTACTGTTTTAGCTGATTCTAAAGTTCTAATGTAAACTAACTCCCCTTGATAAGCCAGTATTTCCAAGCCACTCCATAAGACTATTATTTAAGAGAAACAGTTTTCTGAAGAAAATGTTTATACATTGTCCTTTCATTTAAAAGATAATTGAGGACCAATGTTAGAGTGATATAATTACCTGTTTATGTTTGAAAATCAGGCAATGTCTGTGTAAGGTTATTTTCTCTTTAGAATGTCTCTGGATTTCTTCGAAACCAGATTTTCAATTATATACCCATTTTTATTTTGAGTGCTTATATGTTTATGCTGCAAGTATCTCTGGGTGGGGAAGGCAAAGCTGCATTTATTGGAGCTCCAAATTCTTCTTGCTTCTGGCCTGACACGGAATTTTGTCTCAATGTCCAGAAGAAAATGTCATCTTCTCCTCAAAAGAGCAACTAATTCATACTCCAAAAGCGCAGATAAACTCTGTGTAAGATGGCTGCTTCTAAATTTCAAAGATTAGGGCTATACAAATTTCTTCTTTTAGTGTATTTTCCTCATTCATGTGTGTCCCTCTCAAAATAGAAAAATGCAGAGCTTTTTATTTTTTCCTCTTGCAGTCTGCTTCTCTTTCTCACTCAAACTGAGATTTTTTGCGTACGCTCCATTGTAATCTCTGTTATCCACACTTACACAACTAATATTGCTTCACATTGCTCCTTCTCTGGAATTCAAATTGGGAAGCTCTCTAGCCACAGTTGACTTGACTGAAGTGACTCAGCACACACACAGTCACAGTGAACTGCCCTCGCCGAGACTCTTCACAAGCCTGTGTGTTACCTAACCCACCATGGCTGTGAGAAATGAGGTGTCTTGTTTGGTGATTTAATTTTTTCTGTCTCTAGAGTTCTCACGCTTGAGTACTTCGTGGCTGTAGCCCTGCAGGAGTCACATAAACACACCAACACCGAGGATTTAAATCAATCTGAGAGAAGAAGGCTCCCAGCTGTAAGCTTTTCTCAACTGAAAATATATTACTAAAGGCTCCAAGAAATCCACTGCGTTTCCTATTTGGTTCCATGAGTGTCGCAGAAGCGTCTGCTGACTCCACTGGTGGGTCGGTCCTCTAGGCCAGTGCCAAACTCATGTGATGCTGACGCAGCGTATGTTTATGATGTGTTGAGCAAGACACTAATTCTGCTCCGATTTTCCTCAGACGGCCACTCCAGCTACTACACGAAGGTCATTGCTGTTAGGTTGTGGTGATACTATTGTTATTATTATTATTTTTACTTCCTAAGGCACGATGAAATATGACTCTTAAGTTTGAACTCCTGAGCGCAAAGGCGTTTTATCTAACTTCCTCTGAACTTGTGATCTTGCAGCTGTTGGGTAAATCCACTGGAGCCTATAGCACAATAATCACAGTGTATCCTGAAGGCTTGTACTCAGTTTTCATTCTTCTTGTGTGAAACCTAACAAGGACCTTAACCACCAAGTGAATTCTATTGTGCTAGCCTGGGAGAAGTTCTCGCCAGCAGCCCCATAGCTGGCAGGGGAAACAGGCACTTGGAAATATCAATGGAGAGTTTGCATCCCAACTTTGCTAGTGACCCCAGAAGCAACCTCAGCAAATCACTGAAATTACTTTCGTCCAGCTTTCCTTCTGTGAAATGAAAGCCAAGTTATTTATTATTTCTGTCACAGGTTGGGGACAAGGGAGGTGCATTCATTTTACCAAATGAGCTAGCAATACCAACTTCACTCTGGTGGGGGAAGGCTTTATTAATGTATATTTATTATGTTACATCAGGAAATAAAGTCCTTTAGCAGGGTGCAGATGGATAGGGAAATGGAATGTTGGAGAAATATAGGCTTTCTTTAAAGCAGGTGATTCCCTGAGCCTAACCTGCCAACAGCATCTAAGTCTCCAGGACCACTAGTGGCCACCTGTTAGAAAATTCTGGAGATCAACGTCTGATATACAGAAACCTAGAAAAGATAGCGAAAGTCTAACAAGTCAGTAATTTTACATTGTGTAAATCCAAACCTCCCTTTGTAACCACTACTACACCCCTTGTGTTTCTCTTTTATATATACAAAAATGTTTACAAATTGGTGTTACAGTCTAATAAGTAATCACAAGTGAATACATCATTGAACAATAGCCAAGTCAAAGCAGAAATGATGAACACCCTTAAAGGCCCTCTGGTGCCATCTCACAATCACTGCTATGCCCTTTGCTGTTGCTTTAAAGTCACTAAGTCACTGCTGCTGCTGCTAAGTTACTTCAGTCGTGTCCAACTCTGTGCGACCCCATAGACGGCAGCCCACCAGGCTCCCCCATCCCTGGGATTCTTAAGGCAAGAACACTGGAGTGGGTTGCCATTTCCTTCTCCAATGCATGAAAGTGAAGAGTGAAAGTGAAGTTGCTCAGTCCTGTCCTACTCTTAGCTACCCCATGGACTGCAGCCTACCAGGCTCCTCCATCCATGGGATTTTCCAGGCAAGAGCACTGGAGTGGGGTGCCATTGCCTTCTCCGAAATCATAGCTGACTCTTTGCAACTCCATGGACTGCAGCAGGCCAGGCTCATCTGTCCTACATTATCTCCCTGAGTTTGTTCAGATTCACATCCATTTGGTCGATGATACTATCTAACCATCTCTTCCTCTGCCACCCCTTTATCATTTTGCCCTCAATCTTTCCCTGCATCAGAGTCTTTTCCAATGAGTCAGTTTTTCACATCTGGTGGTAAAAGTATTGAAGCTTCAGCTTCAGCATCAGTCCTTCCAATGAATATTTGGGGTTGATCCTTTAGGATTGACTGGTTTGATCTCCTTGAAGTCCAGGGGGCTCTCAAGAATCTTCTCCAGCATCATAATTCAAAGTATCAGTTCTTCAGCACTCAGCCTTCTTTCTGGTCCAACTCTTATATCCATAAATGACTACTGGGAAAAGCAAAGCTTTAACTAGACAGACCTTTGTCAGCAAAGTTGATAACTCTGCTTTTTAATATGCTATCTAGGTTTGTCATAGCTTTCCTTCCAAAGAGCAACTGTTTTTTAATTTCGTGGCTGCAGTCACCATCCACAGTAATTTAGGAACCCAAGAAAATAAATCCACCACTGCTCCTACTTTTCCTCATCTATTTACCATGAAATGATGAGACCAGATGCCATGATTTAAGTTTCTTGAATGTTGAGTTTTAAGCCAGTATTTTCCACTCTCATCTTTCACAATCATCAAGAGACTCTCTAGTTCCTCTTCACTTTCTGCCAATAGAATGGTATCATCTGCATTTCTGAGGTTGTTGGTATTTCTCCCATCAAACTTGATTCCAGCTTGTGATTCATTCAATCTGGTATTTCTTATGATGTACTCTGCATATTGATTTAATAAGCAGGGTAACTTTATGCAGCTTTGTAATCCTTTCCCAATTTTGAACCACTCCATTGCTCCATTTACAGTTCTAACCGTTGCTTCTTGACCTGCATACAGGCTTCTCAAGAGGCAGGTAAGGTGGTCTGTTATTTCCATCCCTTTGAGAATTTTCAAGTTTCTTGTGGTCCATAGAGTCAAAGTCTTTAGCATAGTCGATGAAGCTGAAGTAGATGTTTTTCTGGACTTCTCTTGTCTTTTACAGTCCAAGGAATGTTGGCAATTTGATCTCTGGTTCCTCTGCTTTTTCTAAATCCAGCTTGTACATCTAGAATTTCTTGGATCACATACTGCTGAAGACCAGCATGAAGGATTTTGAGTATAACCTTACTAGCCTGTGAAATGAACACAATTCTATGGTAGTTTGAACATGCTTTGGCATTGCCATTTTTGGTGATTGGAATGAAAACTGACCTTTTCCAGTCTGGCTGAATTTTTCAAATTCACTGACATTCTGCATGCAGCACTTTTACAGCATCATCTTTTAGAATCTGAAATAGCTCAACTGGATTTCTGTCACCTCCACTAGCTTTGTTCCTAGTGATGCTTTCTATGGCCTAGTTGACTTCACACTCTAGGATGTCTGGCTCTAGGTGAGTGATTACACCATTCATGGCTATCTGGATAATTTAAGACTTTTTTCTTTTTTTTTGTATAGTTCTCTGCATTCTTGCCACTTCTTAATCTCTACTGCTTCTGTTAAGTCCATACTTTTTCTGTCCTTTATCATGAACAGCCTTGTATGAAATGTTCCTTTGATATTTCCAATTTTCTTGAAAAGATCTCTAGTCTTTTCCATTCTAGTGTTTTCCTATATTCGTTAGCATTGTTCATCAAAGACCTTTTTATCTCTCCTTGCTATTCTCTTTGACTCTGTTCAGTTGGGTATATCTTTCCCTTTCTCCCTTGTCTTTCACTTCTCATCTTTTCTCATCTATTGGTAAAGACTTCTCAGTCAACCACTTGGCCCTTTTACATCTCTGTTCTTGGGGGTGGTTTTGGTCATGGGAGTGATGCTGCCACCAGCCAAGGAACACCTCTGGCCATCAGAAACTGAAAGAGAGAAGGAGTCCTCCTTGAAGACTTTGGAGGAAGACTTATCATTTTGCCCTCAATCTTTCCCTGCATCAGAGTCTTTTCCAACCTTGATTTTGGACTACTAGTATCCAGAGCTGTGAGAGAATAATTTTTTGCTGTTTTAAGACATCTAGTTGTGATACTCTTTATAGCAACTCTAGGCAATGACTGATGCTGAAGCAGAAACTCCAATACTTTGGCCACCTGATGTGAATAATTGACTCATTGGAAAAGACCCTGATGCTAGGAAAGATTGAAGGCAGGAGGAGAGGGGGACAACAGAGGATGAGATGGTTGGATGGCATCGCCGACTCAATGGACATGAGTTTGAGTAAACTCCAGGAGTTGGTGATGGACAGGGAGGCCTGGAATGCTTCAGTCCATAAAGTTGCCAAGAGTCAGACACAACTGAACAACTGAACTGAACTGAACTGAGACAATGAGTGTTCAGTGACTTCCTATGACTGTTTATCTAAGAGCATGGGTTGAAAATTGTAAACATTTAAAATTGTATATTGCAAGGATTTGAGAAAGAAATAGATATAGAAAAACCCCAAAGTGAAACAGATACACAGGTAGATATTCTATACTTGAAATTCTGAATTTTGAACAATCTCAGTAAAGAATTAGCAAAGAGATAAAAGATTTTTGTGTAAAATATGTTTTAATTGTTTAAGTAGGTTCAGAAACATATCTAAATCTTAAATTTACTTCTGGCTGAGAGCTTTTTTAGCCATGCTGTAGGTAGGCTAGTCTATTAATAATGGTTTGTTGAGATTAAAGTATATGGTTAGGCTAACAGTTTAACGACTTGCAACTGATTTGTTCCATCATGTAGATTCTGTAATGTTAGGGGTTTTCTCTATATTTTCAATTGTCAGTGCTTCTATTGAGCCAGATGGACCATACCAAATGTAGTCACAATTCTGGTGTCCAGAATAAATAGAGCACTCAGGAAGAGCCCTCACAGGATGAAGCCAGAGTAAGTACTCTATCTCTATTGATATGCTGCATGTTATAAGTCGAAACTCTGTGCTGCTTGAAATAGTCTGTGGAATAAGGTAAAGTCAAAAGTAAGCAAATGCATTAAACATGCTTAGACTTTGCAGAAATTTGGAGTCCATCCAGCCATTTTTAAATTTTTGGCAAAACCAATACAATATTGTAAAGTAAAATAAAATCTGAAAAAAATACAATAAAAATAAAGACCATGTAAATAGGAAAGAAAATTTTTGAATAAAAGATTAAGTCTTACAAAAAAAAAATAAAATCACAAAAATATATAGTCAAAAATTTTTTTTCAAAACATCCAAATCATTTTGCTTTGCTCTTCAAATATATTCAGAAAAATTCCATAAAATAAGTAGATAATTTTCACAGCTGAATGATGTACTCAGATTTCAGCATTAAACATTCTTTTGGGGGGGATGCAATTTTTTTTTTTTAACACTAATTTTTGTTTTCTTTTTTTCTTTTCATTTTTTATCCATTTGTGTTATTCAACAACCTTCTTTTCTTTCTGTTTTCTTTCTTTTATGTACTTCTCTATCAGTTAGATGGTCAGTCTTCCCCTGATTTAGTCTTTATAAAATATAGTACGAACTTAGCAGTTAATTCAGCTGACCATAGCCAACGACAATGAAAAAAGAAATGATACCCTTATGTAGATTCAAATAAATTATTTTCCTACAATGGAACTCACAGATAGAAATATATACATGAATCAGTGACAATTTTAATCACAAGCACTGTTACTGACAAAGCCTCAAACTTGTCTTGTTTGATTATGTTAGGATGTACAATTCCTTGCTATGTTTACTTTCTAATAATTCTTTTTAATAGGAAAAATAATGATAGTTTTAAGTAGTAATAATGCTACTGTCGCTACTATTTAAGAAGTTGGAAACTAGAGACATTATATTTTTAAGCATAAGTTATAAAACTTATTTTAAACATAAGTTATAAGTATCATATCGGAGTACTGATACTTTCACATTCCGATATCCTGAACAGTAAGTTACTCTTCAGCCCATAAAACTTGAATTGCCTTTTAATAAAATAATGACTGACTAAAAAGGACACATTTATAGATACACTGATTTGTCATCCCAAGAAACCCACTGGAAAAGAATGCAGATTGCAAAAGCAAACTATGATATTTTTTGTCCAGACATTGCCCAATGGAGATGAAGCCCACTGCGGCTGTGACCCGGCGTGCTAAGAGGAGTTACCCCACATCCGAGGTCGGGGCAGCAGCCGAGAGTGCCAGGCTAGACGGCTCAGGAATGGCCGAGAGGAGCTACCCAAGTCCAAGGTCAAGGGCAGCGACCGGGAGGAGACACCCCACGTCCGAGGTCAGGGACAGCGGCTGAGAGGACCTACCCCGCGTCCGAGACCAGGGGCGGCTGGGAGAAGACACCACACACCCGAGGCCAGGGGCGGTGGGGAGGAGCAACTGCGCTGGCACAGGAGGGCCTAGAGGAGATATCCCACGTTGAATGTCAGGAAGGGTGGTGGTAAGGAGCTACCTCTCGTCCAAGGTAAGGAGCAGTGGCTGTGCTTTGCTGGAACAGCCATGAAGAGATACCCCACGCCCAAGGTAAGAGAAACCCAAGTAAGATGGTAGGTGTTGCAAGAGGCATCAGAGGGCAGACACAGTGAAACCATACTCACAGAAAACTAGTCAATCTAATCACACTAGGACCACAGCCTTGTCTAACTCAATGAAACCAAGCCATTCCTGTGGGGCAACCCAAGACGGGCGGGTCATGGTGGAGAGGTCTGACAGAATGTGGTCCACTGGAAAAGGGAATGGCAAACCACTTCAGTATTCTTGCCTCGAGAACCTCATGAACATCATGAAAATGCAAAACTATAGGATACTGAAAAAGGAATGCCCCAGGTCAGTAGATGCCCAATATGCTACTGGAGATCAGTGGAGAAATAATTCCAGAAAGAATGAAGGGATTGAGCAAAAGCAAAAACAATACCCAGCTGTGGATGTGACTGGTGATAGGAGCAAGGTCCGATGCTGTAAAGAGCAATATTGCATAGGAACCTGGAATGTTAGGTCCATGAATCAAGGCAAATTGGAAGTGGTCAAACAAGAGATGGCAAGGGTGAATGTCGACATTCTAGGAATCAGTGAACTAAAATGGACTGGAATGGGTGAATTTAACTCAGATGACCATTATATCTACTACTGCGGGCAGGAATCCCTCAGAAGAAATGGAGTAGCCATCATGGTCAACAAAAGAGTCCGAAATGCAGTACTTGGATGCAATCTCAAAAATGACAGAATGATCTCTGTTCGTCTCCAAGGCAAACCATTCAATATCACAGTTATCCAAGTCTATGCCCCAACCAGTAATGCTGAAGAATTGCATAGGAACCTGGAATGTCAGGTCCATGAATCAAGGCAAATTGGAAGTGGTCAAACAAGAGATGGCAAGGGTGAATGTCGACATTCTAGGAATCAGTGAACTAAAATGGACTGGAATGGGTGAATTTAACTCAGATGACCATTATATCTACTACTGTGGGCAGGAATCCCTCAGAAGAAATGGAGTAGCCATCATGGTCAACAAAAGAGTCCGAAGTTTAGTACTTGGATGCAATCTCAAAAACGACAGAATGATCTCTGTTCGTCTCCAAATCAAACCGTTCAATATCACAGTTAATCTAAGTCTATGCCACAACCAGTAACGCTGAAGAGGCTGAAGTTGAACGGTTTATGAAGACCTACAAGACCTTTTAGAACTAACACCCCCCAAAAAAGTGTATCCACAAGCAGTCTTTTTTTTTTTTTACTTTTTATTTTGTGTTGGGATACTGCTGATTAACAAACAATGTTGTGATAGTTGCAGATGAACAGCGAAGGGATACAGCCATACATATACATGTCCCACAAACCCTCCACCCATCCAAACTGCCACTTAACATTGAGGAGAGTTCCATGGACTATACAGTAGGTCCTTGTTAGTTATCCATTTAAAATAAAGCAGTGTGTACATGTCCATCCCAAACTCTCTAACTATCCCTACCCTCATCCTTCCCCAGGGCAATTATAAGCTCATTCTCTAAGTCAGTGAGTCTCTTTTTGTTTGTAAGTTCATTTGTATCGTTTCTTTTTAGATTCCACATATAAGGGTGCTATACGATATTGCTCCTTCTCTGTCTGGCTTACTTTCACTCAGTATGACACTCTCTAGGTCCATCTATGTTGCTACAAATGGCATTATTTCATTCTTGCTTATGGCTAATACTTCATTGTATATATGCACCACATCTTCTTTATCTGTTCCTCTGTTGATGGACATTTAGGCTGTTTCCATGTCTTGGCTATTGGAAACAATCCTGCAATGAATATTGGGGTGCATGATTATTTTCAGATAATGTTTTTCTTTGGATATATGCCCAGAGTGGGATTGCAGGGTCATATGGACAGGTCATGGTGTGGAGTTCTGACAAAATGTGGTCCACTAGAAAAGGGAATGGCAAATCACTTCAGTATTCTTGCTTTGGAACCCCACGAATAGGATGAAACGGCAAAAAGATAAGACACTGAAAGATGAGCCCCTGAGGTCTATAGGTGTCCAATATGCTACTGGTAAGAGTGGAGGAATAGATCCAGAAAGAATGAAGAGGCTGAGCCAAAGCAGAAATGATACCCATGAGAGAGTCATTTCCTAGGCAGGTTGATAAGAAGTCTAGGGTCCCCAAGGAGAGAGAGGTCTGGAATTCTCAAGGAGGAAGAAAGGACAAACTTTTTTTTACCTTCTCTACATTCCTTAGGATTATATAACAATAATGTATCCTGCCTGAGGACAGTCTCTGGATTAAACCTTCTGGCTAATTCTGTAAATTATGGGAGTAGACCTGCTCTTTACAAGGATTCAGTTCAGTTCAGTTGCTCAGTTGTGTCCGACTCTTTGTGACCCCGTGAACCGCAGCACGCCAGGCCTCCCTGTCCATCACCAGCTCCCGGAGTTCACTCAGACTCACATCCATCGAGTCAGTGATGCCATCCAGTCATCTCATCCTCTGTCATCCCCTTCTTCTCCTGCCCCCAATCCCTCCCAGCATCACAGTCTTTTCCAATGAGTCAATTCTTTGCATGAAGTGGCCAAAGTACTAGAGTTTCAGCTTTAGCATCATTCCTTCCAAAGAAATCTAGGGCTGATCTCCTTCAGAATGGACTGGTTGGATCTCCTGGCAGTCCAAGGGACTCTCAAGAGTCTTCTCCAACACCACAGTTCAAAAGCATCAATTCCTCGGTGCTCAGCCTTCTTTACAGTCCAACTCTCACATCCATACAAGACCACAGGAAAAACCATAGCCTTGACTATACGGACCTTTGTTGGCAAAGTGACTTTTGAATATGCTATCTAGGTTGGTCATAACTTTTCTTCCAAGGAGTAAGCGTCTTTTAATTTCATGGCTGCAGTCACCATCTGTAGTGATTTTGGAGCCCAAAGAAAAGTTATGTCCAACCTAGATAGCATTTTCAAAAGCAGAGACATTACTTTGCTGACTAAGGTCCATCTAGTCAAGGCTATGGTTTTTCCTGTGGTCATGTATGGATGTGAGAGTTGGACTGTGAAGAAGTGATTGAGGGCAGGAGGGGCAGGGGATGACAGAGGATGAGATGGCTCGATGGCATCACTGACTCGATGGACTTGAGTCTGAGTGAACTCCGGGAGTTGGTGATGGACAGGGAGGCCTGGTGTGCTGATTCCTGGGGTCGCAAAGAGTCGAACACGACTGAGTGACTGAACTGAGCTAATGGAGAGAGGAGATAATGCTTTAACCAAAAGTTCTTGAGTGTCTGTGATCTAACAAAGGAGGCCATCACTCTGGTAAGAAAGGTGCATCATAATGTCTTTATTTGATGCCATCAAGCAACAAATTCATACAACTGCCCAGTTCCCCACGTTCTAACTCCACTTTTGGCCAGAAACATTCCAGTTTGCCTCCCTTATGAAGTTTGACTTCGGAAGCCAAACCATGACAAAAGTATTCTAGGCACAGGAACAATTCTTTTTCCCCATAGAAATGTTTACAAATACTTATAAACATGAAATTTATATTCTGGATGCCTGTACAAAAATCACAACATAAAATTATTTTGGTAGTCTAGACCATAAAGCACATGAAGGTTGTAAAATTTTGCAAATAGTAGTAATTCAATAAACATTTTTTATATAAAGAAAGAAATTACTGACAATTTGAAGTCTTTGTAATCTTCCTTGTTGCATCAAGTGCAAAAGTGAGTTATGGGAAAATGAAGTATTTTTGGTACAGGGAAAATAAGATGGAAGTAACATTTTTGAGTACCAATTATCTACTAGACCACTATGCTAGTTTTTTTGCACAGGTTATTGCATATAAATCTTATCTCAACCAAATAATTGATATCTCTTCTTTTACATATTAAACATAAACTAACTGAAACTAACTGGGGATATAAGAAATCCACAAGGTTAGTAAGTTACAGATCTATCGTTCAAAGAGAAGTTAGACCAATCGCAAAGCCCATGTTCTTTCTGCCATGTTTCACTTCTGGCTTTATTAAAACTGTAACCTGTAAAATGCAGTATGCATATGCTAAAGGATATCCCAAAATTTTCCAAAGATCATGAGGGTGTACAGAAAATTTTGAGACTGTTCCTTTTAGATCTTTTAATTTGGCGTGTTCCCATTTTTATGTTCCCTAAATTTGATGTTGCACCTGTGTTCTCTTGCCGCCTTGCTGATTGTCTTATTCTGATTCCTATGTCACAATAGCTCTTGCTGCAACTTATGAAAGTATAATTCTTACTGACCACAAATCTTATTAATTAATATTGACTTTACAGTGTGCAAGTCTCTGCTTTCCAAATTCAAATATAGGTATTGAGGAATTCTCCCAGCAATCAAGGCACCATGAACCCACAATACTCTTTGTGTCTTTCTTGTCATTTAAATATTTCTGTTTTGGGGAAGAATGTCATTAGAAATTGAATATTTTTTGCAAATTATAATGCCAAGAATTTGCATATATCATACATTGGGTGACAAAGTGGGAAGTTTCCTAAGTATTCAAAAAGTAAGTGGTTTGTTTCCATAGAGAAAGCTTGTGAAAACCAACTAAACAGAGCCCTTGTCAAATATATTAAATATGGCGATAGTATCGATATATTCCATTCATGAAACCAGATCACAAGATGGGCATTCCTAATATCCAAAAGGTTTAGAAAGTCCTTGTAGAGATACTCGTCTGGTCTTCCTTCTGCACTGTGGTCTTCCTACTGAGAATGGAGGGACTCTTCTCTGATTCACTCGTTATATTTAGCATCTACATTTGAAAATATGCTTAAACCATGTAATAAGATTAAAGCCTATTATCAAGAATAGTGTGTTGACAAATGAGATTGAATTAAATATTAATTGTGTTCCTAAATATTTTTGAGAGTCCCCCATTAAATAAATAAGATTCCTCTAAGAAAAATAGAATGAGTAGGATTAACAATCATTAGCACAACCTCATTAGTAGAAGTTTTTTTTTTTTTTGTACACATTAAGGAAATTGAGAAAGTAAATAACTTTCTGGACAACCATTTTGTTGTGTGTGAATTGTTGTTCTCAACAAAAATAAAGAGAGTAAAATAAGAATTTTCTGCTGATTGTTTTTTAAAAGTACATTTTGATATCTAAAAGTGATAGCTTCTGTATAAATTTTATTGAATTCAGTTACATACTATTTAGGTAAACAAGCTTTTATTTTTCATACTGTTCATGGGGTTCTCAAGGCAAGAATACTGAAGTGGTTTGCCATTCCCTTCTCCAGTGGACCATATTCTGTCAGACCTCTCCACCATGACCCACCCGTCTTGGGTTGCCCCACAGGCATGGCTTAGTTTCATTGAGTTAGACAAGGCTGTGGTCCTAGTGTGATTAGATTGACTAGTTTTCTGTGAGTATGGTTTCAGTGTGTCTGCTCTCTGATACCCTTTTGCAACACCTACCATTTTACTTGGGTTTCTCTTACCTTGGGCGTGGGCTATCTCTTCACGGCTGCTCTAGCAAAGTGCAGCCACTGCTCCTTACCTTGGATGAGGGGTATCTCCTCACTGCCACCTTTCCTGACCTTCAACGTTCTCTGGATTAAACCTTCTGGCTAGTTTTGTTATCTTAAAATGTAAATTATGGGAGTAGGTCTGGTGAGGTGTTTACAACCTCCAGACATTCTTTGGATTCATTGGAGAGTATATAACTTCATTGCTAGCATTAACAAAGGGGTACTCTTTCTGCCCCCTTCTGATGCCTATGTCAGAAGCTTTCTCTATCTCCTTTATACTTTAATAAAACTTTATTACACAAAAACTGTGAGCAATCAAGCCTCATCTCTGGCTCCAGATTGAATTCTTCTCCTCCGGGGGCCAAGAATCCCGGTGTCATGATTCAACAACAACCTGGATGTGTCTGGTGGTGAAAGTAAAGTCCAATGCTGTAAAGAACAATATTGCATAAGAGCCTAGAATGTTACATCCATGAATCAAGGTAAATTGGATGTGGTCAAACAGGAAATTTGGCCTTGGAGTACAAAATGAAGCAAGGCAAAGGCTAACAGAGTTTTGCCAAGAGAACGAGCTGGTCATAGCAAACACCCTCTTCTGACAACAAAAGAGATGACTCTACACATGGACATCACCAGATGGTCAATACTGAAATCAGATTGTTTATATTCTTTGCAGCCGAAATGGAGAAGCTCTATACAGTCATCAAAAACAAGACCTGGAGCTGACTGTGACTCAGATCATGAGCTCCCTATTGCAAAACTCAGACTTAAATTGAAGAAAGTAGGGAAAACCACTAGGCCATTTAGGTAGGACCTAAATTAAATCCCTTATGATCTTACAGTGGAAATGACAAATTGATTCAAGGGATTAGGTCTGATAGACATAGTACCTGGAACAATATGGATGCAGGTACTGGAGGCAGTTACCTAAACTATCCCCAAGAAAATAAAATGAAAGAAGGCAAAATGGTTGTCTGAGGAGGCCTTACAAATGGTTGAGAGAAGAAAAGTGAAAGGCAAAGGAGAAAGAGAAAGATATACCCATCTGAATGCAGAGTTCCAAAGAAGAGCAAGGAGAGATAAGAAAGCCTTCTTAAGTGAACAATGCAAAGAAATAGAGGAAAACAATAGAATGGGAAATATTAGAGCTCTCTTCAAGAAAATAGATACCAAGGGAACATTCCATGCAAAGATGGCCACAATAAAGGACAGAAAAGGTAAGTACTAACAGAAGCAGAAGATATTAAGAAGAAGTGGCAAGAATACACAGAAAAACTATACAAAAAAGGTCTTAATGACCTGGATAACCACAATGGTGTGGTCACTCACCTAGGGCCATACATCCTGGAGTGTGAAGTCAAATGGGCCTTAGGAAACTTACTTTGAACAAAGGTAGTGGAGGTGATGGAATTTCTGCTGAGCTATATCAAATCCTAAAAGATGATGCTGTTAAAATGCTTCACTCAATATGCCAGTGAATTTGGAAAACACAGCAGTGGCCACAAGACTGATGAAAGTCAGTATTCAATCCAATCTCAGAGAAGGGCAATGCCAAAGGATGTTCAAACTATTGTAAAGTTGTGCTCATTTCACATGCTAGTAAGGTTATACCCAAAATCCTTCCAGCTAGGTTTCTACAGTATGTGAACCAAGACCTTCCAGGTGTACAAGCTGAATTTAGAAAAGGCAGAGGAACCATAGATCAAATTGCCAACATTCATTGGGTCATAGGAAAAGCAAGAGAATTCCAGAAAAACATTTACTTCAGCTTCATTGACTATGTGAAACCCTTTGACTGTGTGAATCACAACAAACTGTGGAAAATTCTTCAAGAGATGGGAATACCAGACCACCTTACCTGCTTCCTGAGAAATCTCTATGCAGATCAAGAAGTAACAGTTAAAACCAGATACAGAAA
The DNA here is from genome assembly GCA_006410635.1 of Cephalophus harveyi. Classification (NCBI taxonomy): domain Eukaryota; kingdom Metazoa; phylum Chordata; class Mammalia; order Artiodactyla; family Bovidae; genus Cephalophus; species Cephalophus harveyi. Next base: position 50,428 of record SJYT01069839.1, on the reverse strand, counting down.
AATGGACTAGTTAAAAATTGAGAAAGGAGTACATCAAGGCTGTATATCATTCAGTCTACTTATTTAACTTTTATGCAGAGTACATCATGCGAAATGCTGGGCTGGATGAATCACAAGCTAGAATCAAGATTGCTGGGAGAAATATTAATAACTTCAGGTATGCAGATGACACCACTCTAATAGCAGAAAGCTAGAGGAGCTAAAGATCCTTTTGATGAAGGTGAAAGAGGAGAGTGAAAAAGCTGACTTAAAACTCAGCATTAAAAAAACTAAGATAATGGCATCTGGTCTCATCACTTCATGGCAAATAGATGGGAAAAAACCAGAAACAGTGACAGAGTTCATTTTATTGGGCTCCAAAATCACCTTGGATGGTGACTGCATCTATAAAATTAAGAAAAGCTATGACAAACCTAGACAGCATATTAAAAAGCAGAGACATCACTTTGCTTGAACCATCACAACCAAGGTTCATATAGTCCAAGCTATGGTTTTTCCAGTAACCATGTATGGACGTGAGAGTTGGACCAGAAAGAAGGATGAGTACTGAAGAACTGGTGCTTTCAAACTGTGGTATTGGAGAAGACCCTTGAGAGTCCCTTGGACTGCAAGGAGATCAAAGCAGTCAATTCTAAAAGAAATCAATCCCGAATATTCATTGGAAGGACTGATGTTGAAGCTGAAGCTCCAATACTTTGGCCACTTGATGTGAAGAGCCAGATTATTGGAAAAGACCCTGAAATGCTGGAAAAGATAGAGGACAGGAGAAGAAAGGGGCAACAGAGGATGAGATGGTTGTCCATTGACTCAATGGACATGAGTTTGAGCAAACTTCGGGAGACAGTGAAGGACAGGGAACCCTGGCCTGCTGCGGTCCATGGGGCCGCAAAAGGTCGGACATGACTTCGCAACTGAAAAACAAAACCAGTTGCTCTATTTTTGTTTTATTAGGAACTTCCATACTGTTCTCCACAGTGACTTTACTAATTTATATTCCCACCAACAGTGTGGGAGGGTTCCCCTGTCTCCACATCCTTTCCAGGATTTATTTTTTCCACAGGCAATCTTCATCACAGCCCTTTTACTACTCCAGTTCAAGCTGAGTGTTTTCTGCATCTGAGTTTCTCCCTGTTTGCTGGATGATTTTTATCACCATACAAAGTGCCCTGGTAAACTTCTATCTTACAAAGACCTCTCCATGGACTCTAGATAACCCTCCAAGGACAACATCATTCTCTGCTCGCTTTTATAGGAACACTTCTGGGATGAGATATCTATGCTAATCTTCTCTGTATCCTTCCAATTTTTGTATATTTGCTGCAAAGGCAAGCACAACTGTGAATTTTAAAGTAACTCATCTTTAGCCAGTCTTTCTAAAGGATTTAACAAAGTTTTCTTTGAACCAATTGTGTTCATAGTTGTATTTTGTTGGTTTCCATAATACCAAGCCATGAAATCACTGGAAAAAGTGCTATTGATATAGTTTAGGAACACGTGCCTGAGTCTGATGGAATGTAATTAGTAAGCATAAGTTTCTGGACTTAAATGTGTGAGTCAAGTTTTATAGAAAGACTGTATAGCTAGGTCGTGTAAAGTTGTTATAATTGGGTACTCAGGTTATTCCACTAGATTTCTGACTTGTATAAAGGATACTTTAGTGATATCCTTACAAGTAAATCTAAATGCATATCTTTCCCAAAAAGTAGTTTCTTGTTGTGCTTGATTTAATAAGTATGAACGATTGAAATTTTTTGATACATGAAGTTGCTGTCTGACTTTCACCACAGCTATATGTGAAGATACATATTTTTCCACAGCTTTTTCAATAATGGGTGCTTTAAAATATATTTATTTTAGTGGTAAAAATTGGTATCTTTTAAAAGATTTTGTGATTTTTTTTTACAGTGAGTGAGTGAGTGAAGTCACTCAGTCGTGTCCGACTCTTTGCGACCCCATGGACTGTAGCCTACCAGGCTTCTCCCTCCATGGGATTCTCCAGGCAAGAGTACTGAAGTGGGTTGCCGTTTCCTTCTCCAGGGGATCTTCCCAACCCAGGGATCGAACCCGGGTCTCCGGCATTCCAGGCAGACGCTTTAACCTCTGAGCCACCAGGGAAGCACTCTTTAACATTTTAAAATATTTTAGGTATTTAAAAATATTAGCGTACTGCCATCTAGTGATAACTTTGTAAGAAAGAAAAGGGTAGGTCATACTTCAGTAATTTCATCTTATAATAGAGGAAACAGTTAAGCATATGCATTCACACCCCAAGTAATATAACCAATTAAGTGCAAACTCAGGAACAGAAAAATCCAAGCCAAGCTCTCGTCTAAGAAAGATCTGAAAGATTCTTTTCTAATCCATTGTTCCTCTTAAGTCACAGCAGTACAGTCAAACCCAAAGTTCAGATGGTGAGGAATATAATATTCTCATTATTTTGATGAAAGCAGTTAATAAAACCTTTTTTATGTTTATACTGAAAATATTTCTAAATTTGCTCAGTGCTCATAAAAAGAGTCAATTGAAGGAAAGGAATTTTATACCTACATATTTTGCATTTATATATAGATTATTCAGGAAATATATTTAACATTTTTTTGAAGAGTATAGTATTCTAATGTCATTCTGAATAGATTTCATGGTAGGTGTAAGAGTGTGTGCTTAATTTTACTTAGTTACATAATACCTGTTTTGTTTTTATCCTTAGGTGAAATAGTCTAATTTTTCTGGCATTTGAGTGCCCACTCTGAAGCTATACATGACATTTGGAAAGGGGATATGAATCAAGGAATATTCTTTCTGCCCTTTGAGAGTCAAGAAATAATATATACCCAGTGAATACTCAAAATGACTGCAATGTGTAAAATTCCAGGAGCACATAAAGAAAACCATGTTGCTGTCTTGGAAGAAAGCAGTTGAAGAGACTAATACATACTGACCACTTTCCCATGTGGTATTTTTAATATAAGCATCAAATCAATTCCATTGGAGTTCCTCACTTAACAGATGAGGAAAGAAATTTAGGAAGATTCAGTAGCAAAGCAGTAATGCACTTAGGATCAGAAGAGCCGATCTAGAGCATGTGGCAGTGGGCCTTAGCGGCCGTTACTTACAGAAGACGGGGGACGGCGTGAAAGACTGCAGATGAAGTGTCAGAATCAACAGCAGTACAGAAACCAGATATGAAGTGGCTAGTATTAAATCTGATAAAACCGGTGCAAGCCCTTCTGGAGAAAGTTTTAAACCTTTAGCGGAAGGCACTAATACAGACCCAAAGTCAACAGACATATCAAGTTCACGAACAGGAAAGTTTAATGTAGTAAGTGTGACAATTCCCTCCAAAGTGACTTAGCATTAATGCAAAGCCTGTTAAAATTCCAAGAGGTTTTTCAAATCTTACTGGATATGACAATCTAGTTCTAAACTTTATGTGGAATTAAAAGCAAATGAAGAAAGAGACAGGGGAAGAGTTGCTCCATCACATATGAAGGCCTATAATAAGATAGTGCAGACTTTCTACAGGAATAAATAAATAGGCCATGGAACAATACAGAGGTACCAGAAACCATATGTATATGAAAACTAGAATTTATGCTAAGATGGAAATTGCTATGGATTACACTGAAATAGAAAAATGAGATCTTTACCTAATACTACACATAAATATCAGTTCTAGGTGGATTAATGTGGACTTAATGGGAGAGGCAAAGCTAGACTATTAAGAAGAAAATATAGAAAATAATTTTATGACTTCAGATTAAGGAAGAATTTCTTAATATACAAGTACAAATCATGACAGGAAAGATTGATAAATGTGAATAAAGTAAGAATTTCTGCTCATTAGAAGATACCACAAAGGCAGAGAAAAGACAAGCCCCAAAGTGGGGAAGCATACTTGAAACATACAAAAGTGACAAAGGATTAATATCAAGTATATACAGTACACTACAGATCTATAAGAGAATGACAGAAATCCAGTAGGAAAATGAGCAACAGACACAAACTGATATTTCACACACAAAAAAAGTTCATAAATATATAAAATGATATCCAACTTCATCAGTAATATAAGAAATGCACATTGAAATCACAGGTGCCATTTCATACCTACTAGGTTGACCTCCCAAAAAAGTTTAATCAGTTCTGTTAGCCAGGGTATGGTGCAATGAACAATACTGCTGGAAAGGGTGTAATTTATTACAACGACTTTGGAAAGCAATTTAGCATTACTTTGTAAAGTAAATGTCCATATACTCATTAGGGAAGCTTGCATCTTTGCACTTGGGGGCATTTGCAATAATGCATATAGCAACGTTATTTCTAACAGCAAAAAACTAGAAACAGCTCAGATGTCCACCAGTATTAGAGTAGATAAATCGTAGAACATCTATATAATGAAATACCACACAGGCTGAAAAGACAAGAATGACTTAACTGAATCTTAAAATTATGTTGACTGGAAGGAGCAAGTCACAGAAGAATTCACACAATATTATTCTGTTTATACTACTGGCAGTATCCAAGGGTTCCAATTTCTCCACATCCTCAACAATGCTTATTTTATTTGTTGTTTGAGGTTTTGTTTTATTTTGTTTTTGTAATGGCCATCCTAGTGGGTAGGAAATGATATCTCATTTTTAGTTTAATATGAATTTCTCTAGTGATACTGATGATGATGATCTTTTCATATGCTTGTTGGCCATTCCAGGGATCAAGCCCATGCCCCCTGCAGTGGAAGGCAGAGTCATAACCACTGGACTGCCAGGGAAGTCCCTCTCTACCTTTTCTTTAATCAGGTTCATCGTTTTGTTGTTGAGCTGTTAAGAGTTCTTTATATATGCTAAATATTGCCCTTTATCAGATACATGATTTACAATTTTTCTCCCATTCCATAATTACCTTTTCACTCTGTTGATTATTTAGTGTGCACAAGTTTTTAAGATATGAACACACAAATCTATGTTTGCTTTTGTTGCCTGTGTTTTTGGTGTCTTATCCAGGAAATCTTTGCCAAATCCAAGGTCATTACATTTTTCTCCTATGTTTTCATCCAAGAGTTTTACAGTTTTAGAAGGAGATGAGGATTGAGTACAGTTTTCAGAAAGAATTTTGCTACATTCAAATTTCCTACTTCTAGGTCCCAGAACCATGAATCAATAGGAGAGAAATTAAAGTGGCTTGACTGAGATAATAGCAGTAGAGAGGAAGACTGAGTATATTTTAAAGGTAGAGCCAACTTCATTTGTTGATGGAAAAAGGTGAATGTGAGAGAAAGAAATTAAGGATATCTCTATAGTTTTTGACCTAAGAAAGATTTATTTGTTTGTTTATTTTATTGTGGCTGTGCTGGGTCTTCGCTGCTGTGCTCCAGCTTCCTCTGGTTGCAATGAGTGGGGGATACTCTCCAGTTGTGGTACATGGGCTTAGTTGCCTTGCAGCATGTGGGATCTTCCTGGACCAGGGATAGAACCCATGCTCCCTGCATTGGCAAGTGGATTCTTAACCATTGGGCCACTAGGCAAGTCCAAAATTTTCTTATTGAGTATGTTGGGTTTGAGAAAATGATTAGACTACCAAATGGAAACATCAAGTACTCATCTGGATGTATATATCTGGAATTCACCAACTTGATGGATATGAGTTTGAGCAAGCTCCGGGAGTTGGTGATGGACAGGCAAGCCTGGCATGCTGCACGGGGTGACAAAGAGTCGAACACGACTAAGTGAATGAACTGAACTGAATCTGGAATTCTTGGACAATTTAATGAGAGATATAATTGTGCGAGGTTATCAGTGCCCAGATAGTGTTTAAAACAGTGGGACTAGGTGAAATCACCACGGGATTGTTGATGGATAAAGAAAAAATGTCATCAGCCTGAACCATAGGGAGCTCTTATGCCTAGAAAAAGGGAAAATAGAATGATGCAACTAAAAAGACAAAGGCAGATGCTTATGAGGTAAGAGTACCAAGGAAGAAAGGAGAAGGGACAGAAGAAAGAGGGAGGGAGAAAGGAGGGAAGACAGGGAAGGCGAAGGGAGAAAAAGAAGAGGGAAAGTAGAGGAAGAAAGAAAGGAGGGAGGGAGGGAAAGAGGGAAAGAAAGCAGAAGCCAAGTTTCACAAAACAGGGAGTGAAGTGTGTCACATGCCACTGAGGGTTTTGATGAGATGAAGACTAATCTGACCTTTTGGCTTGACTTCTGGACTTCATTAGAGACTTCAAGTTGGATGATTTTAATGGAGTGGTGAGGATAAAAGGATGATTAAAGTGAATTCAGGAGGGAATGGAAGGAGAGAAAAGAGTTTTTAAAAGAGTAAAGAAATGGGAAAGTAACTGGAAGGGGATGTTGTTATTAATTGGCAGATGTCTGGAATCTTACACAAACCAAGTATCATGATGTTGTATTCAGGAATGGCCAAGCCACATCTGAAAGGTCATCTTCCACTTGTTGACTTATACAAAGTTGAAGGCCCACAAGGAGCACAGATTTTTACCAAATATCCACCCTCCAGTGAGCCAGGGAGTTGTGAGAGTATGTAAAGATCCAGAATAGTAATCTCATTAAGGCCTCCACAGTCCTAACAATGGAACTTCATATTTTTCTTACATAGTAAACCTGTGCGTCCTCATAGGGTACTTGAAGGGTATAATGAACTTTTACCAGAACATGGTATATATTGACTTCAAAAGAACCTTTGTTTCTAGCAAGGACACAAGGTCACTATAACTCTAGCCTTCTAGATTGTGGTCCCACTTACACTATGGAGAAGTTCATTTGCCTCCATATACAAATATACTCCTAAAATATATTTATTTATTCAGGATAATTTGTGAATTAGCATATGAAGTTAGAGCCCATTCCTTTTGGGAAAAATCATGTAAGAGAATTCTTTTGTAAAAATGGAGAATACTACTAGGCTGTGAAATTGGTGACAGCCTAGATCCAAAGTTCCTTTTACCTTCTACTTAGAAACCAGCCAGAGCAACAAGATGGCAAGGAGGACACCCTCTGTATTTGTTTCCTAGCACTGCTATAACAATGCACCACAAAAACAACAAATGTATTGATTCACGGTTCTGGGACCTAGAAGCAGGAAATTTGAATGTACCAATATTCTTTCTGAAAACTGGACTCAATCCTCATCTCCTCCTAAAACTGTAAAACTCCTGGATGAAAACATAGGAGAAAAACATAATGACCTTGGATTTGGCAAAGATTTCTTGGATAAGACACCAAAAACACAGGCAACAAAAGCAAACATAGATTAGTGTTTTTATATCTTAAAAACTTGTGGACATGAAAGTAAATAATCAACAGAGTGAAAAGGTAATTATGGAATGGGAGAAAAATTGTAAATCATGTATCTGATAAAGGGCAATATTTAGCATATATAAAGAACTCTTAACAGCTCAACAACAAAACGATGAACCTGATTAAAGAGTGGGTAAGAGAAGGACTTCCCTGGCAGTCCAGTGGTTATGACTCCGCCTTCCACTGCAGGGGGCATGGGCTTGATCCCTGGAATGGCCAACAAGCATATGAAAAAATCATCATCATCAGTAATCACTAGAGAAATTCATATTAAACTAAAAATGGGATATCATTTCCTACCCACTAGGATGGCCATTACAAAAACAAAACAAAACAAAACCCCAAACAGCAAATAAAATAAGCATTGTTGAGGATGTGGAGAAATTGGAACCCTTGGATACTGCCAGCAGGAACGTATTAATAATATGGTATACGGACTGTGGAAATCAGCATGAAAATTCCTTTAAAAATTCAAAATAGGGCTTTCTTGGTATTGTTGTTCAGTTGTTAAGTTGTGTCTGACTCTTTGCAACCCCGTGGACTCAGCACACAGGCTTCCCTGTCCTTCACTATCTCCCAGAGTTTGCTCAGATTCATGTCCATTGAGTTGGTGATGCTATCTAAACATCTCGTTCTCTGCCACCCCCTTCTCATTTGGCCTTCAATCTTTCCCAGCATCAGGGTCTTTTCCAATGAGTTGGCTCTTCGCATCAGTGGCTCAGTAGTAAAGAATCCACCTGCCAAGGCAGGAAACGGGTTCAAGCCCTGATCTGGAGGACCTCACATGCCATGGAGCAGCCAGGCTCATGCACCGTAACTATTGAACCTGTGCTCTAGAGCCCAGGAGCTGCAACTACTGAAGCTCACATGGCGTAGAGCCCATGCTCTGCAGTAAGAGAAGGCACCTCAGTGAGAAGCCTGCACAGTGCAATTAGAGAGTAGCCCCCACTTGAGACAGCTAGAGAAGGCCTGTGCAGGAATGGGGTTCTCCAGGCAAGAGTACTGGAGTGTATTGCCATTCCCTTCTCCAGAGGAACTTCCCAACCCAGGGATCAAACGCTGGTCTCCTGCATCGCAGGCAGGTTCTTTACCGTTTGAGCTACAGGGAAGTCCTAATTGAAGACCCAGTATAGCGAAAAATAAATAAGTATATAAATAAAATTGTTTAAAAACCCACATGTGATAAAATGTAACCATTTCTCTTTATATTAAAAAAAAAACCTCAAAATAGAATTACCATGTGATCTGGCAATCCCTATTCTCATATCCAAAAGTATTAAAAGACAGGATTTTGAAAAAAATATTTGCACACACATGTTCATTGTGGCATTTTACTCACAATATTCAAGAATGGAAGCAGTCCAAATGTCTACTGATAAATAAATAATGTGTGTTTTATTCATACAATGGGATGTTCTTCAGCCTTAAAAGAAGGAAGAAATCCTGTCACATGCTGCAACATCGATGAGCCTTGAGAATATTATGCTGAGTTTAAAAAGCCAAACATAAAAGAACAAATACTGTATTATTCCACTTTTGTGAAACATCTTGATAAGTCACCAGCAAAAAATTATGATTCTATGTTTCCTGTAAAAATCATGGAAACAGAAAGTAGAATAGTGGTTGCCAGGTGCTTGGAGGAGAGAAAAATAGAGAGTTGTTTTTGGGTGGATATAGAGTTTTACTTTTTCATCAAAAAGTTCTAGAGACCTATTACACAAGAATGAATGTTGTGAATATAGTTAACTCTACTCAACTGTACACTTAAAAATGGTTAAGAGGTTAAATTTTATGTACTTTACAATTTTTAAACTGCAAAAATGTGATAATAAATGATTTAACATATTGTAAAATAAGCCAGAGCTTATGCAAATATAAACAAATAAATGTAACTTATGGGTGAATTGACAAGGAATGGAATATTTGCAGAGTTTCAGGTATCTCCACACAAAGTACTTACTAATGATAAAGGGGAAAAATTAAACTTAGGGGTGAATGATAAGAAATGGGATATTTGCATAGTTTTAGATATTTCCACACAAAGTACTTACTAATGATTGGGGGAGAACATTAAGTTCACAGTGGAGGTGCCTCGTAGACACTGCCTTAATTGAAGTGATCAAAGTGATTATCATCAGTAATGGGACAAATGGAAGTCATGTGCTAACTGATAGGGTACATTGAAAGGAATACAGCCTAGTATCTGTAATATTCCTGCCAAAAATATACAACCCGAATCTAGTCATGAGGAAAAACCAGACAAAACAAAATTGAATGCTATTTCTATAAAGTAAATTACTATGATTTCAACACTGTCAAGGTCATAAAAATCATGAAAAGACTAAGGAACTGTTATAGCCTCAAAGGACTAAAGAGAAATGACAAAGACATTGTATGATGATAAACTGAATTCTTTTTCTCTAAAACACTATTGCTAAAATTACCAACACTTGAATAGGGTCTAAGTTGATAGGAACATTGTTATTGTTCAGTCACTAAGTCTTGCCAAATCTTAGCAACCCTATAACTGCAGTATGCCAGACTTTCTGCCCTTCACTATCTCCTGGAGTTTGCTAAAACTCATGTCCATTGAGTGGATGGTACTATACAACCATCTCATTCTGTCGTCCCCTTCTCCTACCTTCAGTCTTTTCCAGCATCTGTGTCCTTTTCAGAATGAATCGATTCTTCACATCAGGCGGCCAAAGTATTGGAGCTTCAGCTTCAGCAACAGTCCTTCCAATGAATATTCAGGGTTGATTTCCTTTAGGACTGACTGGTTTGATCTCCAAGCAGTCCTAAGGACTCTCAAGAGTTTTTCCAGCTCCATGGTTCAAAAGCATCAATTCTCAAGCACTCAGCTTCTTTATGGTCCAACTCTCACAACCATACATAGCTACTGGAAAAACCATAGCTTTGACTATATAGACCTTTGTCGGCAAAGTGATGTCTCTGCTTTTTAATATTCTGTCTAGATTTGTCATAGCTTTCCTTCCAAGGAGCAAATGTCTTTTAATTTCATGGCTGCTGTCACCCTGCACAGTGAATTTGGAACCCAAGAAAATAAAATATCTCACTGTTTCTACTTTTCCTTTTTCTATTTGCCATGAAGTAATGGAAAAGGTTAGTTTTCATTCCAATCCCAAAGAGAGGCAATGCCAAAGAATGCTCAAACTACTGCACAATTGCACTCATCTCACATGCTAGTAAAGAAATGCTCAAAATTCTCCAAGCCAGGCTTCAGCAATACGTGAACTGTGAACTTTCAGATGTTCAAGTTGGTTTTAGAAAAGACAGAGGAACCAGAGATCAAATTGCCAACATCCGATGGATCATAGAAAAAGCAAGAGAGTTCCAGAAAAATATCTATTTCTGCTTTATTGACTATGCCAAAGCCTTTGACTGTGTGGATCACAATAAACAGTGGAAAATTCTGAAAGAGATGGGAATACCAGACCACCTGACCTGCCTCTTGAGAAACCCATATGCAGGTCAGGAAGCAACAGTTAGAATTGGATATGGAACAACAGACTGGTTCCAAATAGAAAAAGGAGTACGTCAAGGCTGGGAAAGGAGTACAACAAGGCTGCATATTGTCACCCTGCTTATTTAACTTGTAAGCAGAGTACATCATGAGAAATGCTGGGCTGGAAGAAGTACAAGCTGGAATCAAGATTGCTGGGAGAAATATCAATAACCTCAGATATGCAGATGACACCACTCTTATGGCAGAAAGTGAAGAGGAACTAAAAAGCCTCTTGATGAAAGTGAAAGAAGAGAGTGAAAAAGTTGGTTTAAAGCTCAACATTCAGAAAACAAAGATCATGGCATCTGGTCCCATCACTTCATGGGAAATAGATGGGGAAACAGTGGACACAGTGTCAGACTTTTTTTGGGGGGGCTCCAAAATTGCTGCAGATGGTGATTGCAGCCATGAAATTAAAAGACGCTTACTCCTTGGAAGAAAAGTTATGACCAACCTAGATAGTATATTCAAAAGCAGAGACATTACTTTGCCAACAAAGGTCCATCTAGTCAAGGGTATGGTTTTTCCAGTGGTCATGTATGGATATGAGAATTGGACTGTGAAGAAAGCTGAGTGTAGAAGAATTGATGCTTTTGAACTGTGGTGTTGGAGAAGACTCCTGAGAGCCCCTTGGACTGCAAGGAGATCCAACCAGTTTATTCTAAAGGAGATTGGTCCTGGGTGTCTTTGGAAGGAATGATGCTAGCTAAAACTCCAGTACTTTGTCCACCTCATGTGAAGAGTTGACTCACTGGAAAGACCCCCATGCTGGGAGGGATTGGGGGCAGGAGAAGGGGACGACAGAGGATGAGATGGCTGGGATGGCATCACCGACTCGATGCACGTGAGTTTGGGTGAACTCCGGGAGTTGGTGATGGACAGGGAGGCCTGGCATGCTGTGATTCACGTGGTTGCAAAGAGTTGGACATGACTGAGTGACTGAATTGTACTGAACTGAATGGGATCAGATGCCATGATTTTAGTTTTTTAAATGTTGAGTTTTAAGCTAATGTTTTTACTGTCCTCTTTCACATTCGAGGCTCTTTAGTTCTTCTTCACATTCTGTCACTCAAGTGATATCATCTGCATATCTGAGTTGTTGATATTTCTCCCAGCAATCTTGATTCCACTTGTGATTCATCCAGCCTGCCATTTCTCATGATGTACTGTGCATACAAGCTAAATAAGCAGGGTGACAATATGCAACCTTGTTGTACTCCTTTCCCAGTTTTGAATCAGTCAGTAATCGGTGTATTAATTCATTACCCAAAAGTCTCAGCCAGAGTAGTTAAACTCCTTTCAGTAGGTTCACACTTTCCAGGGCATCTTTAAGTTTTACCCCAGGGAGTTCACGAGGATACTTCTCCCTTCATCTCAATAATTTACCTCCCCTCTCTCCTGTATTAGAACCCTGTTTCCTAGAACTCATTTATTCTATCTTATTTGCTCTTTTTAACTTTTATTTATTTTTTAGCCAAGCTGCATGGCTTGCAGAATCTTAGTTCCCCAACCAAGGACTGAACCTGGGCCCTTGAAGTGAAAGCACCAATTTCTAGCCACTGGACTGCCAGGGAATTCCCAGGAATACATCATTTTGTAATTTAGAGACATAAGCCTTTATATGGTACATCTTTTTAAGTGTCAAAAAAGAATATGTTATTAACAGATCCAAATATCTTTCATTTCTCTAACAAGTCAAAAAGCAGATAAACTTAAAGCTATGTTTGATAATTAATGATTCAATAATTTTTCTTTTTTGAAAATGACCTACATATTCAACTTAAAGTTAAGGTTACAAAAAGATTTTGGAAACTATTTTTAAGTAGGTGTATTTTATAAAACATAGGATGGTTGCAAAATTCATTTATAAACTTTCCCCACTTATATGCATTTAATCCAGGTGTTCTTAACAATTATGCTGAGTTCGCCATGGAAATTTCATGTGATACTAAAATTAACCATCATTTTAAGTTTTTTTCTTGTTGACAAAGCAGGCAAGTAGCAGAAATCACAGAAAGAAAGAAACAAAATTTACACGTCTTTTTTCCCTTACCATATTGAAGTACATTTAAGAAATAATTTTTATGTAAATTGAGTTCTTAGATTGAATTTATAATTTTATCATCTCAAACATCTAATAGAGATAACATAAACTTATTTGATGAGCCTAATTTATTTTATTAAAAAATATGTTTAGTTAGTTATTTGCCTGCACCAGATCTTAGTTGTGGCATGAAGGATCTTTATTTGCAGCATGTGGGATCTAGTTTCCCAGACCAGGGACTGAACCTGAGCCTCCCTACTGGAAGCTCAGAATCTTAGCCACTGGACCACCAGGGAAATCCCATGATTAGTCTTAATTTATACAAATGTTTCTATTTTCTTTAAGCCAGTTAAATAGAGCCCTTTCACAAGTTTTTAGGAATATATCCAGAGGGAGAAAAATATCCCATATACATAACATATATACACAGATAAACATAGACTTATAGATAGATGCAGCAATCTTACAGCTCTCAATTAAACATTTTAATTTTAACCACATTCAGGTACAGTAATACAAAGCTCAATAGCTTATGAAAGAATTGTTAGCTCTAAATGGTGTTTCTGCAGATGGAACAAGTTAAGTTTACACACTCAGATGGCTGACCCCTTTTACCAAGGTTTATGGATACTCCTTCTAAGATTTTTACTTGTCTTTAAAAGGTAATTTTATGAAGGCTGTGGGCAAAATCTGGAGTAAGGGAGCTTATGAAAATATCAAAGAACAGTTTGTTTTTAAAATCTATATTTTTTTCCAGTCCCATGTTTGCTTTAAGCAACAATTGTCACTTTGGATGCTTGCATTTAAAGATATGGTAAGGTCAATATTTCTATAGCACTGAGAAAAAATTGTAGGGTTTATCTAAGAAGGAATTTGGGCATATTTGCCTATTAACAGAAATCTAAGTCAATTACTAAAACACTTTGTTTAACAGTAAGATAGCATAGTTCAAGGATATTTAAATTTAAAAACAATTTTTGTAGTGGAGCCCCAAAATACAGGAAGGTCTGGACATGGTGGTGTCTGCTTAGAATATAACAGACAATAAATTAAGCCTACCTGTGCATTTTCTGGACCTTTGCCAAAACTCTTTGCCAGCTATCTTTATTTAATTTTTTATACCTGCTTGAGTGACGTCTGCAGATATTGATGCTAATTTTCTGATCTTCCCCTCCTAATCTTAAGAAAGTGTTTTGTTTTGTTTTTTTCTCACACTAACCAAGGTATTCTATACTTATCTTTCTCCTTCTTTCTTTCTTTTCATTGCAATTTGATCTTCCCATAGGTAAAAATAGGACCTTTGTTAAAATGTGAGCTCTCTTAAAATTCCTTTTAGGTGTAAAAGTTTAAATCTTAAATAAACGTATTCCATTTTTGATTCTCAACCAGTGAGTCTATTATGGCTTGAAAGTATTTTTAGGATTTAACCATGGACACAAGAGGTGTCTCTTAAGAAATGTAGCCCTCTCAAGATCCAGAGCCACTCCAGAGAAAGCCTAAGGAAGGAAAGACCTTCCTTGTTATACGTGAGAAAGAAACCTCTATCTCCCACAAAGTGAGACACCTTGAATCACTGACCTCCTAACATGTGTTACCTGAAAGGTGATCCTGCTATGAAAGTTTTTCCTTCACAAGCCCGGTAACGAAGGTAGAGGCGATAGAGGCCCTTAGAAACTGAGACCACTTGTTAAGACAAAGTCCTTTGAGAGCCAGCACGGTTGGACAAAGAGAAGGTTGCCTGTCACTTACGGCTTAGGCTCCCAACTGGCTGGCCAGCTGCTGATGCAAGCCTGAGAGACAACCTGCACCCCCCAGGGGGCAGAAACCAGAGGGAGTATCCTCACTGGTGACAAAGCCAAATTCTCAGTATGTAAAACAAGGCAAATAGAGATTCTCATCTTATGGCTTTTCATCTTTATGACAAATGAGAGACAAAGAAACATAACTCTTTCTGGGAGGTTAAGAGTTAATAACTATAGGTGTTGATTACCAAAACCAAATTCACAAGAGTTATGATTCAAGATCTATTTTCACAAATGTTTTTCTCCTGCTGCTGTGAATTCAGAAAGGAAGGGACATAATTTTTGTAGTGGAGCCCCAAAATACAGGAAGGTCTGGACATGGTGGTGTCTGCTTAGAATATAACAGACAATAAATTAAGCCTACCTGTGCATTTTCTGGACCTTTGCCAAAACTCTTTGCCAGCTATCTTTATTTAATTTTTTATACCTGCTTGAGTGACGTCTGCAGATATTGATGCTAATTTTCTGATCTTCCCCTCCTAATCTTAAGAAAGTGTTTTGTTTTGTTTTTTTCTCACACTAACCAAGGTATTCTATACTTATCTTTCTCCTTCTTTCTTTCTTTTCATTGCAATTTGATCTTCCCATAGGTAAAAATAGGACCTTTGTTAAAATGTGAGCTCTCTTAAAATTCCTTTTAGGTGTAAAAGTTTAAATCTTAAATAAACGTATTCCATTTTTGATTCTCAACCAGTGAGTCTATTATGGCTTGAAAGTATTTTTAGGATTTAACCATGGACACAAGAGGTGTCTCTTAAGAAATGTAGCCCTCTCAAGATCCAGAGCCACTCCAGAGAAAGCCTAAGGAAGGAAAGACCTTCCTTGTTATACGTGAGAAAGAAACCTCTATCTCCCACAAAGTGAGACACCTTGAATCACTGACCTCCTAACATGTGTTACCTGAAAGGTGATCCTGCTATGAAAGTTTTTCCTTCACAAGCCCGGTAACGAAGGTAGAGGCGATAGAGGCCCTTAGAAACTGAGACCACTTGTTAAGACAAAGTCCTTTGAGAGCCAGCACGGTTGGACAAAGAGAAGGTTGCCTGTCACTTACGGCTTAGGCTCCCAACTGGCTGGCCAGCTGCTGATGCAAGCCTGAGAGACAACCTGCACCCCCCAGGGGGCAGAAACCAGAGGGAGTATCCTCACTGGTGACAAAGCCAAGTTCTCAGTATGTAAAACAAGGCAAATAGAGATTCTCATCTTATGGCTTTTCATCTTTATGACAAATGAGAGACAAAGAAACATAACTCTTTCTGGGAGGTTAAGAGTTAATAACTATAGGTGTTGATTACCAAAACCAAATTCACAAGAGTTATGATTCAAGATCTATTTTCACAAATGTTTTTCTCCTGCTGCTGTGAATTCAGAAAGGAAGGGACAAGGAGAAAATTTTATCCTCCTCTCTTGACTGTGTGCTACAGAGAGCTGGGAGACTGACACGGTAAGAATTCTTATTTTCCGCTGGTCTGTTGTCGGTTATCCCGTATCCCAACTACAGTCTCCAGGGAGAGTGGAGTGTTCCAGCCTGTCACTTGTTCCATCCTCATCACTAGAAACTGTACAGAATGAAACGTTTGTTTCCCTTTTACCCTTTTCAGTTTTTGACTGGGTCTCTAATCAAAAACAGATTAACAAGAGAAAAGGAAACAAGTATATTAACATATACAGCTCATGTATACTTATGAGAAATGTGGAGACGAGTAACTCAAAGAAGTGCTGGAATTTGAATTTATAGATCATCTTGACAAATAACAACATATATTGAGAGGAGACTACACAGAGAAAAAGAGTACTAGGTGCTAAGGGTGCCAAATCTCCAGACGATAAATACATTACAAACTGATGGAAGATAATACATAGTCAAAATGGCTGTTTTGTAGTCTTCTGGTGCTGTCTTGAGGCTGGTAAGTGTTAAGGGCTGTTGTTTCTGCACAAATTTATGTTCTACTTTCAAGATGATAAGGGGAGGAAAGAACATTTCTGGGATCTGATTCTTCTCAATTGCTTTCAGCTCAAAATAATCCTTGGCCAAAAGGGAAGATTTGGGGGTGGTATATTCTGTGGTATATTATATATTCTGTGGTATATACCATTCTGGTATATTCTGTTATTCCTCTGTAGGTTTTACTATAAAGTTCCCTTGGTTTACAATGACACTTTATGTCCTAACATGGAAATCGAAGTAAGGCATTGTCAGAAAAGAGTTAGGAATGTTATTCACATGATGCTTACTAATTATAATAAGACATAGATTTATAAATTAAGAATTTACAAGAGACAGCAAAAATATGTAGTATAAGAATCTGGCTGAGCAACATGGTGCTGTGCTATATACTGATGAGAACAACAGGCAGTGTGTCATGTTCTTTTGTGAAAAGTATATATAAAATAATTTTAAGTGAAAAGGATAAAGACAATATGCTGCAGACATAAAGCAACAACATAAATGCATGTTAATCAAAGATGGGAGCTCATTTTCAGTTGAGTAAAATGTTCATTCAGGTTTTTTTCTTTATACTTGCTCAACTTCATAATAAAATAGGAGGAAATTCC
Organism: Cephalophus harveyi; assembly: GCA_006410635.1. Classification (NCBI taxonomy): domain Eukaryota; kingdom Metazoa; phylum Chordata; class Mammalia; order Artiodactyla; family Bovidae; genus Cephalophus; species Cephalophus harveyi. The sequence goes on along the minus strand of SJYT01069839.1, from coordinate 33,190 downwards.
TCTTTTGGCAATAGTGCTAATCCCAGTTTTTCCTGAGCAATGTCTTTAAACAATCTCACTTCATTATTTTCTTGCAGGGTGATTCTTAGAGTATCAGAATATCTCTCTTCAAATGTAAGAAGGAAAAGTTTTAAGTCAGTGGACCAAAAAGCTCTTTCTGTTTTCCACATATTTCAGAGGGTGGAGAGACCAAACCAGTAAGATAAGAGGGAAGTGAAAAGATGTTAAATAGCAAGTCCAGCTCACGCTGGTCAGTCTGGATGCCTGGCTTCTCAGTCAACGTGAGGGCTGTCCTTATTCTGGGGCTTCTCCTCCTTTCTGTCACTGTCCAGGGCAAGGTCTTTGAAAGATGTGAGCTTGCCAGAACTCTGAAGAAGCTTGGATTGGATGGCTATAAGGGAGTAAGCCTGGCAAACTGTAAGTTAACTCTTCTTCATCCCCCAAATAAGTAGCCAGGTGTGGAACAGATACTAATAGAGAATGAATAATAAGAAAGAGACTTTGGGTGAATGGCTTTTTTCTTTCTTGGAGGGTTTGTACACTTACATCAACTTGTTCCTTTGGAATCAGATGTACAAGCTGAAGGATTGAGGCCTGGGAAGTTCAAACTCTATGCCGTTCTAAGCATGCCAGGTTCCCAAGTACTCCTCTAGCTCCACTAAGTTTGCCAGCTGGCACATGAAGGCTGACTATAAGATACCTTTCAGCACCTGGGATATCTCTTTCAAGCACTTGGTGTCTGACTCTAGCCATTTGCAGTTTAGAAGTTGAGTTCTTCAAGCCTGAGTAAGACTGTGTTTTTCTCATTTTCAATCCCCCTCCCATGATGTTTGGCTTTTAACAGCAAGGTTTTTTAAAACTTACACTGAACTCTTAAAACAGGGATAGTTAAGAACTATTTCCCTTCAATCAGTGTCTATCTGAGGATCCCAGAAATGCGGTATGTAATGACGTTTTTATTATTCTGACTCTAGCTCATTAATTATTTTTCATTTTCTTACATAGAATTCAAGATGTTCCCTAAGGAAAAGTCACTCTATATTTTAGTCCATATTTGTCAATGTCATCACTGTATTTTTCAGGTAGAATTCAGACATTTCCCCTCCATAACTATTTTTGAATGAATGAGCCAATGGCTAGATGGATGGACAACAAAGTCTTTCCTATTCAATGATTCTTATTGTCTGGATTCAAATTTGATCCCAAATTCTCCTTTAGGTATCATAAGAAATTTTCTTTCTCCCAGAAAATCCTCATTTTTCCTAATAAAAGTGTTTTTCCACTAGTGTATACATCTACATCAAACAACCAAACCCACTCAACAATTCTGTTGATTTTCTATTCTAGGCTCAATCTTACTTGAGAGATGGGAGCAGAAGAGCATCTTTTAATATTTTTAAAAAATATATCGCTTCATTGGGATTACCAAATGATTTGCCAATGAAAGAATTCTCTTAACAGCCCTTTAACTCAAAAGTGTTAAAATATTTCACAAGTAAATACATCTTTATACTTATAAATAAGTCATTACTAAAGTAGAATTAGTTAAAATTGAACTAATTGGGCTGTGAACTCTAAGTCTAGATGTGTTGCTGTTTATAATCTAAAAATATTTTTATTCAGGGTTGTGTTTGACCAAATGGGAAAGCAGTTATAACACAAAAGCTACAAACTACAATCCTAGTAGTGAAAGCATTGATTATGGGATATTTCAGATCAACAGCAAATGGTGGTGTAATGATGGCAAAACCCCCAAAGCAGTTGACGGCTGTCATGTGTCCTGCAGCGGTAAGACAAGATGATGTTGCGTGATGGCTCAGGCCCCATCTGGTTATACCTGTAAGAACAGAGATTCAGTAGAAATGAAAATGTCTTGAAGAGTTCATTAGGGACCTAGAAAAATTCCACCATAACTTCTATAAACTCTCTATTATCCTTCTCCTAATTTTTTAACTGAGAAATTAAAGAGCTGGTATCTTAAAAGGTTGCTGTTTGCCAACATACAGGTTAATTTACACATTTGTTTAATTGGAGTGAAATAAATATTCTATTGAGTTTTTTTTGAAATAGAGATAACATGTGCAGTCTTAGCTGCACAAAATATTGGAGAACAATTCAGAATTTATATTGTTAAAATTTTATACATTAAAATTCCTAATAAAGAAGATTAGTCTAAGAATATCTTTTGTAACCAGGTAATTTACTTTAAAAAATATTTTGTGTTATAATCTGTAAAGTGAAAGTCGCTCAGTTGTGTCCAACTCTTTGGGAGCCCATGGATTATACTGTCCATGGGATTCTCCAGGCCAGAACACTGGAATGGATATATGTTCCTTTTCCAGGGGATTTTCCCAACCCAAGGATTGAACCCAGGTCTCCTGCACTGTAGGTGGATTTTTTTTTTTTTTTTTTTGTAGGTGGATTCTTTACCAGTTGAGCCACCAATATATACACATCTCTCCCACATATGAACATGTAAGCAATGTATTTCACATAAAAAGAAACTGTAGTAAATTTACTGCTTTACAATATGCTCTTTATTATACAAAATTATTTTTATCAACAAATACCAATCTTTATTATATTTCAAGATGAATAAATTCCACAAAATAAATACTCTATAATTTATCTATCCAACTCACACTGTTAAAGACAGGCTATAATTTCTCCTTTTATTAATTGCTTTGAAACATCTTGTACACACATCTTTGGGTGCATCTCTTATTATTTGTTTAGGTTAAACTTCCAGTAATAGAATTGCTAAGCAAAAAACTGCTAGACCAGTTTCTGCTTGTTTGTTCTGTTCTGTTTTTGTGGTGCATAGTAAGAAAAAGAAGCTTCTATCACAAGATTCAATAGTTCCGAAGGTTTCAATGACTTTGGAAAATGAGAAACAGAATGCTTTATTTCATGCCAAATTGGACGGAATAAAGAAAGAGTTTTCTCCCAACATTCACAGACACACTCACTCTTAAAAAATAATTTTAGCTGTTTTTTCCTCAACCTAAGAGAATTTAGTTGTTCTTTCGTCAACCTAAGAGAATAAACTTAAATGAAATTTCTGTGAGTGTTGTTTTCATTTCTCACCACATTACTTTCATAATTAATGGAAAATGACAGAGCTAAAACTGTAGCATGTGCAAAGAAGATTGTCAGCGAGCAAGGCATTACAGTATTTGTTTGTTTGTTTGTTTTCTCCTTCCAGTTCTATTGAGATGTAATCGACATTTAGCATTGTAGAAGTTTAGGGAGTATAGCCTAATGATTTGACTTGCATACATTATGAAATTATTGTCACAATGTTTAGTGAACATCCATCATGTCATATGGATACAGAATTAAAGAAATATAAGAAAACTTTATGTGTGATGAAAATTCTTAGGCTTTACTCTCAACAGTTTTCATTATAATATATAGCAGTGTTAATTGTATTGATCACATTCTAAATTACATCCTCAGTATTTATTTATCTTATTCCTAGAAGTTTGTAGTACCTTTCACTGCCTTTGTCTAATTCCTCACCCTTCACCCTCTTACTTCTGGTAACCACATATCTGACCTCTTTTGTATGTTTGTGTTTGAAGTATAACGGACTTACAACAGTATGTAAGTTCATGTTACAGAGCATGGTATGTGTTAAGCATTAAAGAGGAGAGCTGGGGACTTCCCTGGTGTCCAGTGGCTGAGCCTTTTTGCTCCCAACACAGGGGATACTGGTCAGGGAACCACTTGCGATGTGATGGAGCCAAAAAAAAAAGAAGGGTGATGGGGGGGTGCTGGGGGCTTTTGGCAATGCCTCGGGCCTGATGAGATTTTAGATCCCAACCCCACTACCAGGAATCAACCCCTAACCCCAGCATTGGAATGGCAGAGTCTTGACAACTGGACCACCAGGAAAGTCCCAGGTGAGAGCTCTTTTATCCAACTTATGAGAGAAGTGAGGGAATATTCCCAAGTATGCTACTGAGAACTGAAAATTACAGCTTTAGGTTTATGCAAGACAATTTATTACAAAGAAACAATCTATTTTCAGTGATCCAGAATCTTATTTCTTTACTCCTCAATTTATTTTAGGGGATTCTAGAGTTTTTAAGGTTTTACAGGCTCTACTAATTCCTTGTCATATCTTGAAATTATTTTGGAATTAAGTAAATTTGGAATGCACTCTGCAGTTGTGTTGTGGACTATGCAGGACTCACCATTTGTGTTTGGCATTCTGTGCCCTAGTGAAGGCTTGGGGGAGATGTGAAGTCTTTGGTATACGTGTCTCCAGTTAATAAATAGCTATACTTGGATCTGTCTGTAGACTCTATTTCATGTACTGATAAACTATTTTGTTCTCCCAAAGGATTTGAAGTATGTGTATTACAATGAAGCTATGTTTTAGCCTAAGTACCATTTGTTTCATCTTTCTCCATAGGGTGGCAGGGAAAAGTCATTGTCGAGACCATGACATCAGCAGTTATGTTGAGGGTTGCACCCTGTAACAGTGGAGTTAACATTCTTCAGCTCATTTTGTCTCTTTTTCACATTAAGAAAGTAATAGCTGAGTGAAAGCTTATACCATCATTCTTTCAAGCAAATAATGGTTTTACAGAAGGAGGAGCTGTGCTCTTCTTTTTAAGAGACTTAAAATCTATTAATATGCTATTAGTTTAATACTAGGCCTACAACATTTCTGAGTTTGCTATTAGAACTAATGCTGGTGAATATTTGCCTAAAACCTTAATTATCAAATATATCTCCAGCATATTCAGTTCTTAATCAAAACAATATCATTTATGCATCTTGCTGATCATGAAGGTATATAAAGGAGGATTAGATAAGCTGTTGCATTTCCTTAATATTATTAGCTTAGATTCATGCATTATGACAGATTCAGAGGCCGATGAGTTTGCAAGTATTGAAATAATTGCTATTAAACAAATGTGAAGTTATGCTTGCTGTAAAAAAAATGCATTTTCATTAAAAGCTTTGAAATTCATACCTTGTCTGTCTTTGTTTAGAGCCATTTAGTTTTTCTGAAGAAATACATAAGTATATATTTGGGGAAAAATGAGCTGACACAGTAATTCAAACATTCTCACCTGTACCCCATCAGATGGATATTGCTGAATAAAACTCCATAGGCATGCTGACAGATCTCACTTAATTTTTTTTTAGCTGAGCTGCACAGCTTGTGGGATATTAGTTCCCCAACCCCAACCCTCAACAGTGAAAATGCGGAGTCCTAACCACCAGACTGCTAGGGAATTCCCTTCAGTTTAAATTTGTAAACATAAACCTCAAATGGGCCCTGAAGTCTGCTTGCTCATCTTAGTGTCTTCTTGGCAATCCTTCTGTGTTGCTGTCCTTATTCTCCAAACTGACTGTCACGATTTACTTCTCTCTTTTCAAAGTCCCAGGGCACATGCCAGCTACTAGCCTCCATACTCTGCTCTCAGTAGATGACCTGGCCTCACCTTACACTGGCAGAACAGAAGCAATTCATTCAAAACCCTCCCCTCCTGGCCACCATGGCAGAGCTCACATCTTTCCCTGAACCTACCTTCCCTTCCTTCCCTTTATCACTGGGATGAAGGGCCTTGCTCCTGCCAATGGCAGTGTCTCCGCATGCGTCTTCATCACAGCCCTCTCACTACTCCAGTTTAGGCTGTTTCCTGCATCCTGAGTTTCTCCCTCTGTGCTGGATCCGCATCACTGTATGAACTTCCCTGGTAACCTTCCAGCTTAGAAAGAACTCTCCATGGACTCTATATAACCCTCCAACTACAACATTTTCGACTCCCTTTTACAGCAGCACTTCTGGGGTGAGATATCTATATTCACCCACTCCACGTCCTCACTCCCTTTCTCTTTTCATCTCTTCTTAATCTGACTGCTGTCCTCACTCAGCTGAAAAGGGCTCCAGTCTGACTCCTCCCAGGATGCCTTGGGGCCAGTTCTAGTGATCACCTGGTTTCTGTTCATCCTACTTGATCTCTCAGCAGCATTTGACAGAGTGGACCACTTCCTGCTCCTGGAAAAATATTTTTTACTCAGCCTTTCCTTCTTTATATCCGGCCTCATTGGTGGTTCCTTTTTAGCCCTTCTTGGCTGGTGGTTTCTCTGCTCTTTGATTTTCAACTGTGAGAATGCCCCAGGACTCAAGTCTGTAACCATTTGATAAACCTGTTTTACTTATTCATTTATTTCTCTTCTTGCTGAAGGATAGCTTTCAAAAGAATAGTCTTTCCAGCTCTTTAAGGTGATTAAAATATTTCAATCTTTTCCAGAATTTGCAAGTACAGGATAGACTTTTATGTTTTCTGAACAGTATGAGAATACACTGCCAACATGGTGCCCAAAGGTTCTGAATCCTTCAGTGTGTAAATCCTACAGAACCTCAAAACTTCATCCAAATCAGGAGGTGAACACTGACAAATTAGGACCACCTCATCATCAGATCTATGCAGCTTTATCAATTGCCACATAACCTTTTCTTAACTAAAAGGTCTAATTCAGAATCGTGTGTGAAAATTGGTTATTATGTTTTTCAGTTTCCTTCAATCTAGATCATTTCTTCACTTTTCCCTTAACTTTTATGACTTTAACCCTTTTAAAAACCTCAACCACTTGTGCTATAAATGGCCTAAGGTTTTTCTGATATTCTCTGGAGTAGATTAGGTTATGCTTCTCTGGCAGGGATGCCACAGGCATGATATTGTGCTCTTCCTGTTGCTTCCTTTCAGGTGACATGCAATTTTGGAATGTTCTATTACTGATGATGTTCTCACTGATTATTTGATTAAGATGATGTCTGCAAGTCACCTACATTGTGAGGTATATGGGAAAGGATGAGGTACTTTGAGAAATCTTCCTCATCAAAATGTCAATTTATGCATTTATTTCTTGTATCAGTATGGAGCCTGGCTTTCTACTTTATTCCAATTATAATGAGTCATGAAAGTGAAGTCATTCAGTCATATCCGACTCTTTACAACTCCATGGACTGTCGCCTACCAGGATCCTCAGGCAACAGTCCATGGGGTTTTTCAGGCAAGAGTACTGGAATGGGTTGCCATTTCCTTCTCCAGGGGATCTTCCCGACCTAGGGATCGAACCTGGGTCTCCTGCATTGCAGGCAGATGCTTTACCATCTGAGCCAAAGGGAAGCTTCATTATCCCTTACTTTGATGTTCACAATGTCCCTGATTTGGCCACAAGAGCCTCTGCAAGCTAGCTTCTGTGTCATTTTGACACATCCCTGTCATTCTCTGGGCGCTTTTTTTGTTTTCTGGCATAAAATGTTCTAATGCTCACTTTGTTCTTTACTTGCTTCAGCCTGGAATTAGCCATTTCTCCAAAGAGCCCTTATTTTAAAAAACCAGCTCTGGGAAGTAAAGTCACTGTTCCCAGGCCCCATCAATGGTCAGAGCTGAAGGATGTAGTATTTAAGTAATTTTTCTCTATTTAAATTGAATTCATATATCTCCAACTCCAGTCTCACATCACAAGGTTAATTCTAGCTTTTTCCTTTTTCATGTTGGCAACTCCTTTGTATGATCTTTTTTTGTTTTCTGGCATAAAATGTTCTAATGCTCACTTTGTTCTTTACTTGCTTCAGCCTGGAATTAGCCATTTCTCCAAAGAGCCCTTATTTTAAAAAACCAGCTCTGGGAAGTAAAGTCACTGTTCCCAGGCCCCATCAATGGTCAGAGCTGAAGGATGTAGTATTTAAGTAATTTTTCTCTATTTAAATTGAATTCATATATCTCCAACTCCAGTCTCACATCACAAGGTTAATTCTAGCTTTTTCCTTTTTCATGTTGGCAACTCCTTTGTATGAGAGTGAGAAACTGGGCACATATTGTCTTTAATATCCTTAAGATGTATCCTGAGCACATGCATATATTTGATCAATTTGCCTGTTTGTAACCAATTTTGTGATCTCCCAACACTGCCACATCATGGAATAGATGGTCTCTACTCAGGCTTTGATACCTCTCATCCGATCACCCCTTCTTCCACTTCTGGACACCTCCTTTACTGTGTTACATCTCTGATACTGTATGCAGGGCCTGTGTCCTGCAGGAAAGAGGGCAGAAATCCTTTACTCTTCTTTACACACATGTTTCAAATATATAGAATCGTGTCAGTAGCATTGTACATGCAGTAGCAGTAGTACTGTACATGATCAATAAATATTGGCTGATTTAATGAATATCTCGATAATTTGGCACATTCCCCCACACTGGGCATTTTGAGTTTTCTTACTCTCTGATCCCACATGACTCCAGGACAGCAGTTTCTGGGGCTCCACGGGTCAGGTCTCAAGTCTATGTGGCCAGACATGAGAGGACAGCTGGGGGTTCAAGATTCCGGTACCATTTTAGTATGAATAAATGGCAAAGAATATGGGTTTGTTCATATCAGGAATCCAGAGGTGTATGGAGAATGAGTCAAGATAGGGGAGAGAGACTTGAAGAGTGACAGCAAAGATGCAGAGACAGGATATATCGAAGAAGCCCCAGAACTGACCCATGGCAATGGCTGACTGCAGAAACAACCAGAGATTAGCAAAAGTTGGCCTAAGAGGGATAATGATTCTTGTTGAAGATTTTGCTTAGTGTTTTTGATAAATGTCATATCTTACTTATACCTGTTATTTTAATACTTTCAAGCTCCCAAACCAAATTTTGATCCTTGTTCTGAGATAGAAATAAAAATCAATATGAAAGTTTCATCATTTTTTAAAGACACTCAATTCCAGTGTTGCTCAGTTTCATCTCAGGATATTATTTGAAATGCACAGTGATATTCCAGATGATTACTGGGCTCTTCCTGTAGCACTAGTTATAACTGAGCGTTGAGCACATCTCTTGCACTTATATTTAGCAGACTTATTTAAAGAATATTTTCTTAGAAGTTGCTAAAAGGGAATTACTAAAAATGCCTAATCATGTGTGACTAATTAGATATGATGTTTTTATAGACTTGTCTATTATGCAAAGTATACTTTAAATCACTTACAATTTTTGTTGTTGCTGTTCAGTCACTAAGTCGTGTCAGACTCTGTCTCCTGCACAATGTTAGGAATCTCCACCCATAGTTCTTTAGACACTCTATCTACAAGAACTAATCCCTTGAATTTATTTGTCACCTCCACTGTATAACCATAAGGAATTTTATTTAGGTCATATCTGAATGGCCCAATGGTTTTCCCTAATTCTACAATTTGAACCTCAATTTTGCAATATGGAGCTCATGATCTAAGCAACATTCATCTCCAGGTCTTGTTTTTCTGACTGTATTGAGCTTCTCCATCTTTTGCTGCAAAGAATATGATCAGTCTGATTTCAGTATTGACTATTTGGTGATGTCCATGGGTAGAGTCACCTCTTGTGTTGTTGGGAAAGGGTGTGCGCTATGATCAGTGTGTTCTCCTGAACACACTGTTAGCCTTTTCCCTGCTTCATTTTGTACTCCAAGGCCAAATTTGCTTGTTACTCCAGGTATCTCTTGACTTCATACTTTTGCATTCCAATCCTCTATGATGAAAAAGATGACATCTTTTGTTGGTGTTAGTTCTAAAAGATCTTCTAGGTCTTCATAGAATCAGTAAACTTGTTTCTTCAGCATTAGTTTTTGGGGACATACCTGAATTACTGTGATGTTGAATGGTTTGCCTTGGAAACAAACCAAGATCATTCTGTTGTTTTTGAGACTGCACCGAAGTACTGTATTTTGGACATTTTTGTTGACTATGAGGGGTACTCCATTTCTTCTAAGGCATTCTTGCCCACAGTAGTCGATATAATGGTCATCTGAATTAAATTTGTCATTCTGATCCCTTTTAGTTCACTGATTTCTAAAATGTCAATGTTCACTCTTGCCATCTCCTGCTGATCATATCCAATTTACCATGATTCATGGATTTAACATTCTGGGTTCCTATGTAATATTCTTCTTACAGCATTGGACTTTACTTTCACCACCAGACAAATCTACAACAGAACGTCATTTCCACTTTGGCCCAGCTCCTTCATTCTTTCTTGAGCCATTAGTAATTGCCCTCCACTCTTCCCCAGTATCATATTTGGACCCCTGTAACCTGGGGGGACTCATCTTCTGGTGTCATACCTTTTGCCTTTTCATACTGTTCATGAGATCCTCACAACAAGGATACTGGTGTGGTTTGCAATTTCCTCCTCCAGTGGACTACATTTTGTCAGAACTCTTCAAGGGGACCTGTCTTGATAAATCTCTAGTAGACTAAGTAAAAGAGAAGGAACAAATTACTAAATTCTGATACATGTGCTGATTAGTACAAGAACTGATACGGAATGAACTTGAAAAATTATGCTAAGTGAAAGAAGTCAGTCACAAAGGACCACCTATAATATGATTCCATTCATATAAAATACCCAGCCCAGGGAAGTACATAGAGATAGAAAGTAGATTAGTGATTGCCTAGTGCTGGAATTAGGGGTCAGTGTGTGAAAGCCGAAGGATATCTAGTTTCTTTTTTTAACGTGGTTTCTTTTTGGTGTAATGAAAATGATCTGAAATCAACTTAGTTAATGGATATACCTATCCGTGAACAATTTCAATATNTCACTTTCACTTTTTGCTTTCACACAATGGAGAAGGAAATGGCAACCCACTCCAGTGTTCTTGCCTGGAGAATCCCAGGGACAGGGGAGCCTGTTGGGCTCCTGTCTATGGGGTCGCACAGAGTCGGACACGACTGAAGCGACTTAGCAGCAGCATTCTTATATCCAGCAAACGTGCTAAACTTAGTTCTAACAGGTTTTTTTAATGGGTTCCTTGGGATATTCTATCAGGTTGGCCAAAAGTTTCCATAACATTTTATGGAAAAACCTGAACAACATTTTTGGCCAACCCAATACATGAAAGATCATGTCATCTGTGAACAGAGATAGCGTTCCTTCTCCTCTCCAATCTGAGTGCCTTTTATTCCTTTTCATTGTTGAATTGAGGTGGTGAGAGTGGGCTTCTTTGTTTTGTTCCTGATCATAGAAGAGAAGTATCCTGTCTTTCTTCATTAAGTATAATCTTATCTGCAGGTTTTTAAATAGATGTCTTTTATCAGGCTGAAAATGTTCCCTTCTAGTCCTAGTTTGCCAAGTAGCTTCATCATGAAACTGTGTTGGATTTTTTCAATGCTGCTTTCTATGTCTACTGAGATGATCATTTTGTTTCTGTTTTTTTTTTTTTTTTTAATCCTATTGATGTGATGTGTTACACTGATTTTCAGAGTTGAACCAACTAGTATTCCTGGGAAAAATCCATTAGGTTATAGGATATAATTCTTTTTATGTGTTGCTACATTCAGTTTCATAGTATTTTGTCAAGGATTTTTACATCCATATTCATAAGAAATATTGATCTGCTAGCTTTCTGTCCTTGTGATGGCTTTCTTTAATTTTGGTATCAGGGTGATATTTGCCTCATAAAATGGGTTGGGTACCTTTTCTGGTTTTTGGTAGAGTTTATGAAGAATTAGTATTCATTCTTCTCTTATCCATTTACATTTAATGTTATTATTAATATAGTTGTATTTATATCTGTGATTTTATATTTTATTTGTACATATCTCATGTCTTTTTTGTTCTACTTTTCCTCCCTTACTGTGTTTTTTTATTAAACAAAATTTTCTAATGTATTTCAATTTCTTAAATGATTTTTCACTACTTTTTAGGGATTTTTTTCACTTGTTCAAGGAAATGTGGATAGTTTACAGGTGTTGGCTATTTAAGAATAAAGTTGCTATGAATACTCATATAGAAGTTCTTAGGAGGAAAGAAGACATTTCTCTGGGGTAAATACCCAAGAGTGGATTGCTGGGTTGTATAATAAGTCCATTTTCAATTTTGACAGGAACTGCCAAGCTATTTTCATACTTAACAGAGAAATGAAATCAGAATACTCTTCTGGAAAGAGAAAACTAAAATGGGAACATTTCCATCACTTTGTAAACAAGATTATGCTTTATGACGTGTTTGAAAAATAATTTCTCAGTGATGATAGCCCAATTGTTATGTAAATTGAGAAAGAATTTTTGTAACTTGATCTATGTGGAAAGGGAAATATTTGTTCATAAAATGAAAAGAAGTGAGATCCAGCCTAAGTTCTAACTGTATTGACTGTGGACGTTTAAAGATAACAGAAATAATAGTACAAAGAAAGTATTCACAAAGAAATCCAAAGCTTTCCACAATTATCAGTTGTGCACATTAAGAATATTGATATTTAAATAGTCTCTAATTGTTCCATGGCATTCCTGGTGTTAGATCAACCTCTTAGAGAAAACTCACACCTTAAAAATAAATACATAAACTGGGTTTGCACAGCTATATTGGGATCCAAAATCAGACACGTGATAGACAAAGAAGTTATAGCCTGTTGAGGGATGATTACATCGCAGTAGAATTCCTTCCCTTTCACTTCAACTTTAAGATAATGTGGTAAACTGAAAAGGCCATGGAATTGACCTGAATCTTAAATCCTAGCTGTGCCGCTCACTAGCTATATGTCTTTGGACAGATGATTTATCTTCTCTAGGACACATTTTTTTCATCTGTAAGATGGACATAATTCCTACCTGTAAGGCCCCTATACAATTATGCTGTTGTTGTTCAGTTGCTAAGCCATGTTTCACTCCTTGCGACACCATACACTACATCAAGCCAGACTCCTCTGTCCTCCACAGTCTCTGAGAGTTTTCTCAGATTAATGCCATTCAGTGATAATGCTTTCTAACCATCTCATCATCTGCCATTCCCTTCTCCTTTTGCCTTCAATCTTTCCCAGCATTATGGTCTTCTCCAATGAGTAGGCTCTTTACATCACATGGCCAAAGTATTGGAGCTTCAGCTTCAGCATCAGTTCTTCCAATGAATATTCAGGGTTAATTTCCTTTAGGATTAATTGGTTTGATCTGATTCCAGTCCACGGGACTCTCAAGAGTCTTCTCCAGCATGATGATTCGAAAGAATCAGTTCTTCAATGCTTAGCCTCCTTTATGGTCCAACACTCACAACAAACATGGCAACAGGAAAACCCGTAGCTCTGAGTATACAGACCTTTGTTGGCAAACTGACGTCTTTGCTTTTGAATACACTGTCTGGTTTGTAGTCGCTTTTCTTCCAAGGAGCAAACATCTGTTGATTTCATGGTTGCACACACCATCTGCAGTGATTTTGAAGTCCAAGAAAGTAAAATCTGCCACTCCTTCCACTTTTTCCCCCTTCTATAAGTGATGGAACTGGGGCCATGATCTTAGTTTCTTGAATGTTGAGTTTTAACCAGCTTTTTCACTCTCCTCTTTCATCCTCATCAAGAGGCTTTTTAGTTCCTCTTCACTTTCTGCCATTAGAGTGGTATCATCTGCATATCTGAGGTTGCTGATATTTCTTCTGGCAAGCTTGATTCTAGCTTGTGCTTCATCCAGCCTGGCATTTCCCATGAGGTATTCTGCATATAAGGTAAATAAACAAGGTAATAATACATCCCCTATACAATTATGCTGTTGTTGTTCAGTTGCTAAGCCATGTTTCACTCCTTGCGACACCATACACTACATCAAGCCAGACTCCTCTGTCCTCCACAGTCTCTGAGAGTTTTCTCAGATTAATGCCATTCAGTGATAATGCTTTCTAACCATCTCATCATCTGCCATTCCCTTCTCCTTTTGCCTTCAATCTTTCCCAGCATTATGGGCTTCTCCAATGAGTAGGCTCTTTACATCACATGGCCAAAGTATTGGAGCTTCAGCTTCAGCATCAGTTCTTCCAATGAATATTCAGGGTTAATTTCCTTTAGGATTAATTGGTTTGATCTGATTCCAGTCCACGGGACTCTCAAGAGTCTTCTCCAGCATGATGATTCGAAAGAATCAGTTCTTCAATGCTTAGCCTCCTTTATGGTCCAACACTCACAACAAACATGGCAACAGGAAAACCCGTAGCTCTGAGTATACAGACCTTTGTTGGCAAACTGACGTCTTTGCTTTTGAATACACTGTCTGGTTTGTAGTCGCTTTTCTTCCAAGGAGCAAACATCTGTTGATTTCATGGTTGCACACACCATCTGCAGTGATTTTGAAGTCCAAGAAAGTAAAATCTGCCACTCCTTCCACTTTTTCCCCCTTCTATAAGTGATGGAACTGGGGCCATGATCTTAGTTTCTTGAATGTTGAGTTTTAACCAGCTTTTTCACTCTCCTCTTTCATCCTCATCAAGAGGCTTTTTAGTTCCTCTTCACTTTCTGCCATTAGAGTGGTATCATCTGCATATCTGAGGTTGCTGATATTTCTTCTGGCAAGCTTGATTCTAGCTTGTGCTTCATCCAGCCTGGCATTTCCCATGAGGTATTCTGCATATAAGGTAAATAAACAAGGTAATAATACACAGCCTTGTCGTACTCCTTTCCCAATTTTGAATCAATCAATAATTGGTGTATTATTAATTCATTACCCAAAGTCTCGGCCAGATTAGTGGAACTCCTTTCAATAAGTTCACACATTCCAGGCCATCTTCAAGTTTTTCCCCAGGAAGTCCACAGGGACACTTTCCCCTTCATCTCAAAAATTTACCATCTCCTTTCTTCTGTATTAGAACCCTATTTCCTAGACCCCTCATATTTGATCTTATTTGCTCTTTTAAATTTTTATTTATTTATTTATTTTTGGCTCTGCTGGGTGGCTTGCAGGATGTTAGCTTACCAACCAAGGATTGAACCTGGTCCCTGGCAGTGTAAGTACCAATTCTTAACCACTAGACTACCACGGAATCCCCAGGAATATGTAATTTGGTAATTTCTAGAGACATATGTCTTTTTATAGGACATTTGTTAGAGTGGCAAAAAGAGCATGTTATTAACAGACCCAAATATTTTTCATTTCTCTAATAAGAAGTCAAAAGCAGATAAACATATGTTTGGCAAGTAATGTTTCAGTATTTTCTCTTTTTTTTGAAATGATGTATGTATTCAGTGCTTGAGTTGTCATGAAAATTTCATGAGACACTAAAAATTAACCATCATATGAAGTTGTTTTTCTTGTTGACAAATCCAGCAAGTAGCAAAAATCACAGAGGCAAAGGACCTTAAAATTTACATGTCTTTTTTTCTTACAGTAAAGAAATAATTTTTTAAAAATTCAGTTCTGAAGTTGAATTTATAATTTTATCACATCAAGCATCTAGTAGAGACAATATGTTTGTTACCAAGCTTATTTGATGAAGCTTACTTATTTTTTTAAAAAATATTTATTCAGTTATTTGGCTACACCAGGTCATAGTTATAGCATGGGGGATCTAGTTCCCAGGCCAGGGACTGAACCTGGACCCCTTGCATTGGGAACTCAGAATCTTAGCAACTGGACCACCAGGGAAATCCCATGACTAGTCTTAATTTATACAAGTACTTCTATTTTCTTTAAGCCAGTTAAATAGAGCTCTTTCCCAAGTTTTTAGGAATATATCAAGAGGGAGAAAAATATCCCATATACATAACATACATATATAGATATAGATAGACATATAGATAGATGCAAATGGGGATCTTATAGCTTTCATTTAAACATTTTAGCCACATTTCAGGTACAGTAGTACAAAACTCAATAGTTTATAAAAGGATGTGCTCAGTCGCTTTAGTTCATGGGCTCTTTGAGACCCCATAAACCATATCCCATCAGGCTCCTCCGTCCATGGGATTTTCCCAGCAGCAATACTGGAGTGTGTTGCCATTTCCTACTCTTGGGGATCTTCCTGACACAGAGATGGAACCCTGTGCCCCCTGCATTGCAGGGGGATCTATTACCCCTAAAGCCCTGTAGGGAAGCTTCAGGGAAGCCCTATAAAAGAATAATTGGATCAAAATGGTGTTTCTGGCAGATAGAGCAGGTTAAATTTACGCACTGAGATGGCTGACCCCTTTTACCAAGATTTGTGGGTAAGACCTTTAAGATTTTTATTTGCCTTTGAAAGATAATCTTACGGAGGCTGTGGACAAAATCTGGAGTAAGGGAGCCTATGGAAATATCAAATAACAGTTTGTTTTAAAAAATCTCTCTCGCTATTTTTTTTTTCCAGTCCCATGCTTGCTTTAGGCAACAATTATTTCTTTAGATCTTAATGTTCAAAGATATGATAAAGTCGATATTTCCAAAGTACTGAGAAAGAATTGTAGGGTTTATCTAAGAAGGAACTCAGGGGCACGTTTGCCTATTATCAGAAATCTAGGATAATTCCTATGACATTTTTGTTTTCTTTAACAGTAGGATAGGCTAGTTCAATATCTTCATTTTTTAAAAAATTTTTTGTAGCACAGCCCCCAAATACAGGAAAGTCTGGAAGTGGTCAGGTCTGCTATAGAGTAACAGGCAATACATCAAGCCCTCTTGTGCGTTTCCTGGACCTTTGTCAAAGCTCTTTCCTGGCTATTTATATTAATGTAAATTTTACACTTGCTTGAGTGACTTCTGCAGTCCAGATGTTTATTCTCTGATCTTTTCCTAATCTTGTTAAGAATGTATTTTGTTTTTTTCCTCACACCAAAGTATTCTTCTATAGCTATCTTTTTCCTTTCTTTTTTTTTTTCAATCTGAGCTTCCCATTGGTAAAAATAGAACATTTGTTTAAAATATGAGCTCCCTTAAAAATCCTTTTAGGTATAAAAGTTCAAATCTTCAATACACCTATTTCAATTGTGACTCCAAACCACTGAGTCTTTTTATGACTTAAAACCAATATTGGGGCTTACCCATGGACATGAGAGGAGTCCCTTAAGAAATATAGCCCTCTTGAGATGCAGAGCCTCTCCAGAGAAAGCTGAAGAAAGCAAAGATCTTCCATGTCTCCGGTGGCAAAGAAACCTCTGTCTCACACAAAGTGAGACATCTAAAATGACTGATCTCCTCACCCATATCACTAGAAAGGTGATACTGGGTTGAGAGTTTCCCCCTCAAACCAAGCAGAGAAGGTAGAGGCCGTAAAGGCCCCTTATGCATGTGGACACTCTATTAAGACAGACTGCCCTGAGAGTCGGCATGGGTGGACAGAGAATACTGCCTGTCACTTCGCGTCTCAGGCTCCTAGCTGGCTAGCTGCTGATGCAAGCCTGACAGACAGCCTGCACCCCACAAGTGGCAGAAGCCAGAGGGAGTAATCTCACTGGTTACAAAGCCAAATTCTCAGGATATAAAACAAGACAAACGGAGATTCTCATCTTATGGTTTTTCATCCTTATGACAAATGACAGAGGCAAAGTGAAACATGACTCCTTCTGGGAGGCTAAGAGTCAATGACCACAGGTGCTGATTACCAAAACCAAATTCATGAGTCGTAATTTAAGATCTATTTTCACAAATGTTTTTCTCCTGCCACTGTGAATTTGGAAAGGAAGGGACAAGGAAAAGCTTTATCCTCTTCTCTTGACTGTGCACTCTAGACAGAGAACTAGAAGACTGACATGGTAAAAATTCTTCCTTTCTGCTGGTCGGTTGTCAGTTACCCCATATCTCAACAGTAGTCTCCAGGGAGAATTGAGTGTTCCAGCCTTTCAGTGTCCCATCCTCATCACTAGAAACTGTTCAAGAGGAAACATGTGTTTCCCTTTACTCTTTACCATTTTTGGCTGGGGCTCTGTAACAAAACACAGATTAACAAGACAAAGGGAAACAAGTTTATTAACATGTACAACTCATGTATACTTGGGTTTCCCTGGTAGCTCAGATGGTAAAGAATCTGCCTGCAATGCTGGAGACTCGAGTTCCATCCATGGGTCAGAAAGATCCCCTGGAGAAGGAAATGGCAACCCACTCCAGTATTCTTGCCTGAAAAATCCCATTGATAGTCCATGTGGGCACAAAGAATTGGAAATGACTGAGCGAGTAACACTTTCACTTTCTCATGTATACTTATGAGAAATGAAGGGATAAGTAACTCAAAGAGGAGGCTAGAATTTAAATTTACAGATCATTTTATCCAAAGAAGAGCATATATTTAGAGGGGCAACTAGAAAGAGGAAAAGAATACTAAGCTTCTGAGGGTTCCAAATTTTGGAACGATAAATACATTAGAAAGGGAAAAATAGATAATATCTAGTCAAATTGTTGTTTTGTAGAATCCTTTGGTGCTGTCTTGGGGCTGATAAGTGTCCAGGGTTGTTGGTGATTAATTTATGCACAAATTTATGTTCAGCTTTCAGGAAGATGGGGGGAAGGCAGAGAACTTGTCTAGGATCTGCTTTTTCAGCTGAAAATAATCCTTATGCCAAAGGGGAAGATTTTGGAATGGCATATTCTGTTATTCTTCTGTAGGTTTACTATGCAGTTTCCTTGCTTTACAATGACCCTTTAAGTTTAACATGGAAATGTGAAGAAGGCATAGTCAGAAAGGAGTTAGGAATGTTGTTCATGTGAGGCTTACTTATCATAGTAAAACAGTGATTTATAAATTAAGAATTTACAATAGACACCAAAAAGAGTGAGTATAGGAATCTGTGATCAACATGGTGCTGGGCTATATACTGATTAGAACAACAGGCAGTGTGTCATGTTCTTGTGAAAAGTGTATATAAAATAATTTTAAGTGAAAAAGATAAAGACAATATACTGCAGACATATAAAATGACTTAATGTAGATGCATGTTAATCAAAGATGGGAGCTCATTTTCAGTTGAGTAAAATGTTCATTCAGGTTTTTTTTCTTTATACTTGCTCAACTTCATAAAAATAGGAGGAAGTTCCTGTTCGGGCAATAGGGCTAACTCTGAATCTACCTGAGCAATGTCTTTATGCAATGTCATTTCATTATTTTCTGCAGATTAATTCTTAGGATATCAGAATATCTCTCTGCAAACACAAGAAAGAAAACTGTTCAAGTATATGGGCCAATAAACTGCTCCTGTTTTACACATGTCTCAGAGGGTGGAACAAATCAGTGGTGTGGTTCACCACACCAAATCAGTGTGGTGAGAGTGAAGTGAAAAGATGTTAAATGGCAACTCCTGCTCACCCTGGTCAGTCTGGACACTTGACTTCTCAGCCAACATGAAGACTCTCACTATTCTGGGGTTTCTGTTCCTTTCTGTCACTGTCCAAGGCAAGGTCTTTGAGAGATGTGAGCTTGCCAGAACTCTGAAGGAACTTGGATTGGATGGCTATAAGGGAGTCAGCCTGGCAAACTGTAAGTTAATTCTTCTTCCTCCTTTCAAGCACTTAGCCATGTGTGGAACAGATACTAATAGAGCATGAATAATAGGAAAGGGACTTGGAGTGAATGGCTCTTTTCTTTCTTGGAGGGTTTGTACATTTATAGTGGTTAAAAAGAGCAACTTGTTTCTTTAGAATCCGATGCACCAGGGGAAGGGGTGAGGCACAGGAGGTTCAAATCTGTATCATTTTCAGCATGTTAGGTGCAACTGTGCTTGTCTAGTGCCACTAAATTTGCCAAGTGGCACAAGTAGGCTGACAATAAAAATATTTCGGCACCTGTGATATATCTATCAAGTGTTTGACTCTAGCCATTTTCAGTCTGGAACTTGGGTTCTGCAAGCATGAGTAAGGTAGTATTTTTCTCACTTTTAACCCCCTTACCATGATGTTGAGTTTTTAACAGCAAAGTTTTAAGAAATTACTCTGAACTCTCAAAACAGGGACAGTGGGAACCTATTTCCTCTCAATCTGCATAAGGATCTCTGAAATGCACCATGAAATGATATTTTAATATTCTGACTCTAGCAACCCACTCCAGTGTTCTTGCCTGGAGAATCCCAGGGACAGGGGAGCCTGGTGGGCTGCCGTCTATGGGGTAGCACAGAGTCGGACACGACTGAAGTGACTTAGCTTAGTCCATTAGTTAATTTTCATTTTCTTCCACAGAATTCAAGGTGCACACTAAAGAAAAGTTACTGTGTATTTTAGTCCATATTTGTCAATGTCATCACTGTATTTTTCAGACTGAATTCAGACATTTCCCCTCCATAATTATTTTTGAATGAATGAGCCAATTGGCTAAGATGGATGGATGACATAGTCTTTTCTATTCTATGATTCCTTTGGTCTGGATTCTAATTTGATACCCAAGATTACCTTTAGGTATTATAAGAAATGTTATTTCTCCCAGAAATTCCTTATTTTTCCTAATAAATATTTTTTTAAATAAAAGTATTTTTCCATTAGCTTATATATCTGCTGATAATGAACAAACTCATTCAACAACACTTGATTTTTCTATTCTTGGCTGCATCTTACCTGAGGGATAGGAGCAGGGGAAGAGTAACAGGAATGGAAGAAATAGCTATTTTAATGTTTTAAAAAATATGTTGTCTTGTTTCATTAGTATTACATGATTTGCTAATAAAAGAATTCTCTTAAGGGAATTCTTAACATGAAGGTGTTAGAATATCTCACAAGTAAAATGCAGCTTTAAACTTATAAATTAAGTCATTACTAAAATAGAATTAGTTAAATAAATGTCAAGTTATTTCATGTTAAGTCATGTCATGTTGCTGTTTATACTAAAAAAAATACATTTTTTTTTCAGGGTTGTGTTTGACCAAATGGGAAAGCAGTTATAACACAAAAGCTACAGACTACATCCGGGTCTTCTGCATTGCAGGCAGATTCTTTACCAGCTGAGCCATCAGGGAAGTCCCATATATTACATTCCAAGTATTCATTATCTTATACCTAGAAGTTTGTAAGAACTTTACTGACTTCATCCAATTCCCCACCCCCACCCCCTCCAACTACCCCTACCTATGATAACCACACATTGACCTCTTTTCCTATGATTTTGTTTGGATGTTTGTGTTTGAAGTATAATGAACTTACACTATGTATATTCCTGTTACAGAGCATGGTATGTGTTAAGCATGAAAGAGGAGAGCTGGGGACTTGCCTGGCCATCCAGTTGATAAGACTTTGTGCTTCAATGCAAGGGGTGCTGGACAGGGAACCACATGCCATTAGATGCAGCCAAAAAAAAAGGAGAGGATGGAGAACTGGGGTTTTTAGTAGTGCCTTTGGGCACCTTTTTCTTATTCAGTCCATGGGATTCTCCAGGCCAGAATACTGGAGTGGGTAGCCGTTCCCTTCTCCAGGGGATCTTCCCAACCCAGGGATCGAACCCGGGTCTTCTGCATTGCAGGCAGATTCTTTACCAGCTGAGCCATCAGGGAAGTCCCATATATTACATTCCAAGTATTCATTATCTTATACCTAGAAGTTTGTAAGAACTTTACTGACTTCATCCAATTCCCCACCCCCACCCCCTCCAACTACCCCTACCTATGATAACCACACATTGACCTCTTTTCCTATGATTTTGTTTGGATGTTTGTGTTTGAAGTATAATGAACTTACACTATGTATATTCCTGTTACAGAGCATGGTATGTGTTAAGCATGAAAGAGGAGAGCTGGGGACTTGCCTGGCCATCCAGTTGATAAGACTTTGTGCTTCAATGCAAGGGGTGCTGGACAGGGAACCACATGCCATTAGATGCAGCCAAAAAAAAAGGAGAGGATGGAGAACTGGGGTTTTTAGTAGTGCTCTGATGCGGGAGACCCGGGTTCGATCCCCGGGTTGGGAAGATCCCCTGGAGAAGGAAATGGTAACCCACTCCAGTATTCTTGCCTAGAGAATCCCATGGACAGAGAAGCCTGGTAGGCTACAGTCCACGGGGTCGCAAAGAGTCGGACACGACTGAGCGACTTCACTTCACTTCACTTCACTTCACTTGGGCACCTAGAATTATAGCCTCCTATCTAACTACCAGGAATCTACCTCAATTTGGAGGGGTGGAGTCTTAACCACTGGACATCCAAAGAAGTCCCAGGTGAGAGCTGTTTTACCTTACTGTTATGAAAGAAGCAAAGGAATATATTTCCAAAGACCAAAATATGCTACCGAGGACTGAAAATTGCAGCTTTGTTTGTGTGTTCAGTCAGTAAGTCATATCTGACCCTTTGTGACCCCATGGACTGTAGCACACAGGCTTCCCTGTCCTTCATTATTTCCTGGAGTATGCTCAATTCATGTCCATTGAATTGGTGAAGCTATCTAAGCATCTCATCCTCTGCCATACCCTCCTTCTTTTGCCTTCAATCTTTTCCAGCATCAGGGTCTTTTCCAATGAGTCGGCTCTTCAGGACACTGGCCAAAGTATTGGAACTTCAGCTTTAGCATCAGTCCTTCCAATGAATATTCAGGATTGATTCCCTTTAGGATTGACTGGTTTGATTTCCTTGTTGTCAAAGGGACTGTGAAGAGTCTTCTCCAGCACCGCTATTCAAAAGCATCAGTTCTCAGGCACTCAGCTTCTTTATGATCCAGCTGTCCCATCTGTACATGACTACTGGAAAAACCATAGCTTTGACTATAGGAAACATTGTCGTCAATGTCGTGATGTCTTTGGTTTAGAATACACTATCTAGGCTTGCCATAGCTTTCCTTGCAAAGAGCAAGTGTCTTTTAATTTCATGGTTGCCGTCACCAACCATAGTGATTTTGGAGCACAAGAAAATAAAATTGGTCACTGCTTCCACTTTTTCCTCCTTCTATTTGCCATGAAGTGATGGGACCAGATGCCATGATCTTAGTTTTCTGAATGCTGAGTTTTAACCAGCTTTTCCACTCTCTTCTTTCACACTCATCAAGAGGCTCTTTAGTTCCTCTTCACTTTCTGCCATTAGAGTGGTATCATCTGCATATCTGAGGTTGTTGATATTTCTCTTGGCAATGTTGATTCCAGCCTGTGATTCATCCAGCCCAGCATTTTGCATAATATATTCTGCATATAAGTTAAATAAACAGGATGACAATATATAGCCTTGTCATACTGATTTCCCAATTTTAAACCAATGAGTTGTTCCATGGAAGTTTCTGACTGTTGTTTCTTGACCCATATACATGTTTCTCAGCAGACAGGCAAGGTGATCTGGTATTCCCATCTCTAAGAATTTTCCAGTTTGCTGTGATCCATAACACAGTTTGCTTGTATATCCATACAAGGCTTAAGCGTAGTCTATGAAGCAGAAGTAGATGTTTTCTAATAAATTCCCTTGCTTTTCCTATAAACTAATGGATGTTGGCAATTTGAACTCTGGTTCCTCTGCCTTTTCTAAACCCAACTTGTACATCTGGAAGTCTTAGTTTCATGTACTGCTGAAGCCTAGCTTGAAGGACTAGCTTACTAGCATGGGAAATGTGCTATGTGAAATGTGGAAGGAGCACAATTGTATGATATTTTGAACATTCTTTGGCACTGTCCTACTTTGGAATTGGAATGAAAACTGATATGTATTTTTTTCTATTTTACAACATTGTATTGGTTTTGCCATACATCAACATGAATCTGCCATGGGTATACACATGTTCCCCATCCTGAACCCCTCTCCCACCTCCCTCCCCATACCATCCCTCTGGGTCATCCCAGTGCACCAGCCCCAAGCATCCTGTATCCTGCATTGAACCTGGACTGGCGATTTGTTTCTTCTATGATACTATACATGTTTCAATGCCATTCTCCCAAATGATCCCACCCTCTCCCTCTCCCACAGAGTCCAAAAGACTGTTCTGTACATCTGTGTCTCTTTTGCTGTCTCGCATACAGGGTTATCATTACCATCTTTCTAAATTCCATATATATGTGTCAGTATACTGTATTGGTGTTTTTCTTTCTGGCTTACTTCACTCTGTATAATAGGCTCCAGTTTCATCCACCTCATTAGAACTGATTCAAATGTATTCTTTTTAATGGCTGAGTAATACCCCATTGTGTATATGTACCACCGCTTTCTTATCCATTCATCTGCTGATGGACATCTAGGTTGTTTCCATGTCCTGGCTATTATAAACAGTGCTGCAATGAACATTGGGGTACATGTGTCTCTTTCAATTCTGGTTTCCTCGGTGTGTATGCCCAGCAGTGGGATTGCTGGGTCATAAGGCAGTTCTATTTCCAGTTTTTTAAGGAATCTCCACACTGTTCTCCATAGTGGCTGTACTAGTATGCAACCCTCCGCAGTGTAAGAGGGTTCCCTTTTCTCCACACCCTCTCCAGCATTTATTGCTTGTAGACTTTTGGATCGCAGCCATTCTGACTGGCATGAAATGGTACCTCATTGTGGTTTTGATTTGCATTTCTCTGATAATGAGTGGTGTTGAGCATCTTTTCATGTGTTTGTTAGCCATCTGTATGTCTTCTTTGGAGAAATGTCTGTTTAGTTCTTTGGCCCATTTTTTGATTGGGTTGTTTATTTTTCTGGAATTGAGCTGCAGGAGTTGCTTGTATATTTTTGAGATTAGTTCTTTGTCTGTTGCTTCATTTGCTATTATTTTCTCCCATTCTGAAGGTGAAAACTGATCTTTTTGAGTCCTGTGGCCACTGCTGAGTTTTCCAAATTTGCTGACATATTGATTGCAGCCCTTTAACAGCATTATCTTTAAATTTATGCTGAACAATGTGTTATATAGAAACAGTCTATTTTAACTGAATCAAAATCTTATTCTGTTATTCCTCAGTTTATTTTAAGGGATTTCTAGAGGTTTTAAAACTCTCTCTCTTCTATCAATTACTTGTCATATCTTGAAACTATTTTTCAAATTAAGTAAATGTGGAATGCACTCTGCAGTTGTGTTGTGGACTACACAGGACTCGACATTTGTGTTCAGCATTCTGTGCTCTAGTGAAGGCTTTGTGGAGATGTGAAGTCCTTGGTATACATATCTCCAGTTAATAAATAGTGATACTTGGAACTGTCTTTAGTCTTTATTTCATGTATTGATAAGCTATTTTGTTGTGTCAAAGAATTTGAATATGTTTATTACAGTATCACTATGTTTAATCCTTATTACCATTTGTTTCATCTTTCTCCACAGGGTGGCATGGAAAAGTCACTGTCGAGACCATGACGTCAACAGTTATGTTGAGGGTTGCACGCTGTAACTGTGGAGTTATCGTTCTTCAGCTCATTTTGTCTCTTTTTCACTCCAAAGAATTTGAATATGTTTATTACAGTATCACTATGTTTAAGCCTTATTACCATTTGTTTCATCTTTCTCCACAGGGTGGCATGGAAAAGTCACTGTCGAGACCATGACGTCAGCAGTTATGTTGAGGTTTGCACGCTGTAACTGTGGAGTTGTCATTCTTCAGCTCATTTTGTCTCTTTTTCATATTAAGGAAGTAATAGTTGAGTGAAAGGTTATACCACCATTCCTTCAAACAAATAATATTTTTACAGAAACAGGAGCATATGGTCCTTCTTCTAAGAGGCTTAATGTTTACCTGATGTATTAACTGTTTTTTAATAGGCCTACAATATTATTCACTGTGCTAACAGAACTAATGTTGGTAAATATTTGTCTAAACTCTTAATTATCAAATATATCTCCAGTGCATTCAGTTCTTAATCAAAGAAAGATCACTTATACATCTTGCTGATCAATAAAGAATATAAAGAGGGATTAGGTGACCTGTTTTTTTTCCTTAATTTTATTATCATAGATTCAGGCATTATGACTAAATTCAGATGAGATTGTCAGTATTGAAATAATTGCTAATTAACTATAGATATGAAATGATGCATCTGTAAAAAATACAGACATTTTCATTAAAAGCGTTGCAATTCATACCTTGTCTGTCTTTATTTAGAGTCTCTGAAGAATACATATGTATATATTTGGAAAAATGATACTTAATATTTACAGCATCTTTATCTATACCCAAATAGATGGATATTGCTGGAGAAAAATCCGTAAGCATGTTGACAATTCTTATAATTTTTTTTTTTTTTGGCTGAGCTGATCAGCTTGTGGGATCTTAGTTCCCCAACCAGGGATTGAACCTACACCCTCAACAGTGAAAGATCAAAGTCCTAAACACAAGATCGCCAGGGAATTCCTTTCAGTTTTAATTTATAAACATAAACCTCAAATGGGCACTCAAGACTGTCCGGTGTTCTTCGTCACTTCTCTGCAATCCTGTGTTGATGCTGCCACTCTCCAAAATGACTGTCACTATTTACTTGCCTCTTTTCAAATTCCCAGCACACACACCAGTTACTAGCCTTCCACACTCTGCTTTCAGTAGATGACCTGGCTTCTCACATCACACTGACAGAACAGAAGCAACTCATGCAAAACTCTGCCCTCCTCACCACCGTAACAGAGCTCACGTCTCTCCCTGGGCCCACCCTCCCTTCCTTCCCCTTTATCACTGGGGTGAAGGACCTCTGCTCCGTCCAATGGCAGTGTCTCCGCGTGCAGTCTTCATCACAGCCCTCTCCCCACTCCAGTTTAGGCTGAGGGTTTCCTGATCCCGAGTTTCTCCCTCACTGCTGGATCATCTCCATCACTGTACAAACTGCTCCGGTAATCTTCCATCTTAGAAAGAACTCTCCATGGACTCTGTATAACCCTCCAACTACAGCAGCATTTTTGACTCCCTTCTTTACAGCCACACTTCTGGGATGACATGTCTATATTCACCCACTCCACCTCCAACCTCCTTTCTCTTTTCATCTCTTCTTAATCTGACTGCTCTCCTCACTTAGCTGAAAACTGCTCCAATATGACTCCTCCGAGGATGCCTTGGGGCCGATTCTAGTGATCACCTGATTTCTGTTCATCCTACTTGATCTCTCAGCAGCATTTGACAGAGTGAACCAATTGCTACCTCTAGAGAATTTTTTCTTCCTCGGCTTCTCCTCCTTTATAGCCTCTCATTGATGGTTTCTTCTTAATTCTTCTTGGCTGCCTCTTTCTCTGATGTTTACTTCTAATTGTGGGAGTACCCTAAGACTCAAGCCTGTAACCATTTGATAGACATGTTTTATTTAGTCATTGATTTGTCTCTTCCTGCTGAAATGTAACTTTCAAAAGAATAGAGTCCTTCCCCCTTTTCTAGACATTGAAATAATCTCAATTTTTCCCCTAATTTGCAAGTACAATAGAGCCTTTTGAGAATACACTGACAACATGATGTCCAGTGGCTCTGAATCCATCAGTGTGTAATTCCTGCATAACCTGAAAACATCATCCAAATCAGGAAGTGAACACTGACAAATTAGGACCACCTAANGAACTAGCACGTGAACACGTTTCTCCTTGCCTCCAGTTTACAGAATTTAGCCACGCATACTGGAAAGAGCCTGTTACTTTAGGGTTAGATTATGACTCCTGCTCTTTTAATTATATATTCCTTGCCACCTTTGACTAAGACATATCTTTCTGAGGCTCTTGCCTTCTTGGGAATATGGGGCACAGAATTCGACTTGGCCTGATATCCTATAAAGAAAGCTGAGTGCCAAAGAATTGATGCTTTGGAACTGTGGTGTTGGAGAAGACTCTTGAGAGTCCCTTGGACTGCAAGGAGATCCAACCAGTCCATCCTAAAGGACATCAGTCCTGGGTGTTCATTGGAAGGACTGATGTTGAAGCTGAAGCTCCAGTACTTTGGCCACCTGATGCGAAAAGCTGGCTCATTGGAAAAGACCCTGTTGCTGGGAAAGATTGAAGACAGGAGGAGAAGGGGACGACAGAGGATGTATGGCATCACTGACTCAATGGACATGAGTTTGAGTAAACTCTGGGAGATGGTGATGGACAGGGATGCCTGGCGTGCTACAGTCTATGGGGTTGCAGAGAGTCGGACATAACTGAGTGACTGAACTGAACTGATATCCAAAGCCTGGTATAGTGGGAAGTGCATGATCTTTACAGACAGAGAGACCCCACCTGACTCGTGGCCACTCTTTCCTGCACTGCTCAGAACCTGTTTCCTCTTTTGCTAATGGAGCACAATATTAGCTGTGTCTCTAGGCTGTTGCAGGGTCTAATGGTGTATCATGTGTTTGGTTGGAATGTAGTAGTCCATTTAAATTAAAATGTTGGGCCCCCTTAGACCTGTTTCTTTATCATGAAATGCAGAATATGTGCAAAAAAGTTTATGACCTCATACGTAGACAATTAATGAACAATAAGCAAATTTGATTCATGGGGTTGCAAAGAGTCAGACACGACTGAGTGACTGAACTGAACTGAAGCAAATAAAAATAAAATGAAACCCCAGGTACCCACTCCCCATGCCAAAGAAAGAGAACACTATAAATCACTTGAAACTTCCTAAGATCTCCTTGATAGCATCCCCCTGCCTACTCCCTAGGTAACTTCTAGCTTGAATTTCATGTCAATCATTTCTTTGGTGTCTTTTCATAGGTCTCCCTAAACAATTTGTATTTGATTTCATTTTTCTGGCTTTTTAACTTTACATAATTGACCCTTATTCTGAGAATGAAGTAAAAACCAATATCAAGGTTTCCTCATTTTTAGTTCAGTTCAGTTCAGTTGCTCAATCATGTCTGACTCTTTGTGACCCCATGAATCGCAGCACACCAGGCCTTCCTGTCCATCACCAACTCCCGGAGTTCACCCAAACCCATGACCATTGAGTCAGTGATGCCATCCAACCATCTTATCCTCTGTCATCCCCTTCTCCTCCTGCCCTCAATCTTTCCCAGCTTCAGGGTCTTTTCAAATGAGTCAGCTCTTCACATCAGGTGGCCAAAGTATTGGAGTTTCAGCTTCAACGTCAGTCCTACCAGTGAATACTCAGGACTGATTTCCTCTAGGATGAACTGGTTGGACCTTCTTGCAGTCCAAGGGACTCTCAAGAGTCTTCTCCAACACCACAGTTCAAAAGCATCAATTCTTCGGTGCTCAGCTTTCTTCACAGTCCAACACTCTCTTCCATACACGACCACTGGAAAATCCATAGCCTTGACTAGACGGACCTTTGTTGACAAAGTAATGTCTCTGCTTTTCAATATGCTATCTAGGTTGGTCGAAAATTTTGGAGCCCCCAAAAATAAAGTCTGACACTGTTTCTACTGTTTCCCCATCTATTTGCAATGAAGTGATGGGACCAGATGCCCTGATCTTCGTTTTCTGAATGTTGAGCTTTAAGCCAACTTTTTCACTCTTCTCTTTCACTTTCATCAAGAGGCTCTTTAGTTCTTCACTTTCTGCCATAAGGGTGGTGTCATCTGTATATCTGAGGTTACTGATATTTCTCCCAGCAATCTTGATTCCAGCTTGTGTTTCTTCCAGTCCAGAGTTTCTCATGATGTACTCTCCATATAAGTTAAATAAGCAGGGTGACAATATACAGCCTTGACATACTCCTTTTCCTATTTGGAACCAGTCTGTTGTTCCATGTCCAGTTCTAACTGCTGCTTCCTGGCCTGCATACAGGTTTCTCAAGAGGCAGGTCAGGTGGTCTGGTATTCCTATTTCTTTCAGAATTTTCCACAGTTTATTGTGATCCACATCGTCATAGGCTTCAGCATAGTCAATAAATCAGAAACAGATGTTTTTCTGGAACTCTCTTGGTTTTTTGATGATCCAGCATTTAAGAGAAACTCAATTCCAATGTTGCTTAGTTTCACCTCAGGATAGGATTTGAAATGCAGAGTGATATTCCAGAAGGTAACTGAGCTCTTTTGGTAGCACTAATTATAACTAAGCCTTGAGCACATCTCTTGCACTTATAGTTAGCAGACTTATTTTAAAAGTATTTTCTGAGAAGTTGCTAAAGGGAATTGTGAAAAGTTATAATCATGAGTAACTAATGTCATTCACAGATACATTTTTTTAGTTATATGCATGTCTATTATGCAAATTATATCTTAAATCATTTTTTAAAAATTGTTGTTGTTTTTCAGTCACTAAGTCACATCTGACTCTTTGTGACCCCATGGACTGAAACTAACCCAATTTTATAAATCTAAATCTATATATTGTATTATATAAAATAAAAAATAATTTTTGAAACAAAACAGCTGCAACAACAGTAACAAATAGACACCTGAATTCCATTATTTGAAGAGGGGAGAGGTTGGTTAGGAGAAAAATAGCTGAAGTATGGCAGACACCATCAGAATATTGTAAAGTAATTATTCTCCATTTAAATAAACAATTAAATTAAAAAAAAAGAAATGAGGCCCTGGAAACTTCATTCATCAAGAATTTTTCTTTTTTTTTTGGCAATGTTTTGTTGCATTTCAGATCTTAGTTACCTGACCAGGGACCCAGGGCAGTGGAAGCACAAAGTCCTAATCACTGGGCCACCAGACAATTCCCACACTAAGAATTTCTAATCATATAACATAGTTACTCTTGTTGTTTCTCAGGAATTCTTAATTGCTGACTTCCCCCCTCCCTATATTTATTTCTAGAAATAGAATGGAATCTTTAAAAAATGGAAATTCCTCTATATTGTTGTAAATTTTAGAGAAGTCACACTGTGATATGAATGCTTCACTTTTCTAAGATAGGACCTTATAACTCCAGCCCAGATGCTTTTTTTTTTTTTAAGATGAAAGGACCCAGCTGGACCACCAGACATATAGACTTGGCATTTCAAACACAACATATTAAAAGTTGGACTTATCCTATCCTATGCTATCCTCCTCTAAGTTTATTCTCTGTCCAATATTCCCCATAACTGCCCACCAGCAACTCCAAAATTAAGCTTTCTTTCCCTCTCTGCCTTGTACTTCTCCATCAAAGCAATCAAAAAATTCTTCTGGTTCTGATCCTTTGATATCTGTCTTATCTATCCCTTTTTCTCTGTACATCCTGCCTGCTTCTATCTTGATCTTTCATTATTTCTCTTGTAGATTGTAACAGGAGTTTCTCAAAGAATTATGTGCAGTCCACAGTCCTCCTAAGAGACCATGAATTGAACAAAATAATAAAGATTTTTTGTCCATTTTATGGACTGATGATGCACAATTCTATATATTTTCATTTGTAAATAAAACAAAGGATTATGTCATCTGCAAACAGAGAGAGCTTTACTTCTTTTCCAATTTGGATTCCTTTTATTTCTTTTTCTGCTCTGATTGCTGTGGCCAAAACTTTCAGAACTATGTTGAATAGTAGCAGTGAAAGTGGGCACCTTTGTCTTGTTCCTGACTTTAGGGGAAATGCTTTCAATTTTTCACCATTGAGGATAATGTTTGCTGTGGGTTTGTCATATATAGCTTTTATTATGTTGAGGTATTCAGCCAACGGGCAGGGAAGGCAATGGCACCCCACTCTAGTACTCTTGCCTGGAAAATCCCATGGACGGAGGAGCCTGGTGGGCTGCAGTCCATGGGGTCGCTAAGAGTCATACATGACTGAGCGACTTCACTTTCACTTTTCACTTTCATGCACTGGAGAAGGAAATGGCAACCCACTCCAGTGTTCTTGCCTGGAGAATCCCAGGGACGGGGGAGCCTGGTGGGCTGCAGTCTGTGGGGTCGCACAGAGTTGGACACGACTGAAGCGACTTAGCAGCAGCAGCAGCATGTTCCTTCTGTTCCTGCTTTCTGGAGAGTTTTTATCATAAACGGATATTGAATTTTGTCAAAGGCTTTCTCTGCATCTATTGAGATAATCATATGGCTTTTATTTTTCAATTTGTTAATGTGGTGAATTACATTGATTGATTTGCGGATATTGAAGAATCCTTGCATCCCTGGGATAAAGCCCACTTGGTCATGGTGTATGATCTTTTTAATGTGTTGTTGGATTCTGATTGCTAGAATTTTGTTAAGGATTTTTGCATCTATGTTCATCAGTGTAAAACTTTTCATAAAGTTTTTATGGCTTTAACACTTTTGAAGACCTCAACCAGCTATGGTGTGAAATGGTCTAAGATTTTTCTGATATTCTCTGGGCTAGATTAGTTATGCATCTTTTGCAAGGATACCATAGAAGTAATGCTGTGCTCATCTCGTTGCACCCTTTCAGGTGACATTCAGTTTTGAAACATTCTATTACTAATGATGTTCTCATTAATCACTTGATTAAGGTGATGTCTGCAAATCACCTCCATTGTGAGGTATTTGGGAAAGGATGAGGTACTTTGAGAAATTTTCTCCCTTATCAAAGTGTCAGTTTACGTTTTTACTTATCATATCAGTATGGACTCCTGGCTTCCTACATTACTCCAATTATTATGTATCATAATCTATGGTTATTATTTATTTTGATGTTCACATTGTCCCTGATTTGGCCATGAGAGCCTCTGCAAGCTAGCTTCTATGTCACTTTGGCTTGTCCCCATCATTCTTTGGGGACTTTTTTGTTTTCCGGTGTAAGATGTTCTAATGCTCACCTTCTTCTTTTTCTGCTTCAGCCTAAAATCAGTGATTTCTCTCATGAACCCTTATTTTAAAAAACAGCTATAGGTAGTAGAGTCACTGCTCCCAAGCTCCATCAATGGTCAGAGCTAGAGGATGTAGATATTTACATTATTTTTATCTATTTAAATTGAATTCATATAGCATCTCCAATATCAATCTTACACCACAAGGTCAATTCTAATTTATTCCTTTTTCAGGTTGGTAACTCCCTTGTATGACAGTGAGAAAACGGGCACACATTGTCCTTAATTTCCTTAAGATGCACTGTGAGCACATTTTATCTATTTGGCTGTTTGCAACCGTTCTTCCAACACTGGCGCACCATGGAGTTGATGCTGTCCACTCAGGCTTTGGCACCCCTCACTGTGTCACCCTTTCCACATCTGGACACCTTTTTCACTGTGTTACATCTCTGACACACCATCTGGGCCACTGTCCTTATAGGAAATAGGGCAGAACTCCTTTACACTTGTTTACACCCATATCCCAAATATCTGGAACTATGCCTATAACATGATGAACAATAAATATCGATTGATTTAAAGAATCTCTGAAATTATTTGGCATATTCCCCCACCCAGGGAATTCTGAGAGTTTTCTTACTTTACAGTCCCACATGGGACATGGAAGCACAGCAGCTTCTGGAGCTCCAAGGGTCAGGCTTCAAGTCTATGTGACCAGCCATGGGGGAAAGCTGGGGGAGTCCAAGATTCTGGGATCATTTTGATATGAATCAACAGGAGAGAATATGGGTTTATTCATATAAGGATATCAAAAGGTGTATGGAGAATGAGTCAAGGTAGGGGAGAGAGACTTGAAGAGTGTCAGCTCAGAAGCAGAGATAGGATCTAGCTAAGAAGCACCAGGACTGATCCATAACAATGATTGACTGAGGAAACAACCAGAGAGTAGCAACAGTTGGCCTAAGAGGGAAAGCAATGCTTATTGCAGATCTTCCTTGTTTTTTTTTTTTTTTTTTTTT
>SJYT01069837.1:0-40904 GCA_006410635.1 Cephalophus harveyi | reverse complement strand
GGGCGAGGGGCCTATGGGGGTTTTTTGGATGTAATTGGAAAGGCTCTCGTGCCCCTCAGATCTCCACTGCTGTCCATTCACCTTCCAAAAGCCCCGGCTGAAGGGGGCATCACCGCAAGACAGCCAGCTTCAGCAGCGCTCCAGTTTGCACAGACCCTTTGCACTATGGGAACTATAGCCCATTTTACAGGCCCAGGAACCAAGACTCGGGGAGGGGGAGAGCCTTGGCCAATAGCTCTGTGTCCAATGGCAGAGGTGGATCCAGAACCTCAGTCAGTTCCCAGCAGCGGCCTTGCCCGGCCTCTCAGGGGAAGGGAGGGTCCATGTGGGATGGTGGGCCCTGGCCAGGGAGCTCCAGCCTGGGGCAGGGGGCACACAGCGGGACTGGGCGAACACCTGGGTTCCTGGGGGTGGGGTGGAGATGCCCAGGGTCTGGACAAAACTGCCCGTATATTTGTGCCTCAGTGGGACATGACTCCACTCCAGCTCTGCCCCCACGACTGGGCGCCAGGCCTGGGCTGAAGCTTTGCCTCCGGAATCTGGGGAAAGTGAGGATCAGGGAGGGAAGGGACTTTTCAGGTCGATGAACAACATGAAGAGGAGGAGAGGACTTCCCTGGTGGCCCAGAGGTTAAGAACCCTGCCTGCCGGTGTCACCCTGCTTGATTCCTGGCCCAGGAAGATCCCACGTGCCATGGAGCAAACTAAGCCTCTGCACCACAGCTACTGAGCCTGAGCTCTGGAGTCTGCAAGCTGCAACTCCCGAAGCCCCTGCGCCCTACAGCCCTTGCTCTGCAAGAGAAGCCACCACTCGCTGCAACTAGAGAGAAGGCCTGCACGTAGCAATGAAGACCTGGTGCAGCCAAAAATAACTCTTTTCAATTTTTAAATAAACTTTTGTTTAAAAAAAGAGAGGATGAGACGTGAACCCAGGGCCATCTGTGCAGACAGCGCGGAGCTTGCTGAGCACGCTCGGTGGACGGGCTTTGCATCAGGAGGCTTCAGAGAGGAGGCAGCTAGGACAGGCCTGGGCTGCGGGAGTGCCGCGGTGACTGTGGCAACCTCGCCTTTGGCCATCAGAGGGCGGTGTTGGGCCGGCAGGGCATCTGTCCCCGAGGAAGCAGGAACTGGGTCTCTCGGCACTCCGCTCAGGAATGCAGTGCCTTTGAGACCCAAGAAGCCAAGCTCAGCAGGCCCCGGGCTGTCTGGGGCCGTCTGCAGAGTCAGAAAGAGGGGGTCCGACCGGGGTTCACGTCCTGGTTCTCAGCTTGCTGGCTTGCTCACTAAGTACGTCTGGACTCCACCCCCAGCGCCACGGCCACTGCCCTGGTCTGGGCTTCTGTCACCTCTTGCTTGGATGTTTAGAAACGAGCCTGTGAATTTCTCCATGCCTCTTCCTGCCCTCTTCTGTCCACACTCCACAGGGAAGCCAGAAAAAATCTCTGAAATGAAAATCTGATCACATGGGTCCCTCCATAAGCCCTCCACTGGCTACCCGTTTCCCCCCAAGTGGGGTCATTCTCAGTGGTGGCTGACCAGGTCCTCTAGGACTTGACCACAATGGGCCTTCACTGCATCTCCCCCCACCCCAACAACCTGAACTCACCAATTCATCAAGCTCTGTCCTTCCTCCCTGCCTTTGCTCAGCCTGGACTTCCTCCCCAATCTTTTTTTTTAAGTTTTGGCCACATCATGCAGCACGCAGGATCTTAGTTCTCTGGCCAGGGATCAAACCCAGGCCGCTTACATTGGCAGCACAGTCTTAACCACTGGACCTCCAGGGAAGTCCATCCCTCCCCGATCTTGCTCCGTGCACCCTCAAGGCTCCCGGAGCCCTCGTCCGGGAGGCCTTCGCTAGGCCCCTTCCCACCCCCAGCAGGGTTCAGGTGCCTGCTCCGTGTTCTCGGAGCAACAGGACCAGCGCTCATCACACAGTGGAGTTGCCACCTGCCTCGTGTTGACTCCTGTTGATCCCCACCCACACTATCTTGTGTCGATTTTGAGAAATAAACATCGTCTTCCCTGCTTTACAGGGGAGGAAAGTAAGGCTGAGAGACACGTTCATTTGCTCAGTGATGGTGCCAGGCTTGGAATTTGGGATGTCAGGCTCCAGAACCCTGCGTCCCCCCTCACCCATCTACCCCCAGAGATTGGGTCATACCAGGAGCACGGCTGGAGGAGGGCAGAACCTGGCAGAGTGACTCAGCACTCTGGAGAGATCCAAGGAGAGGGTTGGGTGGGGCAGCCGCAGACAGAGAAGGACCCAGAAAGGATGGGCTCGGCTAGCTATGTCGGTGTCCTGGAGTGGGGGGCAGGCGGGGTGAGTGGCCCAAACGTAACCATAAAAACCAGGTCTACTGCGCAAAGGGTCGGACACGACTGAGAGACTGAACTGAAACTGAACTGAACTGAACTGATCACTTATCATGTGCCGGGAGGTGGTAAAATGCCTTTCTGGCCTCTTCTAACCATCCCAGTAACTTTATAAGAAGGGAATGCAGGTGAGAAATCTGACTCTCAAGCTCACCTAGCACATTAGAGGGGAAGCCACGGTTCACACTCGGCTGTCTCAGCACCGTGTATTTTTGAACCATTTGAGGGTGACTTGCTCAGTGTCGGGAGAGGAACTACAGCTGCTGGTGATTGTTTGCGATCACCCCCAGACTTGGCCTGCCCCACAGCAGTCTTGGGCACTCCAGATTCCCCAAGAATGGCAATAAAAGCAGAGACCAGTTTGGCATAATCTCGGGACACTCCATGCCCTTAGGGTGGCCCCTGGAATCGTGAGCAGGGGTGTGCCAGCTCTGGCCCTGGACAGTGTTCAAGCTCCTCCACTTTGCAGCCTCCTTAATAGCCCTACTCCATGCTCCTATCGCCATAGCAACCCATGCTATGGTAAGCAGCAAGGGCATGTTGGCTGGAAACACAGGGGACGGCTTCATGACACTGGATTTGGCAGCAGTGACTTCTTGAAAATGACACTAAACACACAAGTAACAGAAGAAACCACAGATGAGCCGGACTTCATTAAAATTTAAAACCTGTGTGCTTTAAAGGACCTCTCCACAGAGTGAAAAGGCAGGCCATGAAATGAGGAAATATTTGCAAATCATGTAGCTGATGAGATTACAGTTCAGAATGTATAAAGAACTCCTACAAGTCAGTGACAATAACAAAAACTCCATTTAAAAATGAATAAAAGACTTAAATAGATGTTTCTCCAAAGAAGATATACAAAGGGGCAACAGCTCATGAAAAGACGCTGAACATTGCTGATTATTAGGGGAAGCAAAGCAAAACCACAGTGAAACACCACCTCGCACCCCTGAGGATGGCTGTTATCAGACAACAGAGAATGCTAAGCATTGGTGAGGACGTGAAGAAACTGGAGCACCTGTGCGTGGCTACCGTGAATGGAAACTGGTGCAGCCGCTGTGCAGGACGGTATGATAGCTCCTCAAAAAGCTAAACACAGAATTACGCTATGATCCAGAAATTCTACTTCTGGGAAGAACTGCAACCTGGGGCCTCGAACAGGTATTGGTACACCAATGTTCATAACAGTTTTATTCATAATAGCCAAAAGGTGGAGACAACCCATGTATCCATTAAGAAATGATGGATAAACAAAATGTACTCTGTTCATACCATGGAATATTATTTAACCTTTAAGAAGGAATGAGATTCTGACACATGCTACAACCTGAATGAACCTTCAATGACATTAAACTAAGCAAAAGAAGCCAGACGCAAAGACAAATACTGTATGATCCAAGAAGTACCTGGAGTAGTCAGATTTGTATAGACAGAAAGTAGGATGGTGGTTGCCAGGGTTACTGACCTTTCCAGTCAGGCCCCAACAAGAGTCCCCCTACCTGTTGTCATTCAAGTCAAAAGAATGAGACAGAGTTTAGTTTTGAAATAAGAAGTCTGCATGCATACTCAGTCAAGTCCAACTCTTTGCAAACCTATGAACTAAACCCCGCCAGGCTCCTCTTTCCATGGAATTTTCCAGGCAAGATTACTGGAGTGGGTTGCCATGTCCTCCTCCAGGGTATTTTCCTGACCCAGGGATCCAGCCCATGTCTCCTGCATCTCCTGCATTGGCAGGTGGATTATGTACCACTGTGCCACCTGGGAAAGCTTTATTTCTTTCATCAAAGGATGGAGAGGTGCAAGCTCAGGCTCTGGAGTCCAGGGTCTCCTGACAGGCCGCGGGCAGGGCTGCTTTATAGGGTCGGGGGGAGTGGGCGGAGTTCTGCAGAGCTGTGCTGCTCCCGACTTCAGATCGCAGGGCCAGTGAAGCTTCTCTGCACACGGCTCGCTGCTGCCATCTTGAATTGAGTGTCGTGTGCAACACTTCTGCACACGGCCCACTGAGCTGAGGGCTTGCCGAAGCCACTTTGCACTAGGAACTCTGGCCTGAAGAGCCGATGCAAGCTCTCTGCATGCAGCCCCGTTAGCAGTTGAAACTAGACTAAGCACAGAGGAAAAGGGGAAAAAAGGTTAGACTTTATTTCATTACCCACATTCTATTTTAATTTTCCAAGAACTGTTCCTGAGCTTTGCCAGTGACACCAGGGGCTTTAAGGAGAGGAAGCAATGGAAAGATAATGTTTAATGGCTACAGAGTTTCAGTTTGGGAAGATGAAAAATCTCTGGAGATGGATGGTGCTGATGGCTCCCCAACAGTATAAATGTACTTAATGCCACTCAACTGCACTCTTAAAAATGGAAAATTTTGTGTTAGGCATATTTTAACACAATAGAAAAAAAATTTTTTTAACAGAGACCTAAACATAAGAGCTTAAACTAAA
The DNA here is from genome assembly GCA_006410635.1 of Cephalophus harveyi. Taxonomy (NCBI): domain Eukaryota; kingdom Metazoa; phylum Chordata; class Mammalia; order Artiodactyla; family Bovidae; genus Cephalophus; species Cephalophus harveyi. The sequence goes on along the minus strand of SJYT01069837.1, from coordinate 36,088 downwards.
TATTGGGACTTCCCTGGCGGTCCAGTGGTTGGGAATTGGTCTTCCAATGCCAGCAATACGGGTGTGGTCAGGCATGAGATTCCCACATGCTTTGCAGCCAAAAACCAAACCATAAAACAAAAGCAATATTGTTACAAGTTCAATAAAGACTTTAAAAACTGTCCATATTAAAAAAAGAAAAGGTTGAACAAGATTTACTACCTGCAATTCCACTCCTAAAGATATACCCAAGAGAAGTGAAAACATGTTTTCACAAAAATTTGTACAAAAAAAATGTTCATAGCAGCATTAATTCTTAATACCCCAAAAGTAGAAATAACCCAGATGTCCATCAACGGATGAATGGGTAAGCAAAATGTGGTATATTCATGCAAAAAATTATTATTCAGCTATGAAAAGAAATGACATACTGATGTCAACTACAGTACGGATGAGCCTTGTACACATTATGCTACGTTAATGAAGCCAGTCAAAAGATCACATACTACATGATTCGATGCATATAAAATTTCCAGAACAGGAAAATCTGTCGAGATAGGAAGTGGATTAGTAGTTGCGAGAGGCAGGAGCAGGGGATGGGGAATGACTGATAGAGGGTACAGTGGTTTTTGAGGTGGGGATAATGAAAACATTCTGCAATTAGGGACTTCCCTGGTAGTCTAGTGGCTGACAATCCAGCCTTCCAATGCAGGAGATGCAGGTCCCATCCCTGGTGGGAACTAAGATTCCATATGCCTCGGGGTGACTAAGCCCATGCTGTGAAATCTACAGAGCCCACGTGCCCTGGAAGCCACGTGCCACAGCTAGAGAAAAGTCTGCCCCCTACAAGAGGATCCTGCGTGTGCCAAAGCTGAGAACCCAACCCAGCCAAATAGAAAATAAATATTTGTAAACAATATTCTGCAATTAGACAGTGATTGTATAAGATAATACAACCTTGTGAATATAGTAATTTTACACTTAAAGAATGGTGAACTTGTATGTGAATTCACACTCTAATAAGAAGGAGGTGAAACTGCCCAGAGGGGAAGCAGAGAAAGTAGGCCGTCCCAGGGTTCTACCCAGACCGCCACTGGGACTGGGGCAAGGCGCGCCCCCACCTCCCGCCCCCACAGTTCCCCTTTCACCGCTCCTTTTCAGGCCACCCCAGCTCACCCCACTGTGTTCTGAACCCACCCTGGCCTCTTCCCCAGCAACGCTCACCCCATGGCGAGGCTCTCTCACCCCCGGGGCCACCTGTGTACTCACCCAGCTGGTTCCGATGCCATGGCATTTCGCATTTCCTGGTAACTAGCGTCTGGAAGGAGGGGTCCAGGGTGCGGAGCGGGTGGCCCTGTCTACCCCCCGCGATTGTTTGCTTGTGTCCTGGTTGTTGCCATGGGCCCCTGAGAGCTTGGCAAACTAGGACTTGGAGAAGATGGTACTGTGGGTGGGGGCTCGGGGTGATTCTTTTTCACCGAGGTCTTTGTTTCGAGGTAGGCAGATCTATTCTCCTGGGCTCAGAATACCCTGCAGCCTGAGGTGAGTGGATCCAGGTTTCCTAACACACGATGACTATTCACTTTTATCGAGAGACCTCCTACATGGCCAGGTACAACGTTGAGCCCTTTGGGGGAAGGTACACCTGGGTGGTGGCTCCATTACAGGTTTCAGAGTCAGTCGGGCTTGGGTTCACATCCTGGCTTCCCATTTCTGGGCTGTGAGTCTTCAGAAAAGTTTCTTAATCTCTCTGGTCTTTCATATCTTTAACTGTAAAATGAGGATACCCCTACCTGTTTCCAAGCGGTGTGATAAGGATGTAATGTTCTCAGCACAGAAAAGGCAGACTGAGAGTTCCATGCAGGCAGGGACCGGATCCATCGTGTTTACTGTAAACACGTGTTTACAGCGTGTTTACATCCCCAGCTCTGCGCTCCCAAGACAGCCCAAGTGTGCTCTTCCCCCGCCCCGCTCCACACCAGGGCTCACGCTGTCCCCTCTTCACGGTGTCGGGGGTTGTTGCCCTTCCCTCTACCCCCTGGGATTCTCCAGGCAAGAACACTGGAGTGGGTTGCCATTTCCTTCTCCAATGCAGGAAAGTGAAAAGTGAAAGGGAAGTCGCTCAGTCGTGTCCGACCCTCAGCGACCCCATGGACTGCAGGCTTCCAGGCTCCTCTGTCCGTGGGATTTTCCAGGCGAGAGTGCTGGAGTGGGGGCCGTCGCCTGCTCCGCTCCTCTTCCCCAGTCTCCACTAACTGACACCCTGCCTTTCCTCAAGGTCTGGCTCAATGCCGCCTGCATCCCTGGGGTGATTTCCATGCCTGGATCTTCTCCCTGTTTGGGGTGGATCCTCCAGAGCTGAGGCTGAGGGGCGGCTTCCAGCGTGACAACAAAGTGATGAACCACATGGGCTTCTCTCTGGATAGGAGACCAACCTCCTCTCTACCTCAGTTTGCTTGTCTGTAAACTGGACTTAATGATAGTAGCTCCCCAGAAGTGGGCTCTGAGGCAATGCACTTAGTCTGGGGCCTGGCATGTACAAAGCCTTCAACGAACACTGTAGATCTGTGTTAATATGGTAGCCATGTGAGACAATCTATAATAAATTAATCAAAATTTAAGTTAATTAAAACTAACCACATGCCGGGAGAGACTCAGGGCAGGAAGAGGAGGTGACAGAGGATGACATGGTTGGATGGCATCACCAACTCAATGGACATGAGTCTGGGCAAACTCCGGGAGATAGTGAGGGACAGGGAAGCCTGGCGTGCTGCAGTCCACAGGGTTGCGAAGAGTCGAACACAACTTAGTGATTGAACAATAACAACAACCACATTTCACATGTGACAGCTGGCTACCAGTGATGTCCACTAGGAAACCCCCCCAGATACAGAACATTTCCGTTGCTAAAGAAAGCTCCATCGCATAGTGCTGCCAGTCATGATGATGATAACGTGAATTTGTGGTCTGGGTCAGGAAAAGTGCTTAAGCGTACCTCTAATACCCCTCAGCTCTGCAAAGCTCCTGGGGAGACCCCCAACTCTTCCTCCTGGCCCTGCCTGCCCAGTCTCTGACGTCCCCAGGGGTAACCGGAGACCCTCCCATCAGGAGGATTAGGGCGAGAAAGGAGACTGGTGAGAACCAAGCAGGATTAGGGGCTAATGAGAGCGCAGTGGAGGAACCCAATCTCCGCCTGCCACCCGCCTGGTGAAAAAAATTGGGTGTGGGTGGCGGCAGAAAGAGGCTGGAATGTGAAGAGGGGAGGGACCAGAGGGTGGAGAATTACCTAACTGCTCCAGAGTGTACGCAGCAGGCGCCCTGGATGGAGGGAGGTGGCCAAAGATGGCTCCCCTTCTCCCGCACCTGACTCTATCGGGGCCCAGAGCAGGGAGGTTTCCGCACTCACCCGCCTCAGCTACATCGGTCCCAGGAGAGCCCAGGCGTGGGGACCTGCGGTGTTCCGAGGGTAGGAGAGCCCTGGGAACAGGGCCTTGGGCGAGCCCAGCTGTTGGGTCTGAGGCTAGGCCAGGGGAGAGTTCCAGCCCACTTGGACCCACCTCCCGAGGCCTGGAAGAGGTAGCCATGTGGCTATACTGTGGTCTCCAGCAGACGCACTCCTGGTGTCCTTACAGACAGTCATGGACAATGTGGCCTCTGCCCTCGGAGCTTCCGATAGCTGGAGGATAAATCTCTTAGAGGTGTGCAACCCTTGACAGTCTCCATGTCTCAGTCAAAGGACTGGGGAAACTTCTGGGTTTCCCTCATCACCTGGCAGAGTGAGTGGTGGGGCACCCCTCACTGATCAGATATTTAAAATCCTGAGAAACACTGATACCGCCTCCCAGGCATCAGCATGCCCCTCCTCTCCCTTAGGACCCAGGGGATGTGGGATCTTGAACAAGGCCTCCTGTGTCCTCGTGACCTCTGCCATGAGAAGGGAGGTCAGCAGGGCCGGGGGCCCTCAGCCCTTCCCTGTATTGAAGGCGCAGGACGGGCACCGCAGGAGAGAATTTGGAAGACAGGAAAAGCAGTAACCTGCTCTGTAGAAAAACAAGGCTTTAGCGAGGATACCTTTTGAGTTCCATTTTTTCTGCCCAGCCTGCCTCCTCTTAAATATGGACACTTGTTGCAAAAAGCCACGAGCCTCCCACCCCGAAAGAGTGACTGACATATTTACGAGACCAAGGCCCTGACTGCCAGCCGGCAGGGCTGGTGAGGGTGATCTCAGCAGGACCGAAGGTGCAGGGCTTCTTCATCAGTGAGAGGGCGGAGAGGACGGCGCCTGCAGGGAGTACACCCGTTGATTTGTTAGGATTTGCCGCCTGCGAAGCAGCACGCGGGTTAGCACTCTTTCCCGCTGAAGTTCCCCTGCTCCTGGAGGCCTGGGAACACTGAGAGGGTGCGACAGGCACCCAAGCTGGACACCCACACCTGGGAGGCCAGCCTCATTCCCTCCCAGCCTCCTGTCCCTGGCAGGGGACCTCTGACACACCCAGCTTTCCCCACCTGCTCCCCACCCACCCCCCAGAATCGTCCAGAGCCAAGCATGGGACCTCAGTTAATCCCAGTTATGTAACGCGCCATCCAACGGTTGGCCAAGGAGGAGGCGCCCTGGAGCCACACCCAGGAGCTGGGGCAAAAGACCTGGCTTGGTCAGGGCCGCAGAGCAGGCTCGGCCTCTGAGCGGAGTGGCCCCCGCCCCTGCAGCCTCCCCCAGCACCATGAGCGGCCGAGTGGGAGACCTGAGTCCCAAGCAGGCAGAGACCCTGGCCAAGGTGAGCTGAGGCAAGGGGCAAGGGCTGAGGGGCCGAGGGAGCACGGGGGCCGGGACCTTCCCCCTCTGCTGGGCTCAGCACGTCCTCGACACTGTCTCTTGGCCGTCACCTCACCCGGGGTCAGGTCCTACGGCGCCTGGTGAGGTCCGCCCTGTCCAGGGCAGCGGCGGGGGGAACAGCGTCGCTCGCAGATGGTAGGGCAGGGGCCAGACCTGGAGAACTTTATCTGACCTGCCCCCTCCCCACCTCCCTGTAGGTAGGAGCCGAAGATGCTGTGGCTCTGCCCTCCGACTCTGTTCCGTTTCACTCCCCGGGACCCTGAAAGCTCTTACCTGTCTGTAAGAGCTAAGAGTCAGGGCAGAGTGTGTATGTCATCCTTACCGTCAGTGGGGAAGAGGAGGCATAATTACCAGCCATGTTTTCACGGAAAATGGGATGGAAAAAAAGAACCTTTGGGGGGCTAACGAATGAAAAGAACAAAGAATATTCACCCCTCAACCCAGCTACCCACCAACCCACCCATCAATCTTTTCCTTCCTTCCTCTTCCCACCCCGCCCCACCCGATCTCTGCTGCTCTGTGCATGCACGCCCCCGTCTCTCCTGCCCATTCCCTGGTTTCCTCTTCATTTGTCCCATCCACCCACCCATCCGTCCATCCACCCATCCTTCCTTCTATTTACCCACCCATCTAACCTTCTATTCACCTCCCCATCCCTCCACCCACCCACCTTCCATCACCGCGGGCCAGACTGCACTGGAAGAGAAGGAAAGAAACTGAAAAAAAAAAAAGTATCACTGAGTCTGAGCTCAAGGCTCAGTGTGAACACCTCTTCAACCAGCATCTCTCTTCCCAGTTCCGAGAAAATGTCCAGGACGTGTTGCCTGCCCTGCCCAACCCGGATGACTATTTCCTTCTGCGCTGGCTCCGAGGTGAGGGCAGACATGGGGGAGGTCAGGGCAAGGGGCAGCAAGAGGGACCTGGTACCAACTGCTCCAGAAGGATCCATGGCTCGCAGGATCCGACCACATCATCTTGCTTCACATTCAGGTCCTGGAGAGGGGAGGGAACAGGAAAGGAAGGTCCCCTCTAAGGCCCCTGGTGCCCTCCAAAGCCCTGCCTCCTGCCCAGGACCAGGACAAGATGACAGCAAGGCAGCCTGTTTCATACCTCACCCCTTCCTTCCATCTTCCCACAGCTCGGAATTTCGACCTGCAGAAATCAGAGGCCATGCTCCGCAAGGTGAGACGTATCCCCCACAGAAAATTTGGTGAGGGCATTTGTTGGGGGCAATTCCTGCCTCTAGCCTCTACCTCCATCCCCTCCTTACCACTCATTTCCCTTTCAGTACATGGAGTTCCGGAAGACCATGGACATTGACCACATCCTTGAATGGCAGCCCCCTGAGGTGAGCCAACAGGGCCCCCCACACCCCGAGTTTTTGACAGACATATCGCCCAACAGCCTCAGCATCACTGGGGACCGTGAGTAGAGGGCAGCAAGGATGAGAGGCCTGTGGAACCCCCGGGAAACTGCAGCCAACTCTCCTGTAATAATTATGAATATTTCCTATTAAGAGCCAAGCTTGAGTTAAGACTTTATCTGCATGAGCTCATTTAATCCTCACAAACGCCTGAGGTGGATACAGATGTGCCCATTGTACACATGAGGACACTGAGGCCCAGCAGTGGTTAAGCAGCCACCCCAAGTCCCAGAGCCCCTAGGTGGAGCTGGGATTTGAGCTCAAGCCTCCAAACGCAGGCTCTTCAGCAGAGCAGTTAGCTCGTGGCTCTGAGCCCTTACCCCCTGGAGCCTTGCTCAAAGCATCCTGTCTAGGTAGGAAACAAACTTTGCCCACTGAGGAGTCGGGAAGAACAGACCCACCGTGGTGCCCTAGCTAAACCACAGTCCCGGTTTCATTTGCAGAGCACAAGCTCTGAGTCAGGCAGGCTGCTATGCCAGGGTGATCTTGGGGACTTTCCCCAGCAGAGGAGGGGGAATGGGGCTCAGAGAGGTGGTGTCACTTGTTCGAGGGTGCTCAGCAGGGAAGCAGCCGCATCTGTTTTTGAAGCAGGTCTGTTCATCTTCAGTATCCATGTTTTTCATCACTAAACCCAACCCTTCTCCATGGAAAGGGGCAGGGGAGACTTTGCGGGCAGAACTCAGGAGCCCAGAGGCCTCCGGCAGGCCCGGCTGAGTCCTGCCTTTGCCGTGTATCTGCCGTGAGCAAGGGCCTCCCCTGCAAGCCCCTCAGCTTTCTCACCTGGACAGTAGGACCACCCTCCAGGGAAGGGAAGGTGCTTGTACCATGGTGTGTATAGGCTCAGACCACCCAGGGCAGCCTGGTTTGGCGAGGGGGTGGGGGTGGGGTGGCGATCTCTGGGCTTGGTCGCTTACTCGTGTCCAACTCTTTGCGACCTCATGGACTGCAGCCCACCAGGCTCCTCTTGCCTGGATTCTCCAGGCAAGAATACTGGAGTGATTTAGCCATGCCCTCCTCCAGGGGATCTTCCCAATCCAGGGATCGAACCAGGGTCTCCTGCATTGCAGGCGGATTCTTTTCCACCTTTCCCACCAGGGAAGCCCAAGGCGGTCTCTAGGAGGTTGCACACTGCCCAGTTGCGTGTGTCTGTCCTCGCGCAGGTGATCCAGAAGTACATGCCTGGAGGCCTGTGCGGCTATGACCGAGACGGCTGCCCCGTGTGGTATGACATCATCGGGCCGCTGGACCCCAAGGGCCTGCTCTTCTCGGTCACCAAGCAGGACCTGCTCAAGACCAAGATGCGGGACTGTGAGCGCATCCTGCACGAGTGCGGCCTGCAGACCGAGCGGGTGAGGCTGCCCGCGCCCGCGGCCCCGGGAGCACACCCGCGCCCGCAGCGCCACGGCCAGGGCGCTCTGGGCTCACACACCGGCTCCGACATGCCCCAGCTGTGCCGCCTTGGAAAGCCACCTCACCCCTTTCTGAGCCTGTCTCCTCGCCTCCAAAACCGACACAATAATAATGGTTGCAGAGATGAAGTTAGATAGCATGAGCGTGTGGCCGGCACCTGGGGCCTCTCAGCAATGCTGGCTACTACGACTCCCCCTGAGTCTTTGCCCTTGCTGCTCCTTCTGTTGGGGTAATCTGACCCCCAGTGCACACACGTTCCCCCCACACCTCCACTGGCCCTGCCCTACCCATCTTTCAAGGCTCAGACAGTCCCCGCCTCTGAGGCCCCCACTGGGTTAACGAGCGTCCCCACCCCTTCTGTGCGTCCAGTCTCAGCTCTCAGCTCAGGACCGTGGTGACCCGGTTGCTGGTCAGTCTCCCCAAGCAGACATGAACTCTAAGGATAAGAACTCTGGATTATTGAGCTATATGCCATACTCTCAGTGCCTGGCTCAAAAGAGGTGTTTAATAAATATTAGCCGGACAAACGGAGGGATGAGTGGATAAATGAACGGCCGTATGAAGGGAAGGATGGGTGTGACTAGGTGGGTCATTTGATGGATGGGTGGACAGGCAGATGGAGGGTGGACGGATGATGAGTGGGTGATGGGCCGTGGATGGACGGATGGTAAATGCAGCCACTCTTTTGTCTGCTCATTCCTCTGGGACAGAGCGGGGAGCTGGGAGAAGCCCCGGGGGGTCACGAGCTGAGGCACCATCGCCCAGGTTCTGAGCCTGCACCCTGATCCTTGCTCTTGTGCTTGCAGCTGGGGAGGAAGATTGAGACCATCGTGATGATATTCGACTGCGAGGGGCTGGGGCTGAAGCACTTCTGGAAACCCCTGGTGGAAGTGTACCAGGAGGTGAGCAAAGGCCCCGGGCGCCCCTGCTTGCTTTAACCACCAGCTTGCCCAGCAGTGACCTGGCTGCTCACTCAGAACCAGGATCTAGTGGCAGGGGGTGGCCTTTCCACCACCACAGCCGGGGCCCCATCCGTGTGTTTCCCGAAGACTGCACAGACCAGGCCTCGGGAACAGCACGTACTGACGCCACAGGGCCAGCTTCCAACCAACCGTCCCCTGCCTGTCACCTCCCCTCTGTGACACAGCCAAGTCACTCTATCCCTCCACGCTCCATTGTCCTCACCTACAAAACGGGGGCACTGACTGTCTGCATTCCAAAGGGACATAGCCACACTTCTGTGGGTTGATACATAAACTGCACACACCACGCTTGGCAACCGAGCGTGCCTTCTCACTCGCTCCGTCGTGACCGACTCTCTGTGACCCCATGGACTGTAGCCCGCTAGGCTCCTCAGTCCTTGGGGTTCTCCAGATGAGAATACTGGAATGGGTTGCCATTTCCTACTCCAGGGGACCTCCCCGACCCAGGGGTGGAGCCTGCGTCTCCCGCATCTGCTGCACTGGCAGGTGAATTCCTTACCGCTGTGCCACCCCTGAAGCCCCAGGAGTGAACATGCCACAGACAGCAGCCACTATCATCACTGTACCACAGTTGCCGTAAGATTTACTCTAAAGATGGTTGATGTTGTGTAATTATTACGAGAGTGTGGTCGCAATAGTCTGTGGAGAGGTTTCCCCCAGGGACCGTGGAAGTGATGGAAAGAAGGGAATCCCTCCGCAGCCTTCTGAAACCTCCAAGGGGAGGTGGCAAAGGGACGGGGGGAGGTGAAGAGCAGGTGCGGGCTCTGATGGGGCCTTTCTTGGTTCCACAGTTCTTCGGCCTCCTTGAAGAGAATTACCCAGAGACCCTGAAGTTCATGCTCATTGTGAAAGGTGCGTGGCAGGTGACTGCCTCCTCCCTGCCTCCAGTCCCCTATCTGAGCTCTGGGGACAGTAACAGTGCCTAGAACAGAGTAAGTGCTCCATAAACGGTAAATTCTATGGTTGATTTTCCTGCAAGAAAAGGCAGTTCCAACGCCAGCTTGTCCAGGAATCCCCCCTCACCTCTCCCACCCGCGTCTCTCTCTCCCTCCTCAAACTGCCTCTGCCATTGGCAGCCGGCACAGCCCAGTCTGGCCTTTCCTGCCTACTGCCTTCTGAGCCTCCAGTTAGCTTCTGCATTCATCCTGCCTTCCTTGAGTTGTCTGCTCCTTGAAGGCAAAGCCTTCGATTCCTCACTTCTGTTGTATCCCTCACAGACTTGGGGCCAAGTGGGAGCTCAATAGTATTTGGATAGTTGTTACTTGGGCGGGTGGATTGATGGAAAGATGGTTGTATGTTGATGGTTGACTGGACTGGTGACTCACTGCTTAGTTTGTTGTCTGTTTCACTGGCCAGTTGGCTAGCTGACTAGTTGACTGCCTGGTGGTTGCTTGCATATCTGATTGGCTGGTTGGATAGCTGTTAGTTTGGTAGACTGATTGAGTGACTAGTTAGCATTTTGGTTGCCTATGAGGGTGAGTGTCTAGTTGGCAGACTGGTTAGTTGGTTTGGCTGGATTGTGGATTGTTGACTGCTGGTTGTTTGGCTGGTTGGCTGGTTGGTTATTTGAATGATGGGCTGACTGGAAAAGGCAGCTGATTGGGCAGTTAGCTGGTTGTTTAACTGACTGATTGGTTTTCTGATTGACTGACATGTCAATTGGTTGGGTAGGGTTTGATTATTTGGTAGGGTGGCTAGTTGACTGGTAGGCTGGTTGATGGGTTGGTGAGAACTGATTGGCTTTTGGCTGGTCTGCTGGTGTTTGATACACTGGGTGATTGGATGGTGGGTAGTTGGCTGTCTGTTGGCTGGTCTGCTGGTGTTTGATACACTGGGTGATTGGATGGTGGGTAGTTGGCTGTTGGCTGGCTGTTTGATACACTGGGTGATTGGATGGTAGGTTGTTGGCTGCTTGTTGGCTTAGATGATTGGATGGCTTGTCAGGTGCAGGGCACTGAAACTTGCCAACGTAATTCATGGTTCCTCCACGCTGTTGGCTCTGGAGAGAGTGGCCCGATGGAATTATTTTTTCCCCATTATACTTGCTTATATCTCTCCAGCCACCAAACTGTTCCCTGTGGGATACAACCTCATGAAGCCCTTCTTGAGTGAGGACACGCGCAGGAAAATTGTAGTGTTGGGAAGTAAGTCGTTCCAGCTCCATCCCCTGAACTCTATTCATGAACTTTCGAGAAAGTTGCTCCATCACCCCCATCCAGAGGTCCACACATCCCCTGGAGTCAGAGGCTCCTCCTTTTCAAAGGTGTAGTGGGTCTTACACTATGGAGTCTATCCAGTTACCTCTGTCTTACTCCCTGCCATACCTCTTTGGCAACTAAGGCCTCCACATCTTCCTCCTTATCAGTTTCAGTTTGGTTGCTGGTCAACCTCTGGGCTATGGGCCTCAGTTTCTTTATATTAACCTTCTATGGCCATGTAGGGGGGATAACTTGGATTGGTTTTAGGGGTGGGGCCATGTGACACCTGAGAATCCAGAACACCGAGCTTTGCACAGGGCATAAAGAGCAGTAATGGGCTTTATGATTGTGATGATGAAGCAGCAAGATGGGGAGGCTCTTTCAAAGACCCCAGGCTGCCCCTCTTCCACCCAGAGGTCTGACGTGTGGACCATTTGCACACTGCATGGCCCCCGACATGGTCCTTGACCTCACTGGGATTTAAAGTCTCCTTAAGGCAATTAGACAACATTAATCTTGACTACTCATCACTGGGAGACCATCAAAAATGGGCAAACCGATCAGCCAGGGAAAACATGTTTCCATAGCAACACAATGCCAGAAGGCAATTCTACAGCCCAAGGCCTGAAAGGCTGGGGAATCAGCCCTGGGAGCCCAGCTCCTGTAGGGCTTCCCCCACCTGCCAAGCTCAGGGCCTCCTGGTAGGAATAGGGGGCGCTGATGGGACCCCTCCGTGTTCAATAGTCACCCTTCAACCCCTCTGCCCACAGGCAACTGGAAGGAAGGACTGCTAAAACTCATCAGTCCTGAGCAACTGCCTGCCCAGTTTGGGGGGACCCTGACTGACCCAGATGGGAACCCCAAATGTTTAACCAAGGTATGAAGAGCCCCAGAACAGGGGAGGGTAGAGGAGTCGAGTTGGGTTCCTTTCTCATCCACTCATTCATTCCACCAGTGTCTATGGAGAGACACCTGTGAGCCAGGTATTGAGTTAGTCCCACCCCTGCCCTAACAGAACTCTCAGCAGCGGTTCAGGCAAATGAGAATTGGGAGAACTTTGACCCAGAGGGATGAGCTGGGAGAGAAAGTTCCCGGAAGAGGCCCTGACTGAGGCTGGTGGGACACAGAAGGCTTCCTGCTGCGGGGTGGGGGAGGACAGGCTGAGCAGAATACTTCCGGAAGATGGGGAGACGTCTCAGGCAGGAGACACAGCCTGAAAGATGCAATGGCTGGGAGCGGGGAGCAAGCCCACCCTGCTCTGTGTCCGCAGATCAACTATGGTGGGGAGATCCCCAAGTCCATGTACGTGCGGGACCAAGTGAAGACTCAGTACGAGCACTCAGCACAGATCAGCCGCGGCTCCTCGCACCAGGTGGAGTATGAGATCCTGTTCCCAGGCTGTGTTCTCAGGTAAGGCTCAGGCCACCGCCCACACCCCAGCTGGACCCTGGCCCCTCGGGGGTCTCTCAGACTCGGCAGCAGCCCGTGCTCCTTCCCCTCCCCCCAACACAGGTGGCAGTTCGCGTCGGACGGAGGGGATATCGGCTTCGGGGTTTTCCTGAAAACCAAGATGGGGGAGCGGCAGCGGGCTGCGGAGATGACGGAGGTGCTGGCCAGCCAGCGCTACAACACCCACATGGTGCCGGAGGATGGGAGCCTCACCTGCACGGAAGCCGGCGTCTGTGAGTCTGCCCTGGGTGGGCCCCAGCTCTGCAAGGATGGAGCCACCTGTCCCACGGTTTAGAGAAAGCAATGGAGAGGCAGTGCCCACCCCCCCCTTCCCCCGCAGCCAGGGACATACAGCCTAGGTCAGTGCGATTCATCCGCAGAGTCACTCATGCGGCCCATACTCCAGCGCACGTGCGGTGTGCAGGGAGCCAGGTCACAGGCCAGGGACAGCAGGGGAGATGATTTTCCCCAGGAGGAAACCGGGGCTCTGAGAAGCAAGTCAGCTTCAGAGCCACACAGCTGCATGTGGCGCCAGGGTTCTAGCTCAGCCTGGTGGTGGCAGCATAACCCTGGGCAAAAATCCTGAAAGTCTTACCAACCTGGAGGCTTGGTTTGCTCGCCTGCAAAGCAGAGGTTACGACTCCTACCCCTCAGGGTGCCTGTAAGGAGGTTTGTAAGTAGGGGAGGCAGGAGGTGTGTGCAGGCCTAGCCCAGCACCCCGCTTCATCCCTGGGGGCTGGGAGGCCTCTGACATTCCCAACTGCCCCCCAAGGACACCCCATCAAGTGAGTGTCCAGGTGTGGAGACAACGGGATGCAGTGGCCATTGTTCTCGTTGCCAGTTGGTGCAACTAAAGCCAGGCTGGGCACGTGCCGGGGGGAGGTCAGGGTCTGTTTACAGGCCCTGCTCAGGAGGGGTAGTTCCCATGGGGGAGAGAGGAAGAGTGGGGGTAGTTTGGCCCACTTGGCAAACACAACAGGTGAGAACACAACCTGTTCTCCCCCATGGCTGGGGCAGGGCACGGGGAGTATGGAGTCAGGCCCAACTACCCGTTTTTCCATCTGTCCCTCCAGATGTCCTGCGCTTTGACAACACCTATAGCTTTGTCCACGCCAAGAAGGTCAGCTTCACAGTGGAGGTGCTGCTCCCAGATGAGGGCATGCAGAAATACGACAAAGAGCTCACCCCTGTCTAGGCAGCTCCCTCACTTCCCAGAGACCTGACCCTTTGCTTTCTGTCTCTATATTCTTCTCCCCACCTCCCTCCAAAAATTGTTCAGTAGTCCTCTTGACTCTGACACTAGTCAGAACAGAAAGGGCTGCCTTGGGGAAAACTCAGGCGCTGTGATCAGATCAGGAAAAGTGGGGGAGACACCACTTTGGAGGATGCTGAGGCTGCAGAAGAGGAAGAAGCAAGGGCAGGAACAAGAGGTGGATGTCCCTGCACCCCGAGAAATAGAAAAAGGAGTCTCCCGGCCTTTGTCCTCACTTTTGAGGCATTTGTGTGCTTGAATTTCTTCCCCATGAGTTATCAGCAACTTGGGTCAGAGATGTATCTAAATTCTTTTTACTTCTACCTCTTATATAAGTAAATGCTCAACTAATGTGAAGTTGAATGGAGGTAGGGAGCAAATGGGTGTGCAAGATAAAAGGAAGCCTGCAAGAGGAGATTTCAGCACCTTGGACAGGGGCTGTGGCAGGGATGGTCACTCCTGAGACTCACGTGACCCAGCCCCCAGATTTCTGGCAGTGGCTGCCCTCTGGGGTAGTTAGGAGTTGTCTATAGAAGGCTTTGTCTGACTCAAAACACACAGCTTTCCCAACCCCTCACTCCCGCCCTTACGACCTCGCCTTGGAACTCACAGCTTATGTTTCAAGCAATTAAAGGCACTTCCCTAAAAGCAAAGGAAGTCACATCTGGCTCCAGCCGCTGCCTGGCAATAATAAAAAAAAAAAATCACAGCTGTCATTCGGTGAGTTCTCTCGATGGACCATAGATGGTGCCAAGTGCTCTATGAGTTTGGCTCATTTCACTCTCACGCCTGCCCTGGGGTTACATATCACAGCCACATATGCCTAAGGAAACTAAGGCTCAGAGAGGTGAAGTCAGTCTCCCGACCACACAGCATCCAAGACCCAGGTGTGTGTGTTTTTTTTTAATTCCGAAGACATTGCTCTTAATTGCTCCATAATACCACCCCCTAAGACTCTACTTTTACAGAGAAGAAGGAATATCTTAGATTGTCCAGTGGAAACATCTTGGATGTCACCCTCTCCAATCCCAGTTTGTGGGCAGAAGAGGATTATGCCCATTGAGCAGTTGGAACAATGGAAAGCCCTGATGCTGATTAAGCAGATCACCCAAGAAAACTCACAGCAGAGCAGGCAGGGCTTGTGTTTCAAAGCCCAGCATCCAGTCCACTGCTCACATGGCCGCTGAGAAGCGTGGCCTCTTGCCACCCACCATGACCCTGGGTGACTTGGGGAGACACCACGGCCCCAGGAGCTTTCTGCTCCGGGGACATGGAGCTGCTGGCTTGAGCCCCAGGTCCTGATACATCTCTTGACAGGAGGAGAGGAGTTCCACAGAGAACATGGGGGGGTGGGAACCGAAGGACTTGAGGTTCCTGGGGAGTGAGCTGAGAGCCCAGCCTGCTGCGGTGAGCCCCGCCACGGGCAGAAGAGGCCTGAGTCCGAGACCATTCAAGCTAACGTGCAGCAGCAGCTAGGACTTTCCGTCTGCACTTAGGGATGCATTTTACAGATCAAAAACAGCACTGGCCTCGTTTCCTTCAGCCCATGGGTGGCAGAAATAGGACTGGAGCCAAAGCCTCCCTCCTCCCACCTGCTGCCTCCCTCCTCCCACCACGAATTCCCGTTGCTGCAGCAACTTGCCAGAACAGGACAAGACCGCCGACTCTCCGAGCAGGAGGCTGGGAGAGGGTGGATAGGAAGGAGGAAGAGAAGAAAGGGTTGTCAGATTTAGAAGAAGAAAAAAGCAATACTTGGGACATGCTATTTATCTGAAACTAAAATTTAACTGGGTGTCCTATATTTCATCTGGCCACCCTACAAATAAGGGATGGGAGGTAGGCAGAGAAGAGGCGGATGGATCCATGCTCTTGGAAGATGGTGGCAGTGTCTGCAGGTGGGGCAAGGATGTGGTGGGGGAGGAAGGCTCAGCATCGGGTCTCGCCCTTGCTCACCCTAGGCTGCAGCAGGGGTGCAGAGGAAGAAGGGGTGGGCCCTTTCCACCCTCGGGGCCGAGGCTGCTGTGTTGTCAGATTATCTGCATCTGTCCCAGCTCCTCGACCACAGTTTATAGACCCCACTGTGGACAGAGGCGGGGACTTGCTACCAGGACGGGGGGGTCAGGGGTAGCACAGAGAGCCTAGGCTAGGGCTGCAGCCAAGAGCCAAAAGGTGCCCCTTGGCATCCGCCGATGCCCAGCCATGGCAAACCCACAGCCACAGTCAATGGGCAGGAGCCCTCCAGCTCCCAGCTTCCGGGTGCCCAGTCTCACTCAGGGGCCAGGCGCTTTGTTCTGAGTGTCCAGGAGGTGAAATGGGAAGAGAAAGAGGCCCTGCCTAGCCTTGGCCAGTGGGCACCCCCATTTCAGCGAGCAGCCCAGCAGCAGGAAGACGGAGGCCTGCAAGCTGCCCACTGTGTGTGAAGGGGGGACCCAGACTTTGCAGAGAAGCAAGACCTGAGCAGCCCGCAGAAGCCTCCTGGGGCAGCCATAATGAGAAGAGACACTGCCCCCCTCCCCAGCCTCCTTAAACTGGCCCAGAGGAGGCTGAGGAAGGAACAAGCCTCATCTGGACCCCATACGGGAGCCCAGGGCCCGGCCGAGCTGGACCAGGCTGAGCGCGTGCACGTCCCCACCCCGGGGCCCCCATCCACCTGCCTGCAATGCCTCCTTTTAGAAAAGGCTCTGAAGCCTCCTCACTCACGTGGGACTTAGTGAGAGTTAACTGCTGACGGAAGGCTCACCACACGTGGACTTCACTTTCTCATCTGTAGGAGGATAACAGTGGCACCAGGCACTGAACAGGCTGTGACAGTTTCCGTAACACAGCGCCCAGCATGTAGTAAGCACCCCAGCTGTGTTCTCCGTGGGTGTCATTTGATGATTCTTGTCCAAGGAGAGGGAGCTGCATGATGGTGAGGGGGCAAGTGGCAGGGAGGGTTCAAGGAGCAGGCACCATTAGAGATGGATCTTGAAGGCTGAGAACAGAGGGAAGTAGGAGTGGGGAGGGCATTCCCAGCAGGCGGCATGACCTGAGCAAAGGCTCAGAGACTGGAGGGGTCAGGGGAAGGCAAGGGCAGAGGTGCAGGTGTGTCTCGGTGAGAGATGAGACTGCCTCGGCGGGGAGGCTCTGAAATCTGGGCTGGGATGTTCAGACTGGATCCCGGGGACTTCCAGGAGTCATAGAAGATCCCAGAACACAGAAAGGGCTTGGGGAGACTCAGTAACAAGCAGGATCAGATCGGAAGAATGCTCCCTTACGCACTGGGCCTTTAAGGAGAGCCCAAGACTTTCTCGTATAAAAATAAAACCATGACGGTCACCCTCAGATGCACATCTTCAAATCACCATCCAATTATTTCCTCTGAATAAATTCTTAGGAGTTCCTGAACCGTATAATTGGCATACTTGCTCTCTAAATTACGCATCTGATGGCACAGTCACCAATTGTGTGTCCTTGAAGCGGATTGCCTTGCTATAGTCATAATACTGATTAAATAGCCCCCTCTGTGAGACCCACTCTGGCCAAACTTGCAAGCCATTTCTCCTGTAACCCTCAGCAGCTTCGGAGGGTCGTTACGGAGTATTGTACAGTGAGGGAACCAAGACTCAGAGAGGTTAGGTAACTTGCCCAAGGTCGCACAGCCTGCGAGTCAGCTCCACGTCTGAGTCTGCAGAGAGCCATGGGCTGGAAGGCAGTAGGAAAGGGGGATGGGGAGGTGGGGGGTTCAAGGGACTCCCACTCCAGGAAACAGAGACCCGACCACAATGTGGTTGTAAAGAGTAAATAAGCCACATCACAGGAAACACTTAGCATGGAGTCAGGCCTACTGGGGGCGATTCAGTAACACATATGCTTCTCAGTAATCTTGAAAGTGGTTTGAACCAGCCAAGGTGGGCGGATTGGGAGGTGCTGCCTCCTTGTGGTGGTCCTGAGCATTGCAGGAAGCGGCCACTGGGGGACCCAACTCCCAGCGTGCCCGGGGTCAAAGGCCACCAGGCCCCTGGGTGGGAAAAGACATCTCCCCCAACCTCACCTGGGGTCTGCCTTATCCTCTTAGGCCCCAGGAAAGCAATTTCCTATTACACCCAGCATCTGCCACCTCGAGTCCGGTTGACCTCTCTGCCTGTTTCCCATCAAATGGGATAACACAAGTTAGTCCAGTCACAAAGAAGTGTCCCCTGTCCCGGAAAGAGGCAGCTGGAGACAGTGTTTCCTACCTCTAGAGGGCTGGGGTGCTTGGGGGAGGTGTTCCAGCTCCATGGATGCCCGCCATCCCAGAGCAGAGTTGCAGATAAGTTCAGGATGCCTCGTTAAACTTGAATTTCAGATAAACAAGGAAGAACTTTTCAGTGTATACACATTCCATGCCATATTAAGGACATACTTGTACTAAAGTCTTATTTGTTGTTTAAACCAAACAAATTTAATGGCGCATCCTGTTACTTTGTTATATCCAGCAGCCCTACCCTGCAGCATTCAGAGCAAAACCGGGAGGGGCAACGGCCCATTCTGTGCCTGGTGCTCTGGGCCTCCCAGGTCAGCTCGCACAAACTGGTAGGAGTCTGCTAACCCTACCTCACCGAGGGGGGCTTCCCTGGTGGCTCAGCTGGTAAAGAAGCCCATCTGCCAGTGCAGAAGACGAGAGACTCAGGTTCGATCTGAGTCGGGAAGATCCCCTGGAGAAGGAAGCGGCAACCTGCTCCAGGATTCTGGACTGGAAAATCCCATGGACAGAGGAGCCTGGTGGGCTACAGCCCACGGAGTGGCAGTCAGACACGACTGAGCAGGTGCGCGTGCGCACACACACTGGGCCACTGAAAGCCCCGCCGGCTCGGAGGCACAGAGCTGATGTGTGCAGGGACCTAGGGGAGCACTGCGGCTGCAGCTTCTAGGACAGACGGAGGCCCTGGCCCTAGGGACTCACATGGGGTGGGGCGGGGCTATAAGCACAGCCGTGGAGGGAGCCCGGAGGAGGCTCCGGAGACAGAGGTGATCTCGAGGGGGTGAACCGAGGCAAGACTGGGCTGAAGTCAGGCTCAGGTGGTATCTGCCCAACAGACTCCCCTCCTAGTGTGTATCTTAGGAGACTTGCAGAAAAAGCACAATGCCCATCCCAGAGGAGGCTGGCAGCACCAAGGTGGAATTCCAGGCACGTGCAGGGGACCACTGGTGGGCAGGGAGGTACCAGACAGGCCCACTGCTGGCCACTGTGAGTGGTGCATTCCCAGAGACACCAGCCTCCACCTCTGAGGCCCCCGCCCTGCTCCCTCTCATCACATCCCCGCTCATCCCCAACAGAAACGGAGAAAACTCAACTTCTTGAGGATTTATTGGACTGAGAGCTGGCATGCCGTCCAGCCAGGCCCCAGCAGGCCTTGCACCAGGAAGGGGCAGAGAATCCATCCTCAGGGTCCCTGCGGGTGTACTCCCGTGTTTCTCCGAGTGCCTACCGCTCTGCCATCAGGGTGACCTGGCTGAGCCTTTGGGAGTCCTGGGTCCCCAGCTTGCTAAGTGATCTTGGCCATGCTCCTCACCTTGTCTGGGCCTCTGGTGCTTTACCCTCCATAGGAGGATGTTATTGTCCTGTCAAGGGACAGGGCTGGGCCCACTCAGTCCAGTCCGGCTCAGTATCACAGATTCCACGGAAGCGGACGGGCGTCAAGTCCTGTCTGTGGGTCACTGCAGCTGCCGCTCTGAGGTCTTTGTCTTTCGGGTTCCGAGCAGCTTAAATCCACTCAGGTGCCAGGGCTTCGGACTCGAGAGCCAGGCA
The DNA here is from genome assembly GCA_006410635.1 of Cephalophus harveyi. Taxonomy (NCBI): domain Eukaryota; kingdom Metazoa; phylum Chordata; class Mammalia; order Artiodactyla; family Bovidae; genus Cephalophus; species Cephalophus harveyi. Next base: position 16,790 of record SJYT01069837.1, on the reverse strand, counting down.
TCCACATGCATCCCCTGGCAGGAGGAGGGAGTGGGAACAGGGCAGGGAATGGGCCGGCCCACAGGCCAGGGATGGCGGGGGAGGTCAGGAGGAGCTGGGCTTCTCCACTGAGGGGTAGAGCTTGCGCAGGCTGGAGTCCAGGAGGAAGTCCACCGACCTGTGGGGCAGTGCGGGGTCACGACCCAAGCTGACCAAGGGATGCTAATGGGGGAACGGGAGGCAGGAGACCAGGGCTACGAAAGGGACTCCTGGACACAGGGCACAAGTGCCATCCAGGGGGCAGCCATCACCCTCTTCCTCACCCAGCTGGGAAAACTGAGACCCCAAAAAGGTAAAAGATTCACGCAGGGCCTCAGGGTTAGCTCTGTTCCCGTGAGGAAAGACTCTTCCTCCCACTCCATGTTGGTTTGGTTCGGTTGGTCCCCTCTCTGGTTCTAAGGGAAGACACATGACTCAAGTCTGGCTAATCAGAAAATGGAAACTGGCTCAGGGGTGGGCACCCCGTCCGGGATGGACCAATGACAGCCTTCCCTGGGATTTTTGCTGTCACTATTAAGCCGCCTCCATTGGGCTTGCTAAGCTGGTGGGAGGGGAGCTAGGGGTTGCTGGGAGCCATCTCTGCTCCGTGGAAAGGAAAGTGACTAAAGCCAACACGGGATAGGGTGGGGAAAAGGCCAGCAGAGAGACCCACACGCCTAAGAGCATCAGTCGGTTTCTTGGTCCCAAGCAGCATAACCCTGAACTTTTCAGTTACATGAAACAATCAATTCCTATTTTACTTAACCCAGTTTCAAATGGACTTCTGTCACCAAAACTTCTGAAAAGCCATCCCTTCCAGGGTGCACCTGTTCCTGCCTACCTCTGGTTGTTTTCTGAGTTTTCTTTCTGGGAACTGACTTATCCTGTGTCCCATACTCTCACGGCACCACCTCGCTTTGCTGCCGAGGTGCCTGCCGGATCATATGACAAGGGCCTGGACCGCCCTTTCCAGCTTAGAAGCCGCAAGTGCGGCGCTGCCTCTGCCGCAGGCGCTACCCTCCACCCCCCGCCCCAAAGCTCAGCTCTGCCGGCAGTGGGCGACCCCTGGGGCTGGGGGGCGCACCCACCTGTCGATGGGGTGGATGATGACGGGGATGGCGAGCAGCCCCAGCGCGGTGGTGGTCCACTTGCGGACAGCCAGAGGCCAGCGGGTGGCAGAGCTCAGGGTGTAGAGGGAGGCCGCACACACGCGGTTGATAGTGAAGCCTGGGATGGCCACGGAGGCCAGAGCCTGCCACACAAAGGTGTCCACCACGGCCACGGTCACCCTGCTGCTGCGGCCGGCCTCGGGGCCCGGTACCTGGGGGGGCACAAGGGACACGTAACCCAGCAGGGGCAGAGGCGGGAAGCCCTGTGGACAGGGGGCATGAGACGGGGCCAGGGAGAGGGAAGGGAAGCGGGGCCGGGGACTGAGCCACATTAGCGGTGGGTTCTGGACTCTGCCAATTCAGGGCTGAGTGTGGACTCACATCCAGGACCAGGGTATAGATTATGTCACCCGCAGCGCTGCGGCCGGGGGTCACCACCCTACACAGGAGAGGGTACAGAGGGGGCCAGGCCAGGTGGTGGGGACTGGACTGTCCTACAAGGGACTCACCCATGTGCGAGGCTGCGGACTGACCACAAGGGGGCGCGGGCCAGGGCGAGGGGTGAGGGGCAGGTTAGCACTCACATCTCTGGCCTTCTTGCCCTTGTCAATGGCATCGGCCAGCACGTAGGAGCTGGACACGCCGTAGCTCAGCCACACGACAGCTGCCGGCACCAGGGAGCGGAAGGCCTCCCCCACCTCATTGGCGTAGCCTGGTGGCGAGGGGCTAGTCAGCTCCTGGGCCCTTGGGTTGTTCCACAAGGGGGCACTGAGCCAGCTGGTTCTCAGCCGGCCGAGGAGCTGCTGGGTGACTGTGTAGAGCGCCTGGGGATCTTACCCCTCTGAGCTTCCGTTTCCCAGCCTATAAAATGGCACCCACGATGCCCAGCCCCGCTGTCCTCTTGCGGAAGAGCTGAGCACAGACCCCTTTCTCATCACTCACCTGCCTCACAGCCTGGGTTCCAGAAGCATTTGAGCTGGTGGGTACAGAGGCAGTGAGAGAGACTAAGGGCCACCCCACTGACCAGGCACTCACCACATGCCCGGCCTTTCTGTACCTTATCTCATTCCACCCTTACAACTACCAGGCAGTGAGAGAGACCCACTGCCCACCCCTTCACCCTGAGGAGGAGACAGGCTCAGATGCAGCCCGCGAGGACCCAAGACGCGAGTCCCAGGGCCCTGACTCTACAGCCCGCGGGGGGCATGCCCGAGAGGAGAGCTCGCTCACCGTCCCCCGGGCTGGACTGCAGCTTCCAGCTGGGAGACCGACCAGCAGAAACCCCAAGGGCAGGGCTGGCCAGCCCAGAGCTGTGTGACCCTGAGCAAGTCCAGAGCCCAGTCTCCGTGCCCAGTCTCTGCGCCCGGCTGAAAGAGAACTAAGATCCTCCCACCATCTCCAGGTCCCTCACCGGCCTCTAGCAACTCCTGCTTCCCTAGCCACGTGGGGGCCGCTGTGCCCCTGGCCCGGAGCTCACCCAGGTACCGCACCCACGTGTCCCGGAAAAGGTCGCGCTCGGCCCCCCGCGAGGGCGGCTCGGACATGGCGCTTCCGCCAAGGGCTCAGCCGCTGCTGCAGGTCCTACCGCCTCGGCTTCCACCAGCTGTCCGGTTGGCCGCGGCGGGACCGGCCGAAGGTCCCGGACTGAAGGACAGGTCGTGCTGTCCCCGCCAGCAGGGAGCGTCTGCAAATTCCCCCGCACACCGGAGCCCCTCTCCCTGGCTTGGGTTTTACAGATTAATTTTCTTCACGGTTTTCTCTGGAGCTGAGAGATTGGCACCATTCTCTTCCACCACTAACTGTGGTGTTGGAGCCAAAGAAAGGGGATTCAAACACGGGGTGCTGCGCTGCACAGCTATGCGACCTTGGGCAAGAGCCTGGAACCCCTCTGAGCCTCGCTGTATTCATTTTGTTACATGAGGAACAGGGCAAGTTTATTCCTGGGACGATTTCCAGGATTAATTACACAGTCATCGCTGATTGAGTTTACTACCGGCCAGACCGTTGGCTAAAGAGTAGATGAACTGCTTCTTTTAAACCTTCCCACCAGCCTTCCCCACCCCCATCCCACTCCATTTTACAGGTGAGGAATAGAGACAGAAAAAATAGATCACTTCCCCAGGACAAAAAACTGCTGAGTAGTGAAGCCGGCATTTGATTCCAGGCAGCGGCTCCGGTTCCCATGCTCCTAAGGCAGGGGGATGAACGCTGAGAACCCCACTGAGGTGGATGTTTGGAGTTTTTTTTTCTGATTGTGTCGGGGAATGTGGGATCTTAGTTGCACAACCAGGAATGGGACCCACGCCCCTACACTGGAAGTGTGGCAGAGTTTTAACCACTGGAGCCCCAGCAAAGTCACTGCTTGAACTCGTATTGGAGACCCTTCCCCGCAGGGGCCGTGCTCTCAAGCACTGGGGTCTCACTGGGCTGCCCTCCTTCCCGCAGGACCTCGAATGAACAATAACGGGATGAGGCCAGGGAAACAAGAGTTGGGGTTCAAGACTTCAGGGAAATGAGCGGAACAGAATGACAGGACACGGGGTTATTGATCACTAAAGAGGAAACTCTTCGCCACTTGGGCCTCAGTTTACCCACGTGAGGAGTAAGTGCTAAAGCTCTGTGAATCCCTTGGGGAGCGGGGTTAGGTATCAGCAAACAATGGCGTAGCCTTTAAACACAGGCACTCCTGGGTTCAAATCCCGTTGTGCCACCTATGAACTGTCAGCCAGGTCTGTAAGAAATGAAAAGTAGCCAACATTTACTGAGCGGACACTTGTATCAAGCTTTCTAAGCGCTCTGCATCTATGATTGTTTCCTTGAATCCTTGCAGTATCGCTAAGAGGTAAGCACAGGGCTGTGGCCTGGTACCCAGGAAATGCTCATTAAAGAATTAGCTTTATTATTATCAAACAAAGAGCACAGCCTTCCATTGAGAGCCCTGTTTTCAGCCCTGGGAGGCTTTATCTTGTAGGATCGTGTAGGGCAGCCAGGTCAGCGGGATCTTGCAGGAAGCTGGGTTCGGGACCCAAAGGCGATCCCCGGCCCCGGAAACACTGGTAGTGCCTGCGCGGAATTAGGCGACGGTCCCTAACGCCACGTGATCGTCGCTTCTCCGCCACCCTGCCAATCCAGGCCCACCACAAGCTCTGCGCGCGCTCGCCGGACCCGCACTAGGCAGCTGCTCGGAGAAGCCGGAGCGGAGCGAGGCGGGGCCTCCGCCCTGACCGTGAAGGCAATCAGGACCATTAGTGCCCTTAGCAAAGATGGCGGAAGACAGCCCACCGGGCGGGCCAATCGGGACGAGCTGGCCGCGGGGGGCGCTCGTTCGAGGGCAGCAGGTGGCTCCTGCGCATGCGCCCCGCTTGCTGGCGGGTGGACGCCAGGGTCCCGAGGCGGAAGTTTGCCCGAGTGAGGACGTGTGAGGAGCGAGACAGAGGGCGCAGACGTCCACGCTCTGCGCGCTGAACGTTCTTTATTCATCGGTTACTTTTCCTAACAGAGCGTTGTAAACAGAGGTCGGGATGTCCTCCTGAGGGGTCTGGCTGGGGCCTGCGCGGCCTGGGGCCGCCTGTCAGCGCCTGCCTGCCCCTCTCCGCTCCCTCAGCTGGGCCAGACCATCTCCCAGGCTGGGCCGGGGCCTGGGGAAGGGATGCCGGGGCAGGGAGCCTTCCCGGCTCTGCAGCCCAGGGCCTGGTGTTCGTTTGGAAGACGCGGGGCTGGGTTAAGGGTGCTGATTGCCCGCAGGGCCTGTGACCTGCAGCCCCTGGTCGCCGACCCGCCACTCCTGACCGCCCCTACCCACGTGGCCATCCCTGCTCGTCACCGTGGGCGGAGGCGGTGGGGGCCCGCGAGGCCATGGGGCTGCCCTGAGCCCCTGCGTGGAAGCCTCCCCAGCAGGCACCAGGAACCCGCGCACCCACCATGTGCCTCCCGGAGACGGGACTGCTAAGGCCTCGCTCAGGGAGATGCAGCGCCCTCGCTGCCTCCATCCCATCTGTCACTTTTGGGTGGGGTGCTCAAATGGAGAGTTACTTGATGAAAGCCTGGCGGCTCTAAAAATAGGGGTGGAAGCCTCAGAACTCGCACCCACCACCAGCCTCTCTGGCCCTTCCCGGAGCTGGGATCTCGGGAGGTGACGTCCCTGCGCTCTGCTTGCATCGGGGGACAGTGGCTGGGTACCAAAGCTCACCGTCCCAGGAAGCTCTTGAGTCCCTGACAATCATTAGTAATCAAAGAGGCAGCCAGCAGGACCCAGGGGTTGCTGAATTCCTCGAGGTGAGGGAGAGGCCTGCCTCTCACCCTTAAAGGGGAAGATCTGTGCTGCTTCAGGCCTTTCCAGGACCTGGGAAAAGCCAAAAGAGCCCAGCCTCGGAGACAAAGGGCAGAAGAGGCTCAGAGCCCCGGCCACAACCCTGGAACTGGCTGCCTTGCCATTCCTCATTACCATCGAGATCTACATGTTCATTTGGGAGCAAGTTTCCACACGCTGCAGCTGGCTTCCCTCAGGTGTTATGTCTCAGTGTCTCCCCTTTTTCCTAATGTCTTCCCCGCCGCCCCATGGCAACTGCCTTCCTGTCTCAGCTGACACCGCACAGGTGAAGTTGGCACAGTTTACAAGGCAGATCCTATCTCGGTGCCCAACCCCTGGGACTCCTTAGTAATATGACAGGCAAGGAGACCCACTCCAGCTACTCTCCCAGTCTTTCTTATTCTCAAATGAAGGCTCCCCAGATCCAGCCCCAAGGGCCTTCTTCTAGCCCAGTTTTTCTGGGTGTCTGAATGCTGGGGAAATGACCACTACAAGGGGCAGAAACTGACGGGGAGACACTGAGGGAGCCGAGCCTGCTGTGGGGGGGGGCATTACTTTGGGGTGACTGCCCCCAACTGTTGCATCTTCTCTTCTGAGGCTTTGTCTGGAAGCAGGACCTCCACGGTGAAACTGACCTTCTTTGCGTGAATGAAACTGTAGGTGTTGTCAAACCGCAGGACATCTGAGGGGAGGCAAAAAGACAGACGTTCAGCCAGTCCCCGCAGAGCTTAGAGGCAGCGATTTTTGTTGACTGAGCAAGTCAGTGTGGTAGGTAATGGGGATGAAAGTGGCATAAGCAATGGTCCTTAACCTTCTGAAACCCAGTCTAGGTGGGTTACAAGATGTTCATGAAGAGGAAAAAAAAAGAACATGCCAAGTGCCAGGTAAGTGGCAGAGACAGTCACATCTGTTAACAGCTTGGAAGGAGGGGGCCTATAGACTGAAATCATGAGAAAGGCTTTTTAAAGGAGTTAGAGCTTGAACTGGGTCTTGAAAGGGGGGAACAGAGTTAGTAGCAGCAGTACTTGTTAAAATAATGATAGTAATGGTAACAACGGCTATTCCTGTGACTCAGGAAAGGGTTGGCAATCTATATTATTCATGATAACTCTTGAGTTCCACATTAGTTTTGTTTTATAGAAAAAGGAAGTCACTACGTCACACAGTGAGGAAGGGATGGAGCTGGAATTTCCCTCTGGTCTGCACTGCTGCCTGACTTGGGCCCTGGAAAGCCCAATCCTGTTCAGTTTCTGAAAAAAGTAAAATAGGCAACTTTTTTTTTAGGCAAACTTTTTGAATCAGAAATTTATCCCACAGAAAGATAAATGGACAAAGATGCTCAATGCACCCCTATTTGTAATCATAAAAGATGAGGAAAACTAAAACGTTCAAAGGAGAACTGCTTTTAAAGTTTTTATTGAAATACTATACTGGATAAAAAGGAGGAGGTGAGCGTCACGAGAATTAACCAGGGAAACTGTTGACAATATATCCTTAGACCAAAAAAGCAAACTGCAGAATAGTGTGTAGACTGTTTACAACATTTTTGTTAGTATCGGTGAGTGCTTAGCCACTTAGACATATCCAACTCTGCGACCCTATGGACTGTAGCCCACCAGGCCCCTCAGTCCATGGGATTCTCCAGGCAGGATTACTGGAGTGGGCTGTCATGCCCTCCTCCAGGGGATCTTCCCGACCCAGGGATTGAACCCACGTCTCCTGCATTGCAGGTGGATTTGTTACCACTGAGCCACTGGGGAAGCCCCTTTTGTTAATATATATTAAAAAAAAAAATTTTTTTTTTGTCTTTGTTATTTGGCCCACCCACACTGACAAGTTTTACAGTGTCAAAACTCCTTCAAATATACCCAGAATGACAGATGTTAATTCCTATGAATGTGTATGTGTGGGCACATGTCCTGTATATTATGGAGACATGTAATGCTCCTAAAGGGATGGAAAATATTTGGTAGGATAATTCACAAGACCTGTTGGTGATTTCTTCGGGAGAGAGAAAATGGGCATGCAGTTGGCAGAGAAGGCTTCCAAGCCTTGGCCAACGAACAGACTGCTTTTAATCTAACCCTTCTTTTTTTGAGTTGTTCCTTTCCAGTCAAACACCCCTTCCAAAGAACAGGATGGGAAAACAAAAACACCAGCTCTGCTCTTTCTGCATCCTTGTCTTCTCTCACTTTTCCCAGCCAAAAAATACCCTGTGTATTTAATCCTGAGGTGTAATCTTCCCCTTTTCTGACCCTGGATAAAATACATAGTTTAGACCAAGGGTAGACATACCACCCACCCTTTTCTTCATGGTATGGGCTGAGTAATAACAGTCATCAATTTTCTCTCTGTGCCAGAGTTCTTCAGGACCAGTGGTGCCTCTGGAAAGCAGGAAACGTCCTCTCTGCCCTGGATGACAGAGCCTTAGCAGCCGGAGTCAGTCATGCTAGAGAAGTCTTTGAGCTCCTTAGACCAAGCACCAGGGCTGAGATGACTCGGCCTAGCATGACATTCTGCCCTCAGAAACAAGGAAAGGGCTGTTCTTAGGCCCAGGCCTGAGGGAAGTGGAGGTCATGAATTGCAGTGGTTCATTTTGACACTAATTATGTACTCACGGACTCGTAGAAGCCCCAGAGATCCTCCAGGCTAGGGCTTCTTCACTTTTGCAGGGGAACTGATCCCCTTGAGAATCTGAGAGCATACAATTTCAGATCCCACGGAGCCCATCATGGACCCTCTGGGGCAGTGGTTCCCAGGAGGAAAGTTACCATTCTGAAGAGAGGTGCTGGGGGTAACCGTGCCCTCTCATTTGTGAAAGAGTCTCAATTAGTGTCCTTTAATTTCTCTTTTATATTCCAGATTAAAGTGACAGTGTTAGTTGCTCAGTCATGTCCAATTCTATGCAACCCCACAGACTGCAGCCCACTAGGCTCCTCTGCCCATAGAATTCTCAAGGTAAGAATACTGGAGTGGGTAGCCATTCCCTTCTCCAGGGGATCTTTCCAACCCAGGGATCGAACCCAGGTCTACTGCATTGCAGACGGTCTCTTTTTAATGTCTGGGCCACCAGGGAAGCCCTATATTCCAGATAGGAGAGTGTATTAAATTTTTAGTTATGTGTGTAGGTGGGTTATAATATGAATTTCATTTCAGGATAGTAGGGGAGACATTAGATACTATTATAAAAGAGAGATGGTTGGTCTTTAAGATTTAAAAGCACTGCTCTGGGGAGCCACAGACCCGATTAAAATCTCCTGCTCTAGCCTACTCCCCTCATTTTAAGGAAAAAAAAGAGCAAAATCTAATTACTTAGAGGCAGTTGCTCAAAACACCTGGAGGGTTACTTGCAAAGCTGGACTCAGAAACCAGGTCCCCTGCTGCCCAGCTGGGCTGTTTAACCTCCCTACATGTTTCGGCCTCTGACCACACACTGCACACTCCCGGCAGACAGAGTTCAGATCTTTTTTTTTTTTTTCTGAATCTTATTCTTTCCTAAACAAGTATTGTACACTCAGGGCCTCAGGATATATTAGTTGGGAGGAAAACAAAGCGGAATTAGTCCAAACTTTGAGTATACCTGGGAAATGACCGACCAGCACAGCCCAGGGAGGGTTCGTGGGCTCCTACCATTGGACTCAGAGCTGTAATTTCTCCACTGGGTGGTTATGCTCGCTCTTTACAGAGGGTTGCCTGGTTCCCCCAAGGCATCACCTCCCACACGGGAGCTTGTAACCTAACATCAGGTTCTCACAGGCTCAGCTCTAACCTTGGCCACGGCCCGGGCAACAGCTGACCCCACCTCGCTGTCTTTAAACCTGGGCAGGGGCCGTGGATGCTAAGGCTCTGTGCCTCCTGAGAACGGATGATAAAAAGCTCCCAGTCAAGGCCCTGCAGGCAGGTAAACACTCCATCTGACAACTATCCACGAGGAACTAAAATCTGGGATTTGCAAACCTAAGCCTGATTATGTTAAAGAGTTCATGGTCCTAGGTGGTACTACAGAGAGGCAGTGGGCAGTGATGGAAAACGGGCTGGGCTCTGCTCCTGGGCTCGGGCCAATGACGTCCCGGGTCCGGGACCGTGCTCTCTCCTCTGTCACGTGACCATCTCTAGGGTAGTCTGGTCACGAGATCCTGCCCCATTTCTTGCCTGTATCTGACTCTTGGTGTCTACGCACGCTACACTGTGGGACATATACCTCTCTATACCTCAGCTTCCCTGTCCTATAAAATAAAGAAACTCAGCCCTGCATGGGCGAAGTGCTTTATGCCCCGAGGACGACAGTGTCTGGGCTGGCGCTACACCTGATCCCTGCTGCAGCACAAGCTATACCGCCTTCTCCCTCAGGACCCGGCAGCTCGCTAACAAGCACAGCCCTCTTCCCTGGGGAGCCAGACCACGGAGCATCTGTGAGGAGGGGGCGGTAGACACTGAGGTTGCCTGGGCTGCGGGGGAGGACACAGGATCTGAGGTTTGGGGCGGTGGTGTGGACAAGTACAGAGACAGAGACATCTGTGGGACTAGTTCAGAACCGGTGGTGTTGCCATGGAAACAGGGCGCAGGGCTTCTCCCCTCTCTGGCACTCTCTCCTCCGGGTCTCCCCCTAATGGATAACAGTGGTGGCCAGGGCGTGCTGAGTGCCGTACAGCAGGCATGATGCTAAGTGCTGGACAGACCTGATCACGTTTCATCAGCAAGGGTCCCCCTGAGGTAGAGAATTTGGTCCCCATTGTACCAACCAGGGGACTGAAGCTCAGAGAGGCCAAGTCACTGGCCTAAGGACTAGTTAGCGGTCAAGTCTATTGTAGCTTGACAAAGCCCTTACTGTTACTGATTTTCCATGCCTGGCCCCTCGGCTCAGACAGAGAGGAAACGCGAGATTTGAGGGGGGTTTTCTGTGTGTGTCTGTGTGATTTTTCTGCCTAGAAATATAGTACATGTTCTTTGTAACATAAACTGTATTTGCAGAACCAGTACAGAAAAAACAAAAGCCCTCTATAAGTTTTCTGAAGTTCCCAGAGATAACCACCACTAGTGTTAGCATAGAATCCGCAGAATTCTTTTTACTTTTTTTTTTAGTCAAAGTGAGGATATACCATATATGGTATGTTTCATGCCTTATTTTTTTTTAACATGTTAAGAGTCTGCCTGCAATGCAGGAGACCTGGGTTCGATCCCTGGGTTGGGAAGATCCCCTGGAGAAGGAAATGGCAACCCACTCTTGCCTGGAAAATCCCATGGACAGAGGAGCCTGGTGGGCTACAGGCTCCCATGGAGTTGCAAAGAGTCGAACACAACTGAGTGACTTCACTTTCAGTTTCAGATATCTTATACGTCACTTTATTCTCTTTAATGTGATATTGTTTTCTACTGTACAGATGGACCATTATTTAATAAAGCCATTTAACTTATTGTCAGTATCCCAAACTGCTAGGAACATCTGTGTACCTATATCTTTGTGTCCCTGTGTAAATATTTCTGTAGGATAAATTTTAAGATGTCGAATTGCTGAGTCAAAGGGAATTTGATCAATATTGCAAAGCTAAGTGAGGTTAAGCACCTTTTCCCATGACAATTTACCATTTTTATTCCTCTTGAGTAAACTTCCTGTTCATGTTCTGTGGTCACTTTTTGATCAAGCTGGAGATGAGTGAAGCTCAGCAGAGTCAAGGCTGGGTTCTGCTCACCCTGTGATCCCTGCACCTGCCCAACCTGTTCTGCCTCTCTGATATTTGGGGAAAGGACATCCCCCGGAAACGTCTGATGGCGGCAGTCACAGCCCCAGGGAGACCTGGAACCAGAGAGGAGGCGTTCTGAACCCTTGCAGTCACCTAGCACAGTGACTCACCTTTACCTGGGAGCATCAGGTCAGAGTCCTACCCTGCTGTTAACCAGCTGGGTCACCTTGAGCCTGCCCTCTCACCCCTCCATCCTAGGTTTCGTCACCTATGCAAGAGAGGGTGGACCTGAGGGAGTTCTGCTTCTAGTGCTAACCGTCTGTGAGCTTCAATCCAGGGAGAAAGAGGGACCGCACAGGCAGGCGGCTAGAGCAGGGGCTTTGAGAGACTCACAGATGCCAGGGTCGCTGCAGGTGAGGGTCCCGTCCTCGGGCACCAGGTGAGCGTTGTACCTCTGGTTGGGCAGCACCTCCTTCATCTCCCCGGCCCGCTGCCGCTCCCCCATCTTGGTCTTCAGGAAAATCCCGAAACCGATGTCCGAACCATCCGACATGAACTGCCACCTGCAGGGGACAACCACCCATTCAGACGTGACTCCGTCTGCACGTGCCCTCTCTAGGGTCCTGTCACCGAGGCTTCTCCCACCCCAGCCCGCCGACCGGCACCGAGGGCGGTAGGCTCCAGTCTCCCGGGAGGGCCCAGGCCCTTACCTGAGGACACAGCCTGGGAAGAGGATCTCGTACTCCACTTGGTGGGAGGAGCCCCGGGAAATCTGCACGCTGTGCTCATACTGCTGCTTCACCTGGTCCCGCACGTAATACTTCTTGGGGATGTCACCCCCGTAGTTGATCTAGAAGCGGGGCACGGAATGCGCTGGAACAAGCACTGGAGCCAGGCGTTCCCCAGTCACCTTCAGTCCCCCTGGAGAAGCCCGTACCTTGGATTTACATTTGGGATTTCCATCAGGGTCAGTCATGGTGCCCCCGTACTCCACAGGCAACTGGTCAGGGCTGATATATTTCAGCAAAACCTCCTTCCAGTTTGCTGGCAGGAGAGGGAAGGAAGGAGAAAAAAAAAAGGATCAGCACTAGGCAGGATTTCATCACAGCCCTGGCAGTCTACACACAAGAGGCAGAACAAAACCCATCCGCCCCCGCACACCAAACATGGGCCTTGGGAGCACAGGACGTGCACACAGCTCTGCAGGGGGTTCGAGAGGGGCCGTCACCCAGAGGACTGCCCTAGGCTGTACCAGGAAACCAGAGCAGAGTCATGGCCCCATGGCCTCTGGCCAGCTGGTCAACCTGAGGCAAGCCACTCTGCTCTGAGCCTATGGCCTCCTGGCGCCGTGCAAGATCATGGTGGGAGGGAAGTGAACTAGGCACTCGAGGAGGTGTTTGTCCTAAACTGTAAAGTGCCCTATCCTTAGGAGAGTGTGTATTATCACTCCCAGGAAAGGGATACAAATGTCTGAAGTGCAAGCAGGAAGGAACAAAGAAAAGGAAGGGCATTCCACACAGAGGGCACGGCACGTGCGTCAGGCAGGAGGGCCCGAGTCAACGCGCTCTGTCCTGGTTAGACCGATGTGAGGGCCCGACCGGGGGCCTTGTCCCCCATCACCCTCTGTGCTCAATCATGACTGAATGAGTGCGTCACTGTAGACTAACCTCTCAAGAGAGCGCCCGTGGATTTATCCCCAGGCACACTTTCACTTCTGCTCTTGTTTAGGCTGTCTGGCAACCGGTGATTTGGGTTTTTTTCTCGTATGTTAGTAATCAAACCCTTTCCTGGCTAGGAGAGTTGGCCTCAAGTGCAACCAAGGCTGAGATCCACTTCTCTGCCATTTCAGATCCCTAAACGAGTGTCAGCCAGAGGACAGCGTTTGGATCCTGGGAACCGGTCCGTTCTGACTACAGGCACAGGCAGCAGCTCCGAGTCACAGGGTCCTGCAGCATCCTGTGCGGCTGGTGCTGCCTGGAAACCCGCGGGCACGGTCCAGGGGCTCCCGGCCTGCAGGGATCTAGAGACTTGGGAGTAAGCCCTCCGGGGACATGTGCCCTGTCTCGGGGTGCTTCCTTCTGTGCTAAACTGCAGCCCAGGGTGAATTTCTGCCTCCTCTCTGTTGATGATCCGTGCCTTCCCTGCCCAAGGCGGGTTCGGTTGAAAGGTTTCAGGCGTGGGTGGGAGACATACTGAACATCCTCCGCGGCCCCGCTGCCAGGAAACCGAACTGGGCTCACGCGCGTGGTGGGCGGCAGCCACAGAAAAGCCAAAACTCATCGAGAGCCTTTCGCTCAGACTGCTTCTTCCCCCAGCTCAGCTGGAGGGCTGGAATCCGGCCAGGAGGATTCTTCCCACCTTACAGACAGGAACTGTGGCAACAAGGACGGCACTCGCTGCGCCAGAGCCAGCAGCAACAGCCAGCGGCCCTGTGCCCTCCAGACTGCTCCGCGCCACACCCAGGCCTCAGCACGTTTGCAAAACCTCCACGTTCAACATGGTGCCTGAAGGTGAGCATTCAGAAGCCTTCAGAATCCCCCTTTCCCCAAGTTCAACTCCGGAGATGGCAATGGCACCCCACTCCAGTACTCTTGCCTGGAAAAATCCCATGGACAGAGGAACCTGGTAGGCTGCAGTCCATGGGGTCGCCAAGTGTCGGACACGACTGAGTGACTTCACTTTCACTTTCATGCATTGGAGAAGGAAATGGCAACCCATTCCAGTGTTGCTGCCTGGAGAATCCCAGGGTCGGGGGAGCCTGGTGGGCTGCCGTCTATGGGGTCGCACAAAGTCAGACACGACTGACGTGCCTTAGCAGCAGCAGCAGCAGCAAATTCAACTCCACAGGTGGCCTTAAGCCACCCATGAAGCCAATCTACTTTTCTAGGCTTTTCTCCCACCACTCCACGTCATGTTCCAGCCAGACTTGCCCCCTGCTTGTCCCTGGCTGCCTTGATTCCCGAGCATCTTCCCTCTTGGCTTTCCCTTGGTCCCTGATGTCCACCAGCTTCCCCGCCAACCACTTCTCCATCTCCCTGGCGGGCTCCTCTTTCTCTGCCTGTCCTCGGGCCTGGATATCCCCTGCGTGTCACCCTCTGTTCTGTGGGCAGTCTCATCTCCTTCTCAAGGTTTTATCTGCCTGTATCTTTGTTGTTCTTCCATTGCTATGTCATGTCCGACTTTGTAACCCCGTGGATTGCCGCACACCCGGCTTCCCTGTTCTCTACCATCTCCCAGAGTTTGCTTAGATTCATGTCCATTGAATCAGTGATGCTATTTAACCATCTCATCATCTGTCACCCCGTTCTTTTGACTTCAATCTTTCCCAGCATCAGGGTCTTTTCCAATGAGTTAGCTCTTCGGATCAGATGGCCAGAGTATTGGAGCTTCAGCATCAGTCCTTCCAGTGAATATTCAGGGTTGATTTCCTTCAGGGTTGACCCTCTTTCTGAAAAGTCCCAAAACTCCTGTCCCTAAGCTTCAGGCCCAGCCTCCCCAACATCTGTACATCTCACAGTCTCCTCAAATTCACCCTGGAGCTTTGCCTTCTGGTTGCATTATTCCCCAGTGGAAGTGACTGCAATGCTCGTCACTCGTGCCAGACCCCAGGGAGCTACTGTAGATTTATCTTTCTTCCTTCCCACCTCCAAGCAATTGAGTTCCACTTCCTACAGAAGTCTGAAATCCATCCTCTCCTCTCTGTCCCTACCGCCCTGGGCCCTGCTCAGCGTTTCAACCCCAGGCATGTGAACTTTGGCTGTGGTGTGCAAAAATGGTATCTCGTCCCTCACAATCAACAGAGAATCAGATCTTGGCAGCTACCCCGCCCCCTGATCAGATCTCCTCTCCAGTGCCCAGGAGCGTGCAGTCAGACCCAGCTTCCCAGCACAGTGCCCTGGGTTCTCTGCCACCCAGCTCCTGGCACCTGGCTCCCTCCCCATATCATCTCTTGCCACACCCTGCGGTGCACGCTAAAGCCACCCTTGGCACAGTGTGCAAAGTCTTTGCTGAGTGCCCTTCTCTCTGCCCAACGGCTTGCTGCCTCACTTTATCCAGCCACCCGACTCACTCCATAGCTTGCAGCCGAGGGAGGCATCGCCCCCTACCCAGGCTGGGTGGGCTGAGTGCCCCACTCAGTGTTCCCATGGACCCCTCCCTTTTACATGTATCGTCACACACTGCTGTGGTTTTACCCAGGTGGCTCAGTGGTAGAGAATCCACCTGCCAATGCTGGAGACGCAGGAGATGTGGGTTCTATCCCTGGGTTGGAAAGATCCCCTGGACAAGGAAGTGGCAACCCACTCCAGTGTTCTTGCCTGGAGAATCCCATGGACAGAGGAGCCTGGTGGGCTGCGGTTCATGGGGTCTCACAGAGTCGGACGCGATTAAGCACACACGCATGCTGACGCTTGATACAGCTGTTTGCGTCTCCCTTTCCGGAGAGGCCACCAGCTCTTTAAGGGACCCTGTCTTCCCTCTGTGGCCTTGACACTTACCGAGTCCAGGGCCGGGCACGCAGCGGGCGCCAGTGCAACGCGGCCAGCTCTGCCCCTGGGACCCCCTGCTCGGCCGCGTCCAGGGCCTCTTCCAGCTTGTGTCCCAGCTTTCTCTGAAAGGGCCCTCTCCTGTTTCATTGCAAGCTCCCTGAGAATGAAGGCTGGCATTTCATCCACCTTTGATTTTCCCCAGTGTTACAGGAAGAGTTCTCATGAAAACAGAGAGGAAGAAGCCCCTTGCTGGGCCCAGCCTGCTCCCGGGGTCCCACTGTGCCCCAGCCAGAAGAGGGAGCCTTGGCCCTGGCCTTGCCTGTGACGCCATCCCTGGCGGGGCTGCTGCCACGCAGCCATGGTTCAGAGAGTCTGGGCTACTCACCTCCCAGGACCTGGATCTTCTTACGAGTGTCCTCACTCAGGAAGGGTTTGACAAGGTTGTAGGCCACAGGGAACAGCTTGGGGGCTGCAACAGAGACCAGGCCATGTGAGCCCCGCAGCATCCCTAACCACGGCCACGTGAGGACCCCCGGCATCCCTAACCACGTCCGTCCATCACGGCCCCCAGCGTCGGGCCATGCGCTCCCGGGACCCTGGAGCCCACGTAGGCAGCCTGTGTGAGGTTCGGCTGGCCCATCTGTACAGGGGGAATACTCCAACTTCCTCTCCAGGCTGGGAGGCTCCAAGGAGGTAAACACTAAAAGCCATGTGAATTACGAAGCCGTCTGCGTAGTCACAGGTCAGTCTTTGAAACGTGTCCCAAGACCGCCACCCAACCTCTGGCTCATTCTAATTTTATTCTCCCCTGAATTTGTCCCAGGAACATTTTTGGCCCCTCCTTCCCATTTGGCTTCATCACAGGTAGTTCCCAACTTACCTTTAATGATAAAAAGACGCTTCAGCGTTTCGGGATAATTTTCCTCAAACATGCAAAGAAACTGTGGAAAGAATTCAGCAGGCTCAGAACTCTGTGCCAAGGAGAGAGGCTCTGTTTCCTCCAGCCTCCCCCACCCCAAAGGGCCTCCGAGCACCCCCATCTCTCACCCTCCCAGCCCACCCCAGCCCTGGCCCTCACCTCTCCATAGGCCTCCACCGCCGGCTTCCAAAGATGCTTGAGACCCAAGCCCTCGCAGTCATAGATCAGGGTGGTGGTCTCTATCTTCTTCCCCATCTGCAGGGGCAC
>SJYT01069834.1:38490-74701 GCA_006410635.1 Cephalophus harveyi | reverse complement strand
GGGGCGGGCCGGCCGGGGCGCCGCGCTCCTCCGGAGTCCGAGGCCGAGATTTGTCCCCCCCCACTCCCCGCCCCCGGGAGTCCGTCTCGGCGGCTGCAGCCCCCGGGGGCGCGCTTCGCCTGCTCTCTTCGTCCCTCCCCCGCGGGCTCCCGGCGGAGTCGGGGGGAAAGCAGGGGCGGGCGAGGCGGCCGGGCCGCGGGGGGCTCGCACAATACGCGCGCGCCCCGCACCTCCCCTCCCGCCGCCGGGCCGCGAGCGGGGGCGGCCCTGGCTTCCGCGGGCGGAGTCGCGCCCGGAGCCCCCTCTCCTCCGGGGTCTCCCGAGCCCCTTAGTCCCCCCGGGAGGCACGGAGTCGTGCCCTCGCTGGCCAGCGTGGAGCAGAGCCGGGTCTCGAACCAGCCCGGGCGGTCCCGGGCTCTTTGTCCCCCTCCCCCTCCCGGGAGCACTTCTCCTCCTCGCGGCCCCGGCGCTCGCCGAGCACAGGATCCAGACTTTCCTGGAAGTTGTTTATGGAGTTGGGCGCTCTCGCCCCGGCCCTTCCCCCTTGCGCTCTGCAACTCGCGCAGGCTCACTCTCCCCGAAACGCAGTGGGCTCACGTGCTGGCTTCCCCACGGCGGACAATTATTTACAGTCCGCTGAAATGCTTTTAAATGGGCCACATCTGCACGGCGCGCGGGCTCTGGGCTGCGTTGCACCGCGCCTGGGGTTTAACACAAGTCTTTGATAACGCTCCGCAGGTTGACTCACAGGCCGAGTCCTGCCTAGTTCAGCTGTGATTAGAAGTTAATGTTTGGGAAGCGGTGACTAATTCGAGGCTCGCCATTGCTCTTTAATTCTTACTGAGGATATGAACATGGCTGTCCCACATAGACAGCGTTCGATTATTTTGTCAACGTGATCCAGCGTTGAAGTGCAACAGTATATCATGAAAGTGTTAACATTCCGATCGGTCCCAGAAGATTTGTTTAGGGGAGACTTTTCTTTCTGTCCTTCCTTTTTAAAAAAGAACTTGCTTCAGGCTAAACTGCAGCATAGGAACTTTGCCCAAAAGTTAATTGGTTTTCCAAATAACTGTGATGAAGTTAGTCCACTCGGCTGTAACTTGAGCGGAAAGAACACTTATCGCCCCCACTCCCATCGCCCCTCCTATTTGCAGGCCTGTGATAAGTTCTCCCTCAGACCAAGGGGTTTGGGAACTCAGAAAAACTCACTTAAGCTGCTGACAAAAACCTGGATTAAGAGAGAGGAAGGAAAAACAATTTAGCTGCTTGCCCTAAATATTTCAGTTTGCAAGAAGTAGACTTAGGTGTGCTTCTCTCTTACCCCTGGAAATGAGTTTCCGAACTCATGGGTAAAAAGTGTGTGTTGGCATTGCACCCCACCGTCTGCACAGCTATGCTGCTGGTTAATATGTTTCAAAAGTATAATACCCATAGGATATTGAATTCCCCATTTTGTGGCATCTATAAGCCGAAAAGAATTGCCATTGAAAAGTGTACCTATTCTCAGTAAATGATTGCATGGAAGTTTGTATCAGCAGTTTATGGATTCATAATATTCACAATTTACTGTAGTTTTATTTGTTTTAATGCGTTTGTTGACCAAGTGTGCATCTGTAAGTTAGACTTTTATCTCTGCTAATGAGTCCTAAATTCCAATTTATTCTGATTGGAAACTCAGAATATATATGGTTTACATCAAGGCATAGTTGCCCTTGCTTATTGCTTTCAGTCTCTCTTCCTTGATTATATGAATCTGGGAAATTTTAACTTTTTGATAAATGAAACCCTAACTCTAATTAAGGAATTTAAATAACTATTTGCTTATGAATAGTATGAATGGAGGTTGTAAATACTGTTGTTCACAAATTATTGAATATTTGAATATAAGTTCATTTATTGCCTCATTTTTCCATCGTGGGTGGAAAAAAAAGCTATTACAAAGGAGAAATCTTGAGGCTCAGAGAGTAAGATATTGTCCAGTGTGTCACACTAGCCAGGCTGGACTGAAACCCATATCTTTAGGGTCTGACTTCAGCAGTTTTTCTGCTGTTACACAGTTGTAAATATGTAAGTATGTAAATTCTTAAGTTACCGTTGTAGTTACATTGTTGACATCTTTATCATCTAGGGACAAATATATGGCAGGGTTTATATTTCATTCATTAGGTGGCTTTTAAAGAATCTTTGGATGTTATTGGATCTTTTATAGTTCTTAAAAGTTGTATAGATTTTGTTGGTTGCTGTATTGATGACATTTGTCCATGGTGAGAAAAAAATGACACCTGTCTTGTGTTTAGGGCTTGGCTTAGAAAAAAACAATTATGTAAAAACTTAGTTTTGAAAAAAGGTTGGGAGTACATAGTTATTTGATTCTTTGGGTTTTGTTGATACCTAAAACAGTTCAGAACTTGGAAAAACACCCACACTGCCTTGACGTTTACCTCGGCTTTTAAAAGTATCCATCTGCAACCTGTATTCCTCTGTGTTAGATGTTGAAATTTATCTTTGGTATTTAGAATTTCATGGCGACCAAATATCTAGAAGGAGTTTGCAAGGACTCTCTTAGAGAACGTATTTTAAGAAGTCTTTGTTTTCACCTTCTCGATAGGCCAGTACGGATGCAGGCACCGCTGGAGCGCTGACTCCGCAGCATGTGCGGGCTCACTCGTCCCCCGCGTCCTTGCAGCTGGGAGCCGTGTCTCCAGGGACGCTGACCCCCACGGGAGTGGTCTCCGGCCAGGCAGCCACACCAGCTGCTCAGCACCTTCGACAGTCTTCCTTTGAGATCCCTGACGATGTGCCTCTGCCAGCCGGCTGGGAGATGGCGAAGACATCTTCTGGTCAGAGGTACTTCTTAAAGTAAGTGGAAAAAGGGTGGGGGATCATTTTCTGGCACCAAGATATAATTTATTTTTATATTTTCCTTAATATTTATGTCAAGCTCAGTGATCTCTTCCATAATTTTTTTTCCCCCCAGGATAGTACGACCTAAATACCTTCTTTGGGTAATATTTTGAAAGCTTTATGGATTCCTGGTTCATAGCTCTTACTAAACTTTTTTTGTGGCAGTTAGGATGTTCTCATTTTGAGTTTGTGCCAAACCTGTTAATTAGCCTAGCTCTAAACTGAAAGGATCCTGTGAAGAATTTCAAATTGTGAGAATTAGGCTGGCATAGTTTTATGAAGTATGTATGGTACTACTTAGCTTTTTAAACATTTTACTGGTAGAAAAGAACTATAAAAATAAGTAGGACTTACCTGGAAGTCTGATTTTACAGTATTTTAGGTGTGAGATGACGGACCCTTTAGCTGCAGTTTGATGCATTTTCTCCCTCAAAAAGCAAAGAGAAATACGCATTTTCATATTTGATATAGAGCAGTTCAGTCAAACTTCTTTTGAGCCAGCAGGTCTTCAAAATAGAAAACGTCTTCTCTGGGTAAACAAAAACAAGGCTGTTGGGTTATTTGTTTTTCTCAACCTTATTTTTTTTGTGTTTAACAAAATGGCAAATTTTCATTGAAGCTGAAAAGATCAAAGTAGAATTTGTCTCCTCTCACTTTGAAATTATGGATAAGACTTTAATATTTTTATTTGGCTTCTTTGGAATAAGTATATACAGAATGTTTCCTATAGGTAATTATAGACTGAAATTGATATTTTCAAAAAGTTGCTTAGTTCTGTTCAATCATGTTGAGATAATAAAAACAATCCAAGTTTTGACTGACATTTGTCTTTGACAGTCTACTCCCAAGGCAAATGTAACATTTATTCATTAGATCAGATAATACAGTAATAATAATGCTGTTTTGTTGTATATCTTAATATTTTATATTGCCTTTCAGGGCAGGTTGTTAACTTTCAGTGTAAGATACAGTTTTGTGACAAGCTTATTTAGGAGAAAAGCAGAGGGAAAAGTTTGATCTTGAAAAGTTTCTGCAGTTTTTTGCCCCCCTTTCCTGCAACTTTTTTCTTTTTTAAATCGTTTTCTGGTGTCCCGATATCCATTTCAGAGGGTCAGGTTTCAACCAGAACAATAAAGAGCCTGAGACTGGAAGGTACACACAAGTCTGGCAAACTCATCTGCATGAGCAAGATCATTTGTTCTGAAGCAGACATCCACAGTAAATGATTGAAAGAGTTGCTCGCTGTGAGGGATGTGTCTTGAAGGGTAGGGTGGGGGATCATTTTCTGGCACCAAGATATAATTTATTTTTATATTTTCCTTAATATTTATGTCAAGCTCAGTGATCTCTTCCATAATTTTTTTTCCCCCCAGGATAGTACGACCTAAATACCTTCTTTGGGTAATATTTTGAAAGCTTTATGGATTCCTGGTTCATAGCTCTTACTAAACTTTTTTTGTGGCAGTTAGGATGTTCTCATTTTGAGTTTGTGCCAAACCTGTTAATTAGCCTAGCTCTAAACTGAAAGGATCCTGTGAAGAATTTCAAATTGTGAGAATTAGGCTGGCATAGTTTTATGAAGTATGTATGGTACTACTTAGCTTTTTAAACATTTTACTGGTAGAAAAGAACTATAAAAATAAGTAGGACTTACCTGGAAGTCTGATTTTACAGTATTTTAGGTGTGAGATGACGGACCCTTTAGCTGCAGTTTGATGCATTTTCTCCCTCAAAAAGCAAAGAGAAATACGCATTTTCATATTTGATATAGAGCAGTTCAGTCAAACTTCTTTTGAGCCAGCAGGTCTTCAAAATAGAAAACGTCTTCTCTGGGTAAACAAAAACAAGGCTGTTGGGTTATTTGTTTTTCTCAACCTTATTTTTTTTGTGTTTAACAAAATGGCAAATTTTCATTGAAGCTGAAAAGATCAAAGTAGAATTTGTCTCCTCTCACTTTGAAATTATGGATAAGACTTTAATATTTTTATTTGGCTTCTTTGGAATAAGTATATACAGAATGTGTCCTATAGGTAATTATAGACTGAAATTGATATTTTCAAAAAGTTGCTTAGTTCTGTTCAATCATGTTGAGATAATAAAAACAATCCAAGTTTTGACTGACATTTGTCTTTGACAGTCTACTCCCAAGGCAAATGTAACATTTATTCATTAGATCAGATAATACAGTAATAATAATGCTGTTTTGTTGTCTATCTTAATATTTTATATTGCCTTTCAGGGCAGGTTGTTAACTTTCAGTGTAAGATACAGTTTTGTGACAAGCTTATTTAGGAGAAAAGCAGAGGGAAAAGTTTGATCTTGAAAAGTTTCTGCAGTTTTTTGCCCCCCTTTCCTGCAACTTTTTTCTTTTTTAAATCGTTTTCTGGTGTCCCGATATCCATTTCAGAGGGTCAGGTTTCAACCAGAACAATAAAGAGCCTGAGACTGGAAGGTACACACAAGTCTGGCAAACTCATCTGCATGAGCAAGATCATTTGTTCTGAAGCAGACATCCACAGTAAATGATTGAAAGAGTTGCTCGCTGTGAGGGATGTGTCTTGAAGGGAAAAGGAGTGGAAACAAACCAGGTTGTTAGGAAAAGAAAGGCTGTACTTTTCTGAAGCTCTCCCTGCTGGGTCGCATGCTGACCTGGGGAGATTTTTAAACAGTTTAATAGCTGGCTTGCCTCTCTTCTTTGGTTGATGTTATAGCTGAAAGTCTGTGATTAAAGAGCAACATTTATGCTCCCCTTTTCATCTTTTGTATCTTGTAATAATTGCTTTGAGGTGACATCTGCCTACATTTTTATGTATGTACATTTAATGATCTTTTTGTTTTGACGTGAAATGTTCTCTATTTTATTTTTTAAAGTTTCCAGTGCTGCTTTCTTTGAGAAGGTGTTTCTCAGAGATGGATTAACAAAGGATATACACACACATACACCCCCCACCCCAAACACCCAACTCAAGTGAGCCTCTGGCGAAGGTAAACCAGGACAAAATGATCTGAAAATTATGCCATATGGGTAGTGGTTACCATGAAAAAGAAAAACTGGAAAGAAGATAGATTAGCATGATTGTTTTTCAAGATTTTTGAGAGATTCTCACTCGAAGTAAAATTAGATTTATTATGTGGTAAGAATCATGAAGATTTTTGACTCTATGGAATATTTGGCTCACATCAAACCTTCAGAAATAAAAAGATGTCCCCTTATGGATGGATCTCAGTCAGTAAAAGCAAAATCATGGGTTAGTTGGTACACATCAGGAATTACAGAGAGGGCCCCTAAGCACTGGCTGTGAAAGTTGGATGTGGACTTACAAATTTAGTATCTTCTAAAGGATCTGCTTTATGAGCAGTGTGTAAGTTGGAGAAGAGTTGTAGAAAGATGACTTCACATCCAGTTGGTAGCTATTTCCATGATGTCATAGAGCATGTGAGTTGTCCTAAAAACTTATTTTTGTGTATTGCACAGAAAATGAGTTAGTATCTGCCTTGACTTAGAGTTGAAGGTAATAAATGAAGTTTTTCGAGCAGGGTTGTTAATTGTCAAAGTTCATTTTTATTCTGGGTTTGATATTTTAAAGTCACGCTCTCTTTGCAATCAGCAGCACTTTCCTCTTGTGTATAAAGAAGATTCTTATTGCTGGCTAGATGTAGAATGAAGATTTAAATTAGAGACTTCACACTCATTTCAACAGTGAAAGTGGCACCTTACTTTACATTTTTTTTAGATACTTGTTGGCACCAATTTTAAGTTACAAAGTATATAGTGTGTTGAAATACACACTTGGCATAGAGAAATCTGACCATAAATGGTCCAAATTTACAAGATGATATAATTTAAAACTTAGAAACATTTACTTTGGAAGCAACTGATTGTCGTCTTGTGACATTAGATAAATGACTTTGAAGTTAGTTGGCCCATCCTGTTGTTTCAAGGCAGCATAACTGCTGAAGGATTACAGGCAGGCAGCTGTTGGGACTTTTAAAGCCCTGCCTCCATCAGTGAGATTTTCTGGAGAAGACTCGTGCGTTAGGTTGGCGAGTGATAAGGTGGAAGTATGGTCCTAGCTATTTATCAGTGACACATATTCAGGTTCTAGTATGATTGTGAAGTATTTTAAGTTTAGTCTGCATATTAGGTATAGTATTTGTTCTACTGAGTTTACTATTTAAAGTGAATTGCTTCAAAATTGTGTATTGAGCTTTAAGAGAATTCTTCTATTGCTTTGAGAATTACTGCTTTCTTCATCTGTCTTAGAGTTTTCCTACAGGAAATAGTTCTTCAAGTAGTTGGTCAACAACTTCCTATTTCTTTATAAGCTGCTGAATAACTTCCTGAATTAGAATTCTATATCTCTGGTTACAAGAGTGTTCTTACTTCTCCAATTTGTTTTATTGACTCTGATGCTCTGTAACTGTTATGACATACAAAGAACTTCTTATGTAAAATGTAGCATATAGGAACTTATAATTTGATTTAAGAAGTCTCATCCAGTGATTCTAAAAATATGTAGATTTTCATTGTTTTAATAATCTAATTTTTAAGAGGCCATTTTGTTTCATTTCTGTTTTTTTTTTTTTTTTATTTTTTTTGCCCCTTACCTTGTTTACAAAATGAATGTTCCTCTACCCTAAGTAAAGCTACTTCAAACATGTATCAATTAAGGAGACATATTATCAGTTAAATTGTTTCTTATTATAATAATTTGATCTTGCATCTTGTCCCAAGCACTTAGAAGAGTATGAACACGTATAATGTGTCTTTCTACTGTAGTAAATATTAGACGTTTTTAAAAGGAACAGTTTTATTGAGAGGCTAATCTGCTCCTTTGGTTTCTTGCTATATCAAATGCAACCCAAATGATTTCCCTTTAAAAATGAAAAGCCTGTGATATTGCCCTTAACTGTTGATTAAGCTGCAAAAAAACAAAACCCAGAAAGGTTGGGGGGTGACACGAGCCCATAAACAGTTGAAATTGCTGTCACAAATATTTCCCTAATATAATATTGTAAGTCAGTTGTACTTTAGTTTTAAAAATCCCCAAACAAGAGTTACTTCCCTGTCTGAGGGGATGGCCAACCTACCCGTCTGTCTCGCTGATGGAGACTGAGTGGAGAGAGATGAGAGCACGCCCTCAGCTCTCAGGAAGAATGCTTCCTTCTGCTCAGTGGGTGGGCACCCCGGGAAGAATGGCCTGCCATGCCACAGATTTACGTGAAAGTGTTCAATATGATGGTAGGGAAAAACAGTTGGAAGATAGTGAGTGTGACAATAAATGTAGCATAGAACTTACTTTCCTAAAAATAATGAGTATTGTCAGTGTGAACTAAGACAGGTACTTCACCTTTATTAAACTAGAAATTTGGTTGCAGCAAACTCAGTTAGCTGCAAGACGGTAGGCAAATTTTCTTTAAAAAGTAACGTTAGACTATTTTCTCCCCCGAAGCTTCATGTTAACTATAGAAAAAATCCTGGGTGATAGTCAGATAGTTGAAACTTTAAAAACTTCTTGAAACCCTGAGCTCAGTCCTCATTAATAATATAGAAAAGTATGTTTTACATTGTAGTTGGGAAAATAAATTAGCATCTTAAGATAGTAATGCTAGTATGACTCTGAATTTCATTTTACCTTCAGATTTTTGGGAAGATGTAAGCTCTAAATGTAATCTATTGTCAAAATATTTGTGAAGTTTAGACTTAGGGCAAATCAAAGTGAAGTTGTTTTAAAAATCAGTTGTTAAGGGTTAAGATTATTCAAACTTAATTTGCTACCTTAAGTGATAGTATAATTTAGCCATTAATTATGACTTGAAAGTTTAATAATAGTTGAGTAGCACTTATAAAAGAAAGTCTTAAAGAGCTGTGTGATTCTATAACTATGGTTACTAAGTGATGCAGTTTTTACAAAAAGGGCTTCTGATTCGCGGATTAATCAGAACTTCAAGCCATGAAAGGGACATTTCTGTTTTTATGAAGAAGAATTACTTCATGGTTCTGGATGCTCAAGTACTGTAGCACAAAGTTTCCTGGGAACAGTACTGCCCCCATGGAAGCACTTCTATTTGCGCAGGGCTTGACCCCTTCTGAAAGCAAACAAAAGAAGTTTGGTATAAATCACAATGGTCTTTTTCTTCCCCCTTCCCTTTAATATTTTTGACAAGAAAAAGTGGTCGATAGTTTAATCCTTATTTGGTGTTTAGCATGAGAAGAATCACAATCTTTAACACATCAAGTGATAAGATGATGTTTCTCTGAATAGTGTTGTAAATTAGCAAAATGAATAGGGCTGTCTGTCTAAAATATTACTATTTCCTTCTACCAAATATTTTCAGTGTTTTTGTGGTTAGTACTATTACCTGCTCATTTTCACTTTAGAGGGCTTTTTCTCTGCACAGGATAGTGTTACTCAATAGACTTAGCAAATTTTTCAACTAAATCTTGCTTTGAGGGTGGTGAGGGTACAGTTTGTTAGAAGCTCCTTCTCTGCTCTTGCAATTTCTTACTTAACCTAGAGTGAGCAGACTTAAAGTAAGGACTTTGTTTAACCAATAGATATATGTTTAGAGAATGAGCTTTTTGGTACATGCATGAAGACTTGCTATTGGCTAGTTGATCTGGGCTTTAGAGTGAAAGTGTCTTTCTTCAGAGTGCTACTTTGAGCCTTCACACAGTTAATTGTGTATTTAGAAAGTTGCCTGAAATTTTAACTTCTCACATATCCTGAGGCGACTATAATATGAAGTAAGATTTGAGGAAAGAGTTTAGCAAATCCTATCATCGAGGAGGTAGGGGTAAGAGGTGGATTTATTTTTTTTTTCTGTAGAAGCATGAATGTGGGGTTCCTTTGTTTTATATTTATAAAACTGTCCTTCCTTCCTTTGCTTCTTCTCCCATGTATCTGATTTTGTGGATTTTTAACGGAAGTGTATTTTTTAAATTATGAAAGTAACACATGTTCATTAGAGAGAATTGGAAAATTCAGGAAAGAATAATGTTAGGAAGCACTAGATTTCTGCCAGAGAAAGGAGGTTGAAGATTCATTCATGTTTATATAGCGTCATCTGTAAACATATATTTTGAAATTTAATTTTAGGGGAGTAACATATACATAGATTTAGAAAATCCCTTGCTGCTATAAGGGTCATAAAGAAAAGAGCAGTTTTAATAGAACTTTTCTTTGTCTCTGACTTACATTCTCCAGAGGCAAACATTTCCAGTTCTTTTGAGATTTTCCCCCTTTTTAAAATGATGTACTTATAAAATATGCTACCATTTACAATTTTTTCTGCGCCCTCTAAAATTCCCCTTTCCTTTACCTTGCCACTATAATTGCTAAAACTGTTTTGCTAGTACTAGTATTGTTAAGACTCTAGGATTTGTGTACAGCCGAGTTGTATAATGTAATGTGATTTTCTGAACAACTTGGATATTCTCTTGGAATTGTTAAGTGCCTCATTTTTCTCATTTGTATTCCTGTTGCTCTTTTGGCCCCTTGGTGACATCCCTGAACCTTTTGTCTTCCTGCCCTGTGCTAGATGGGTTGCTTTCAGCTTGCTTCAGAGTCATCTTACTAGGACTTTGCTTCACTCTCAGCCTGGCAAGTCCCTGTATCACTCTTCTTGGTTTGATACTGTGTCTACTGTTTTTCTCTTTCTTGATTTACTCACTCTTACAGTTGAACTTTCTCAGGAACTTGCTGAGAAAAAGGGTATAGGTAGCTAACTGTTGAAATCTTTTATGTTTAAAAGTATCTTTATCTGTTGGCATCTGATGGCAGTTTGGTTGTAGAACTCAAGCTATTTTCCATTAGAGTTTAGAAGGTAATACTCCATTTTATGCTATCTTCTTATTGAACAGTTAAACCCGATTTGCTTTCTTTGGTGATTTTAGTTTTTTTCCCCCTTTATTTTTGGTTGGTGGCGGGGAGGTGGGGGGGTGTCTTAAATTTCATAGTATACTTTGGTATGCACTTTAAAAAATTCATTGTAAAGATCATGTTGTTTGGGAACTCAGTCCTCAGTGTGAATGGTGCCCTTCAGAATTTTGCAGTGTCGTTTCTCTGTAGTTCACTCCTGGGGTCTTTTATTATTTCCTGGATAATTTCTTCTAGTCTTTTTCATGTCTTCTCTGTTTTTGGAATTCCTACCAGTCAGAATAGCTCTTGAATTTTCTTATCTTTCCTTCCTATTTTTCCTTCTCTCAGCCTTTTGTTATGCTTTCTGGGAGATTCTTTCAACTCTTAACTTTCCATTGTTTTTTTGTTTTTCCAGAAAGATATTTATCATTCTTAATTTCCAGGGACTCTTTTCTGAGCTCATTGTTCCTTTGTTATTTTTTAATAGCATGCTGTTCTTATTTCATGGATGTAGTAATGTCATAACTCTCTAAGGCTACTACAGTGGGTGTTTCTTCTTAAATTTTCTTCTGCTTGCGGTGTCTTAAGTGGGCTTCCCTGGAGAGTGATGTAACAGGAACCAGCCAGGCCCTGGAGTTGTGGGAAGCCTTAATGTCAGTCAGTAGCTCTCTTGCAGTGGCCAGTTCTCCAGATAAAATCTGCCAGCCCCCTCGCTAGAGCTCTGGCCATGCAATGCGTGTTAAGACTGGCAGCTAGTGTTTGGGGCTGAAAGTGTGGGGCTTCGTCCTTCCTCTTTGCTGTGCCAGGTACATGAATCCAGACCCTCTAAGTCCACTTCTCTGGAACATAAATTTCGCATTTTCTGCCTAGGCCAGGGAAGGGAGTGTGTGCAGTAGGTTTTAAAAAGTTGAATATAGGCTTAATTTTTGTGATTTCAATTTTGCAGTTATTAAGTTGACTATATAAAGTTGCCAGTTTTCTAAGCTCCAAACAGTAACCACTGACAAATTCATATGATTTGACTTAAGTATTACAGGATAGCTTTTAAGTCAATACTTAAATAAATGCGTTTACCAGGCAAGTGATTAATTCAGTGTCATTGGTCTCCTCCAGCATCGATTTTGCTACTTTCAGTCGTCGTATTAGATTTCGCTAAAGGAGGGAATTGTGTGCTCTGATAGCAGGGTGGTTGGCTTTAGGTAGTGTATTAGTTTGTTCAGAGGATCTGGATCCTGGAAAGTGTGAAGAGGCACAGAGCCTGGAGACTTAATTTCTGTCTGTACATATAATAATGCAGCTGATCCTATCTGTTTTTCATGTCATTTTTCTAGTTTTCTGTCTAGTATCCACCGCTTTAAAAAGTAGGGCTTAAAAGTAAAATAGCCTTATGAAATCAGCAGATATATTTCCTTTCATTCTTTTCCTTTCACCTGGTTTTTATCAACACAGATGTTAAAGAAAACGCGTATGCATGTCTAAACTCATTAAACAGTTACGAGTGTCCTTGCGTGGGCTGGCCCCCACAGGCACGCAGCGTGACCCCGCCTCAGTTTAGGTGGTTGCTCTCTAACAACTGCTCTCTTGATGGCTCGGAAAAGTGACCTGTGCTGCCTTCGACAGGCCATTGTTGGTGTCATACAGCGATGTTAAGAGAGTATTGTTCACATATAAAAAAGCCATGGACGTGTAAAAAGTTAGAATTTTATGAAAACTGGGTTTAGGTTAAAACGGATTCACCTTAGGTAGCAACAGAGATGTGTTAGGACCCTTTGGTAGCAAGTTGAATTTCTTCAGATCCACTTTTTCAGCAGTCTCTTCCTTGAGTAGTTAAAAAAGTTGGAAATTCTTGATAGAAAAAGAAGCAGCAAACCTTTTAAAATCTGCATAAAATCTTAAGTGACCAACGCAAAACCAGACCAGAACACTCTAGCATCAGAGAAGAGTGGTAAATGATACTGAAAAGGTGGATTCTTTGGGGTGGTAAAAGGTATTAAAGTACTGAATGGGGTAGAGGAATGGAACAGAATCAGTGCATCTTAGTTAAATATGTAAGGTGATGTGTTAAAATGACAAAGTACTAATGTTAGAAATGAGCTAAATCAAATCAGCTTTCTGAGAATGCCTGGAACTAATTGTTACCACTGATAGGGTCACAGTTAAAACTTACCAAGCTTTCCTGGATAACTTTCTTTTTTTTTTTTTTTTTCATTTTAAAAACAAACAAAAAAAATAACTCTGGGGAAGAGTTGGCCAAGATACAGATGTTTCTGTTTTTCCTCTACACATGTTCAGACTGATACAGGTTATATTTCCGAAATTGTGTAGTCTGGATGGTCGCCAGCTGATGTAATAGATAGATCCCTGTTGACCCCTCCCAGTTGTAGGGGTATGCAGACTTTCCTGTTAGGACTGGTACAGATCTCTTCTTATGGGTCACGCAGTAATCGCTGTTTCTGCACAGTGATAGATAAAGTTAGCATCATTCTCTGTGCTTGAAGATAACCCACCCCCCCCATATCCCCATCTGTTTTTCGATTTTCAGTTAGTGCCCATCACTACAGATAGGGATTTGCATAGCTCCCTTTTCTCCCTCAAACACAGGGTGATTTTTCTTAAAAAAGACCCACTTGGTTTTGGATGGTGTGTGTTGGATCACTTACATTGATATGTCTATGATTTCTTTCATTCTCCTATTTTTAATCATCTTATTTGAATTCACTATATGTGCTTAGTGGTCTCTTCATTTCATAAGCCCTTACGTCTTAGTTTTAGGTAGAAGGCATTGTTTTAAGGGTTCGCTGGGTTCCCCTCTGTGGAGTTGGGGCAAATTAATAATATATCAGTTTTGATAGACCACACAGGTCTCAGGACACATTTATTGCAGGTTTGCCTTTTCGTTGCTAATTATCTCTCAGTGGAGAAGCTGTGGAGGCTAGGTCATCATGGACTCAATGAAGATAGATCTTTGTTCAGCACTGTGCGTGTAGCCTTTGATATGTTTATTTGTGGATGATGTCCCTTTGTTGTTATTTAGTCGCTGTCATGTCCAGCTCTTTTGCTACCCCATGGACTGTAGCCCACCAGGCTCCTCTGTCCATGGGATTCTCCCGGCAAGAAGACTAGAGTGGGTTGCCATTTCCTTCTCCAGTGGGTCTTCCCCACCCAGGGATCGAACCCGCATCTCCTGCATTGGCAGGTGGATTCTTTACCACTGAGCCACCAGGGAATCCCCTGCTGTCCCTTAGGCTGCTAATTTATTTCAGTCCATTGATTGATAGTCACCCTGATTAATGCCTGTAGCCCCTGCTTAGTTATTATTGTTATTCGTTCCATGCTAAAAAGATGTTAAGAGTACTTACTTGTGTATTCTAAAGTTTATAAGTTTGAGATTATTCTTAAACTCTAATAGCTGGAGCTATTAAAGAAAGACACTTATTTGGGATTATAAATGAATGATGTAGGGTTCCATGGATGGGGAATATATGACTGCTTTAGAATTAAATGAATAAGAAATGAAATTATGTTGTTAAAGCATTACATACGGTGAGTAGAGTACTGTGAGAATTCAGGGGAAAATTAATGAGGTGATGGCAGTGGGACTTTGAAGAGACAGTGTTTAAGTTATATAGTCGGGCTATGCTGTGCTCAGTCGTGTCCAACTCTTTGCAACCCTGTGGACTGAGCCCACCAGGCTCCTCTGTCCGTGGGAGTCCCCAGGCAAGAATACTAGAGTGGGCTGCCATGTCCTCCTCCGGGGGATCTTCCCAACCCAGGTCTTCCGCATTGCAGGTGGGTTCTTTACCATCTGAGCCACCAGGGAAGCTTGTACAATTAGTATTTTCAATTCAGTGAATGTGGGGGCATAGGAAGTGGGGAGACAAAGACAACTGCAAAGAGATTTTCTGGTAACAACCAAAGAGGTTGCCCTTCCCATCCTGAATTCTATTTGCATCTTAAGAGATTCCTCCCTTCATCAAAAGGAAGCTATTAATTGTGGTTACTTCTGCACTCTGACCTTGGGCATTAAAAAACAAAACAAAACAATTCTTATATCAAAACACTTGAAAAACCACTAAGTGGCATGGTTTTATTCACTGCTTGGGGGAAAAAAACAGTTTTACAAGTGAAGACCATCTATTACAGACCATCCATTACATGAACATTGTCAAATGCATTTGTATCCTATATGTGTTTTTTTAACTTTTAGTGTTACAGGCTATTTTTAATAAAATATGCTGTAAAAAGTTACAGTCTTTACATTTTAAAGTTGGTAGGAAAGCTGCTAATAACGGAAATGTTTTCTTTCAGAGATTTAAAGAATTCTTTAAACTTTAGAGTGGTAGACAAGCAAAATCAGGTAGTTTAGAGTCCATTTTACATTACCAACACCAAATAAACATTTGAGTGCATATTTATTAATCAACTCTATTAAAATAAATTGTAAAACAAATTTAATATTCTGCCTATCACCATTATAAGTTACTGTTAAAACACCCAGTAACAGTTAAAACAATCAGATTTAAATTTATTAATAAAACTTTTGTGGACACAGAGCAGTCAAAATTCTTTTTACACAAAACTCATTAACATGGTTTTGGAAAGAAGTTAGGAGTATCAAGAATGCTAGTAATTAAGACATGCGTATGGCCGATAGCAGCATGTTAGGTCATGAAGACTTCCAGCTGTTTTGTAGTAAGCCACATGGAGGTTATTTGCTCTTACTAGTTGATTTACCAAACTGGGCTACCATAGCAGCAACAACAAAAGCAACGTGGATTGGGTGGCCTAAACTACCACCTAGCGTTTCTCACAGCTCTGGAGTCTTAGAATCAAGGTCTTTTGCATCCTGAGGCTTGTTCTCCTAGCTTGGAGGTGGCTGCCGGGTGGGGCACAGAGGTCTCCTTCCGTGTTGGTGGGAGCCTTCTGGGGAATAAAGGCAGATGCTGCAAAGCCTTCTGAGGCTGTTCCATAATGACACTTGTTACTGCATTCTCTCAGCTCAGATTGAAAGGTTTGAAAAGTAGACTCTTTGTTCATGGGAGGAACTGCAAAATGTTGTGGCCATGTTTTTCAGCCTACCTTACTTGGATGGAAGTTTTCTAAAAATAATGTTCAGGATAGTTGAATTTCACCTGAGGCCTAAAAAACTCAGCGTAAAGCATAATGTCACAGGAAAACAGTTTATATTGTTAAAATGTAAAGTCTAATTGTTGGTAAATAATGTAATCTGAATTGAGGTGCCATCCAATCAGGTTGTTTCTGAACCATTTAGTAAGTTAGACAGAATACTGGCTTTTTGATTACAAGTCATCATTTATGTTTAAAACCATGAATTCTAATTGACAACTAATTGTACCTGTCCTGTAAAACTTGACTCTCATGTTTTATTTTTAAAAACTGCCTTATTTGTTGTAGATTAAGTTAGGCATGAACTCGCATGGAAAACTGGAGCGACATGGAACCTGAATTTCCTGGTCCCTATCTGTGTTTGATTTAAATGCATTGCTGCTTTCTTTCCCTGCCTGAATTCAGTTAAGAAAAATCTTCATTGTTACTGCAAATATATTCGACTTAAAGTGGCTGCTCATTGAGTTTTTGTTAATTGACAGTAAGTTATCTGAATGATCAAGTTACATGCATATATGTAAATATACATGAACATAAGGAGTGCAGGAGGTGTGAGTGCTAACGGTGACCTTAGAGCCTTGGTATATATGTGGTTCCTGCTTCCCCAGAGTGTGTTCTGTGACCACACCACATGTCTCAGCTTGCAGGTGGCTTATGAATGGACACCGAAGGAGCCCTGCTCCACTGGGAGTTAAGAAGACATTCTCAAATATTTAATTTCAAACTCAGTATACATCCCTTTTTCTAAAGGCCTATAAAAACAACAGTTCTTTTTCCTTTTCATGAAATTGCATGATTACAAAAACTGACTTAATCCCTTGTAATTTTTGTTACCTAAAAGTTGAATGCAAACAGTGGGTCAGATTTCAGTACTGTGATTCATTCCCCCAAAATGAGTAACCTGGTTAGCAGGATATTCCTCCTTGTTCTCTTGACCTTTTTTTTTTTTTTTAAAAATCCATGGTGACTCCTCCATTTTTGGTAGTGCAGTTCTATTGGGTCTATGAAGAGGCTTTACAAGAAAAAAGAGCTGCTATTTATGGAGCATTTCCTCAGGCCTGCAATTTGAAGCCATTACAGCAAAGTTGCTGAGCAAGTCAGTGATTACACGCCCGCAGTCACTGAGGCCCCCACCCTGCAGCCTGTGTGGGGTAGGAGCTCAGTAACCCTGCTCTGCAGAATCTGCCCTCTTCAGTTCCTGTCAGTCGCTTACTTTTTAAAGAGCAGGAAGGTTTCAAGCATTCCAAACAGTTAGATTATTAAGTAGGTATAGAATAGAAGCTAGCTTTTAAGTTTTCAAGAAATAGTTCAGCATCCAAGAACAGTGATTCCCTCCACTGCCACCCCCCCAACCCCACCCTAAGTCCCTTTTAGTTAGTTAAAATCAGGTCACCTTATCAAATGCAGAACTTGTCCAGCAGTTTTGCTTAAGCTCACAAAAACAGATGACACGAGTTGTTTGTCACAGGAATTGCAGCTTAACATGTATATCCTTTAGATCTGAGTCCGTGATTGGGAGGAGTTTGATTTTCAAAGTTTAAATAACTTTGTTGTCTCCCTATGGAAACATCATTTCTCTATAGAATTTTTCTTTTTTAAATAGTGTTAGCAAAGAAAAGAAACTGGTCTCATTTGTGGGTTTTGGGGTGTTTTTTTTTGTCATCAAGGGATGAAATTGGGTTATGTGAATATGGTTCGGTTCAGTTCAGTCGCTCAGTCGTGTCTGACTCTTTGCAACCCCATGAATCCCAGCACGCCGCCAGACCTCCCTGTCTATCACCAGCTCCCGGAGTTCACTCAGATTCGCGTCCATCGAGTCAGTGATGCCATCCAGCCATCTCATCCTCTGTCGTCCCCTTCTCCTCCTGCCCCCAATCCCTCCCAGCATCAGAGTCTTTTTCAATGAGTCAACTCTTCGCATGAGGTGGCCAAAGTACTGGAGTTTCAGCTTCAGCATCATTCCCTCCAAAGAAATCCCAGGGCTGATCTCCTTTAGAATGGACTGGTTGGATCTCCTTGCAGTCCAAGGGACTCTCAAGAGTCTTCTCCAACACCACAGTTCAAAACCATCAATTCTTCGGTGCTCAGCTTTCTTCACAGTCCAACTCTCACATCCATACATGACCACTGGAAAAACCATAGCCTTGACTAGACGGACCTTTGTTGGCAAAGTAATGTCTCTGCTTTTCAATATGCTATCTAGGTTGGTCATAACTTTTCTTCCAAGGAGTAAGCATCTTTTAATTTCATGGCTGCAGTCACCATCTGCAGTGATTTTGGAGCCCAAAAAATAAAGTCTGACACTGTTTCCACTGTTTCCCCGTCTATTTCCCATGAAGAGATGGGACCAGATGCAGTATTGCTCTTTATGTGAATGTGGTTAGGAATTGTTAATTACAACAAATTATTAATTGAAAACCAAGGAGCTTCAGTCCACTCAGGGTAAAATTAGTAGCCATTTTATCTTCAATAGGACACTTCTAATATGTGAATTGGACAAATTTTCGACTCTTTGGTGTCAGACTTTTAAAACTTATGCCTGGAAAATCCCATGGACGGAGGAGCCTGGTAGACTGCAGTCCATGGGGTCGCTAAGAGTCGGACACGACTGAGCGACTTCACTTTCACTTTTCGTTTTCATGCATTGGAGAAGGAAATGGCAACCCACTCCAGTACTCTTGCCTGGAGAATCCCAGGGACGGGGGAGCCTGGTGGGCTGCCGTCTATGGGGTCGCACAGAGTCGAACACGACTGAAGCGACTTAGCAGCAGCAGCAGCAGCAGCAGCAGCTTCTGTGTTATAGTCTGTTGTCCTAAAACATTGAGGCATTATTCAATGATTTTCTACATCCTAAAAAAAAAAAAATCTGTTTTCTCCACTGTTCTGGATTCAATTTCAGGGAAATTTTACATGACTGAGAAAAGTGGTTTTCAGCCATACCTATAATTTTAATTTTAGGAAAGCATCAATTGATAAAATCGGGAATTATGTTACAAGAATTGAAATTTGCTTTTATTTCAAATTCTTTGAAAGTGCATTTGGAACTGTAATAATCTAGGATATTTGAAGTGATTTTCTAGTCATGAACATTATCTGTAAAAGGTGAGTTATTTCCTAACTTACTGTGTCTCTATAATTCCCCTCACCACCCTGCCCCCCCTCAGAAAAAAAAAACCTCATGATAGTCAACAGCATAGACTAAAAGGAAAAAGAGAAGAGTATCCTTATAGGATGACCCCCAAGTTACAAGGCCTTTCCAAAGAGGCACCCTTGGACTTCCACGGTAGTACAGTGGATAAGAATCTGCCAACCAGTGTAGGGGTCACAGGTTCCATCCCTGGTCCAGGAAAGTTCCACATGCTAAGGAGCAGCTAAGCCCATGCCCTGCCACTACTGAAGCCTGTGTGCTCTAGGGCCAGCAAGCCACAGCTGCAGAGCCTAACACCTGTGCCTGCAGCAGAGGAAGCCAGCTCAGCCAGAAGCTCGTGCACCGCCCCAAAGAGGAGCTCCTGGTCGCTGCAGCTAGAGAAAGCCCGTGTGTGGCAGCTAAGACCCAGCACAGCCAAAAATAAACAGTTTTTTGAAAGAGTGGCACCCTAAGAACAAATCCCTGAATAACCCTCTTAAATTTCACAGATTGAGTGAAATAGTGAGTTTCTTAATTGTGGCAGTTATAATTGAAGGAAACTTCCAACTTCTGTGACCTAAGTTGAGATTTAGGACTTTTCTGTATTTTACTAAATGGTAGCTTTCTTCATCCTCAGATCCCTACCCTTCATCAGGGAACTGTTTAAATGAAATACAGATTCCTTCAAGATGCAGCTCAAGATGTTAAATCTCCTGGATTGTCTTCCTGGATTTTTCTAGCCTCAAGTCTGCCTTGAAGTTCCCCCTTCGAGCCTGTCATGAACATTTCTACATCAGGAGTACATTTTCACTTCAAAGCTGTTGATATCATATCTCCCTGCACCTGGTATAGTGCCACCACATAATAATTTCTCACCAAAAAAATGTTGAGAGTTGTTTCTAAGTGTTGTACTCAGTCATTTTGGAGGCACCGAGTTATGTTCATCTGTTTTGATGTCTTTAGAAAGCATGAGTGCCATGCTTGCCCGAGGTGTAAAACATACAGATTAAGAACCTCATGGTCCCTTTCTCAGTTAGGAGTCAAGGTATGTGAAATAGAAATGGTCCAAGAATATGTCCACTAGACTGCTAAGCAATGGGGTCAGTCTTAGATAGTAACCTGGAAAAGGACGAGATCATTGTGCCAAGTCATTAGAGATTTAGGCAAGAGTTTGGTCTTTGGTTGTATTTAAAGGACAAACAGGATTTGATGGAAGAGAATTTTATTCTTTACTGAATGTTGAGTCCTTTTGTTGAGTCTGCTTTGTTTGTGAGTGGTTTTATAACGACATTATGCGATTTTAGGAAAATTCTGTGTCTAGTAAGAAAAAATTTCTTTCTTACTTGAACTTCAGTTACCTGTTGCTTGTCTTCTCCCTTGGATATTACAAAGCCCACATTCAGTTCACCGTATGTCTTTGGCACTTACCATAGTGTCTGGCATTTAATAAATGTTTAGTAATATGGCTGACTGGCTGATTGCTTACGTGGGAACCTTGATTTCCCCATCTGTGAAATTAGTGGATTAGAATATATGATTTCTAAGAACTTTTCCCAGAGAAGGCAATGGCATCCCACTCCAGTACTCTTGCCTGGAAACTCCTATGGACAGAGGAGCCTGGTAGGCTGCAGTCCATGGGGTCGCTGAGTCAGACACGACTGAGCGACTTCCCTTTCACTTTTCACTTTCATGCATTGGAGAAGGAAATGGCAACCCACTCCAGTGTTCTTGCCTGGAGAATCCCAGGGATGGCGGAGCCCAATGGGCTGCCATCTGTGGGGTCGCACAGAGTCGGACACGACTGAAGTGACTTAGCAGCAGCAGCAGCAAGAACTTTTCCAGCTCTAAAATGCTGTGAAAATCAATGAAAAAAATTCACATGGATTCCCAGTCTGTATATAAGTATCAAATTAACTTTTTGATGTGATGTTGTATTTGCAATGCTTTACATTTTACACAAAGAATACTAAGTTTAATGTGTAAATACCACCATTAAGCAAAATCTCTTAGCAATGTTGGTAATAGAAGGGGGATTACTAATGTTTAAAGGAGGGATTTTTCTTATTGTGACTTAAGTGTAAAGGAAAATGAAAAGTAAAAGCTCTAACAGTAACACTAGGAATATAGGTAGAAATTTAAGATGAAATTGATAGTTAGAGATGAAAGAGTTAGAAAAGAGAGGGCTGGCTGTATATATAGATAAAGAATCGGTGGTTAGTTTTGAGGTGTGACTTTGCTAAGAGTTCAGTTCAGTTCAGTTGCTTGCTGGGTCATGTCTGACTCTTTGCGACCCGATGGACTGCAGCTTTGCAGCTTGCCAGGCTGATTTTAAGAAATATTTTGTTTGAGAAAATACTAACATATCACTAATTGTTTATTATCTATTAAGTTGTAAATAAATATTAGAAAGAAGCAATTTGAGACTCAGACTTGGCGCGCTCTCTCATCTGTAGCTCCTCTGTTGGCGCAGAAACTAAAGGCAGTCACTGTCCCCGGGAGTCCCACAAAAGGCTTCTTCAGCCTTCTGAAGAAGGGCACTTTATCTGTCAGAGCCGCAGCATCACAGTTCCAGACACCTTCCATATTTGCTGCATCTGGCCTTTATAGTCAGCTGTAACTTTGGACTGTTTTGATTGTCAGATACAACTTAGAATTTTTTTTTTAGCCCATTGTCAGTTGTAGTGCAAATTGTTGATGATTATTTACGTTGCTTTATTCATTCCAGTGTATGGAAGCATGTTAATATTTTGTGAGATAGTGATTTATATTTAATTTCAAAGAAAAACATTTAAAGAAACTTCCTTTTGAATATGCAGAATTATTTTATATACTACTGCTTTAAAGTTAGAGTAACCGTGCCTTGAATACTGCTGTGTGGATACTTAACCGTGAATACTTACCATACTGTCTCATTTAGTCCTCTCCATAGTCCTGTAGGTATTTCCTGTTACATAGATTGGGCCTCTGCCTTGAGGAGGTGAAGTAACTTCTACAGATTCTCCTATCCTGGCCTGTGTCATTCATAGCATGAGCTCTTCCTATTAAATCTCTTTACAATTATAAACTTTGTGTTTGTCCTGTGAGGGTTTGTTTTTGTTTTTGTTTGTTGTTTTTTTTTTTTTTTTTCAGTAGACTGAGCTAAATCTACACTATCGTAGAGTTTCATTCAGTAATTGTATACTCATTTGGTGATCAGTAAACACTTGTTGGATTAAACTAGGGTGTTTTAATTTCTTTACCAGGTTCCTTAAATGGTACCAGTAAGGCTGAATTATCTACTCTTTCAAAAGCTTCCAGAGTAATTCTGATATGATTTCACTTATAAGTTGTTGAATTAATTGAAAGGGCTTAAGACTGAACGTATGCTTCTGTACATACAGTTGACCCTTCATATCCATGGCTTCCACCATTCGAGGAATGAAAATTTTCAGGGAAAAAAATTTTCCAGAAAGGTACAAAAATCAAAACTTGATTTTCCATGCATCAGCAACTATTTACATAACATTTACATCGTGTTTGTTATTAATAAGTAATCTAGAAATGATTTAAAGATACAGGAGGATGTGTGGAGGTTATATGTGAATATGACACCATTTTAAATGAGGGACTTGAGCATGCTCGGATTTTGGTGTCTGGGGGTGGTTCTGGAACCAGCCTTCAGAGGATTCTCCAGGAGGCTGTACTCTGGTGTCATTAAATGCATCAAGCCATGGAATGAAGGGATCCTCGTTTGACATGTGTGGAGGTTCAGCTGGTGTGCCTCCCACCCAGCTGCTGCTGATTTAAGGTCCCTTTACTGTTTTATACATTTGTGGTAATGTGTGTAAGAGTACTTCATCAACTGTAAAGGACTATATCAGTGTTGTCTTTTATTACCTAGCTTTGTGTATTGCTAAGAGCAGGTTAGTGTAGAGTCTAAGGAAGAAGAGGTTACCCAGAGCACCTTGCTTTGTCTGTGTTTTAGTTCAGCGAATTACTTGTTAATACTTACCCACTGGATTAGAATTTAATAAGGATTTGATTTAGCATCATGTTGCTCTGCCTTCACATAACTGAAAACAGCAAATTCAAATTGCCACTCATTCATTACAACTTTCTTTTTTTCGATTAATTTTTGTCGTTGGTCGCCCTGGGTCTTGGTGCTGCTTGCAGGCTCCCTCTGATGAAGAGAGGAGGCCCCTCTTGTTGAGAGCAGCGCTTCTCCCTGGGAGCGCAGGCTCGAGGCGCTCTGGCTTCAGCCGCTGCACGTGCGGCCATCGGACCTGTGGGCTTCCCCAGTTGCTGCCTTAGGCTCCGGAGTTGTGGCGCGTGAACTGAGTTGCCTCACGGCGTGTGGAATCCTCCCGGTCCAGGGATTGAACCTGTGTCTGCTCCATTGGCAGGCAGATTCCTACCCACGGAGCCACCAGGGAAGTCCTAGTATAACTTTCTTAATAGAATTGTCCCAGTTGGAATTTCCCAATTCTAGGAATATTAAGCAATAGGAATGATTTTTTTTATAGTACCTGATTAAGATAAAGTGGCCTTCATTATAAAGACGTTTAAAGAGCAATCAGGTGTGTGATAGAGGGCTTTGGAGCATTGGCAGTCCAATGTGAGAAGAGCCAGGATGCCATCGTGGATGCCTTCTGGCTCTAGACCTGTGATAAGAGTTCATAACTAGGGACTTTCCCAGTGGTCCATTGGCTAACACTCCATGCTTCCACTGCAGGGGGCAAGGGTTTGATCCCTGGTCAGAGGATTAAGATGTGGCCAAAAAACAATTTGTTTTTGTTTTTTTTTTTTTAATTTTTAAAGAAAAAAATTCATAACTAAAAGCTGTTTGAATGCTGAAAATAATAATACCAGACAAACCTGTTTAAAATGAAAACTGAAAATTCATGACATTATAAAAAGACTATTTACAACTCACACACATAGATAATTTTTTCCCAACTATGTACAAAGTCAGTTCAGGTTGCATAGTTTTTATTGTAGGGCTGAATTATTTCCCTGGGAGTCAAGTAAGTCTTATTGATTTTCATGGGATGCCTATTTTTAAAGTACAGAATAAGTTTCTGTTTTCAGGAATACATTCTAGTGTTTCAGATGAGAGCTCCTGTATTGCAACATTATTTGTCTATTTTTGTAAAGGGCTGTTAATCACTTGGTGCCACCGTGTCTGAGTTGTGTGCTTGTGGATTGTCTACATGAAATCACTTGATGCAGCCTTTCATTTTTGCAGAAATTTTTTTTTATATTTTTAGCCCATCACTGTAGTATAAATCTAAATTATTTATTGGAAATTTTTAAAGACCGGAAGCTTACTTTTAATAAAATCTTTATTGCAGATGCTGTCCTACCTGTTTTGGAACAGGGCAGTGTTAAAGGCAAGTGTCAATATAGTTATGAAATATAATTCATTTAGCCTGCCTTTGGCCAAAATACACACACACACACTCACACTCACACTCCCTCTTCTGCTCCCTCTGCCTTTCTACCATTTCTAAGTCACAGTCTTTTGCTTAAAAGGATTATTGTGTGCAATTTATTTCCATATTTCTAGATTTGAAATTTTACTGGATACTTGGCTTTTGATGGAACTGTCATTTAATGCCTCTTGAATTAATTCTGCAGGAGGGTTAGCAAGAATTGTAAACTAGAGTTCTTACTTGATACATGAGACTGTGACCTCTTGATCCAGAGGCCAGGAGTGTTGCCAACTGAACCAAACCCTGCTGTCCCCTAAGAATAGAAGTTCTCTGCTTAATGATTGGAGTTCGATTCAGTGCTTATGATATTTTCCTATACTTGGTC
Organism: Cephalophus harveyi; assembly: GCA_006410635.1. NCBI lineage: Eukaryota > Metazoa > Chordata > Mammalia > Artiodactyla > Bovidae > Cephalophus > Cephalophus harveyi. The sequence goes on along the minus strand of SJYT01069834.1, from coordinate 49,882 downwards.
AGAATCCCAGATACACATGTTGGTTTTGAATGTCTTTTCAGTGGACAGGCAGGTATTTCTTTGCAGGGAGGAGGAGAGGGAAAATGGGAGTAATTTCTTCAGGGTTTGGGAAGCAGTTCTAGTATACCAGAAATACCACTGCTGCCTAAGGCCTTCCTCTGCTGGGACCACAGAGGTTGTCTTCAGATGTGGAGAGAAGTGGCCATTTTTATGTTACATATAACCAACTTGAAAAGAAATGTAATAAGTGTATCATCTAAGTCTTTTCATCCTTGGAAAGTTAAGCCCTAGAAACCATAAACATTGAACTGAGAAAAAAAAAATTGAAGGTAGAGAAAGATTATTAGGAAGCATAAATAAATAGGTTCATCTGTGAAATATCTGTAAAATGTTGACCGTGTTAGTTTGAACTGTTCAAAATCAAAACACAGCAAGCCTTACAGGTCTTCACTTGCTTCAGTTCAGTTCAGTCGCTCAGTCGTGTCCGACTATTTGCGACCCCATGAATTGCAGCACGCCAGGCCTCCCTGTCCATCACCAACTCCCAGAGTTCACTCAAACTCATGTGCATCGAGTTGGTGATGCCATCCAGCCATCTCATCCTCTGTTGTCCCCTTCTCCTCCTGCCCCCAATCCCTCCCAGCATCAGAGTCTTTTCCAATGAGTCAACTCTTCACATGAGGTGGCCAAAGTATTGGAGTTTCAGCTTTAGCATCATTCCTTCCAAAGAACACCCAGGACTGATCTCCTTTAGAATGGACTGGTTGGATCTCCTTGCAGTCCAAGGGACTCTCAAGAGTCTTCTCCAACACCACAGTTCAAAAGCATCAATTCTTCAGCGCTCAGCCTTCTTCACAGTCCAACTCTCACATCCATACATGACCACTGGAAAAACCATAGCCTTGACCAGACACACCTTTGTTGGCAAAGTAATGTCTCTGCTTTTGAATATGCTATCTAGGTTGGTCATAACGTTCCTTCCAAGGAGGAAGCGTCTTTTAATTTCATTGCTTCAGTTCAGTTCAGTCGCTCAGTCGTGTCCGACTATTTGCGACCCCATGAATTGCAGCACGCCAGGCCTCCCTGTCCATCACCAACTCCCAGAGTTCACTCAAACTCATGTGCATCGAGTTGGTGATGCCATCCAGCCATCTCATCCTCTGTTGTCCCCTTCTCCTCCTGCCCCCAATCCCTCCCAGCATCAGAGTCTTTTCCAATGAGTCAACTCTTCACATGAGGTGGCCAAAGTATTGGAGTTTCAGCTTTAGCATCATTCCTTCCAAAGAACACCCAGGACTGATCTCCTTTAGAATGGACTGGTTGGATCTCCTTGCAGTCCAAGGGACTCTCAAGAGTCTTCTCCAACACCACAGTTCAAAAGCATCAATTCTTCAGCGCTCAGCCTTCTTCACAGTCCAACTCTCACATCCATACATGACCACTGGAAAAACCATAGCCTTGACCAGACACACCTTTGTTGGCAAAGTAATGTCTCTGCTTTTGAATATGCTATCTAGGTTGGTCATAACTTTCCTTCCAAGGAGTAGACAGGATTAACAATAACTTCAGGATTCTTGTTCTCACATCCATGTTGCCTTATATGTATTTCTACTTTTTCTGTCCTTTGCCTACTCCTCTTGTTCTTTATGCTTTTCAGAATTTGTGGTGTTTTGATCCCTGATTATTTGTGAGTCTTTCAGGACCAAAGGGATTGTCCAAAGCCATGGTCTACCAGAGACACAGAAGAGAAGCCCTTTGCCCTGAGCCCCGGCAGTTAAGACAGGGCACTTAATCCAGATTCACTTAGGATGAGTTAGTTGAGTGAGCTATGTCAACAAATTAGTTTGGTAGTTAAATTAGTTGAGTCACATATAATGATTGCACGTGTACAAGCCAGTGGAGCAGCTCGCCTAGAGGTTACAGTTCCCCACCTGCCCAAGTCTCCTTTCCAGCCTCCTCTCTGTCTGTCTCCCCCGCCTGCTCGCCCTGCGCACCGCACACTGCAGAGACCACGCTGCAGAGACCGTGCTTGTTCAGGCATGTGTAACTCTGCATGGCAGGTTCCCTCTGTTTGGGCTGCTTACCCTTCTGGTCCCCTCAACTTCTCCTAGTTTTTATTTTATCATTTAAGAAGCAGCTCCAGCTCAGATGCCAGCACAGATCTTGTTTATGTAGCTTGCATTGACAGTATTTGAACCTTCCTATCTCAACTTTGGTAGCATTAAGTTCACTCATTTTTATTCCAGTAGCATTTCTTCAGTTCTAACATTGAAGAAAATCTAACATAATTTGAATAACATTTAATTCTAACATAATTTCACTCTCAGAGTGCTTTTTAACATTTCATGGGATCTTAGATTTGATTAATAGGTAAAGTACCTCTCTTCTGCTACATATTACAGAGAAGTGAGTTTCTGTGGTCAAATACCTTTTGAAACTTGTATTGTTTGTTGGGGCTGTAACTTTAATTTCTCTTCAACACCCAGTAGTTTATGCTCAGGCATTGTTGCATGAGATTGACTTTATTATTCATTGGGCTATTAATATATTTAGGTGGGTTACAAGGACATGATTTGTTGTAAACTGTATCAGCAATAGTAACAATAGCAACTAGTATTTCTTGAGTGCTCTTTATAGGCCAAGCTATAATGGCTCAGACAGTGAAGAATCTGCCTGCAGTGCAGGAGACCTGGGTTCAGTCCCTGGGTTGGGAAGATCCCCTGGAGAAAGGAATGGCAACCGACTCCAGTACTTTTGCCTGGAGAGTTCCATGGACAGAGGAACTGGCAGGCTACAATCCATGGATTCGCAAAGAGTTGGACACAACTGAGCAACTAACACTATTAGAGGCCAAGCACTATTTAAGTCTTTTATAAGAAGTAATTCAATGAATTCTCACAAAAACTCTTATTATTCCCATTTTATTGATGAGGAAACTAAGGCACACTTCAAGCAAGAGTATATCGATTGTGGCTATATCACCTTCCTGGCTCGTCAGTCTGACACCTAAGTCCATACTCTTAACCACTGCACTAGACTGAAACATAATTGAATATTTCACTTCAGTTGAGTTGCTCAGTCATGTCTGACTCTTTGCAACCCCATGAACTGCAGCACGCCAGGCCTCCCTATCCATCACCGACTCCCAGAGTCCACCTAAACCCATGTCTATTGAGTCGGCGATGCCATCCAACTATCTCATCCTCTGTCGTCCCCTTCTCCTCCTGCTCTCAGTCTTTCCCAGCATCAAGGTCTTTTCCAATGAGTCAGCACTTTGCATCAGGTGGCCAAAGTATTGGAGTTTCAGCTTCAACATCAATCCTTCTAATGAACACCCAGGACAGATCTGCTTTAGGATGGACTGGTTGGATCTCCTTGCAAGAGTCTCTTGTCTCTCAAGAGTCTTCTCCAACACCACAGTTCAAAAGCATCAATTCTTTGGCACTCAGCTTTCTTTATAGTCCGACTCTCATATCCATGCATGACTACTGGAAAAACAATAGCCTTGACTAGACGGACCTTTGTTGACAAAGTAATGTCTCTGCTTTTCAATATGCTGTCTAGGTTGGTCATAACTTTCCTTCCAAGTAGTAAGCGTCTTAATTTCATGGCTGCAATCACCATCTGCAGTGATTTTGGAACCCAGAAAAATGAAGTCAGCCACTGTTTCCACTTTCCCCATCTATTTCCCATGAAGTGATGGGACCAGATGCCATGATCTTAGTTTTCTGAATGTTGAGCTTTAAGCCAACTTTTTCACTCTCCTCTTTCACTTTCATCAAGAGGCCCTATAGTTCCTCTTCACTTTCTGCCATAAGGGTGGTGTCATCTGCATATCTGAGGTTATTGATATTTCTCCCGGCAGTCTTGATTCCAGCTTGTGCTTCCTCCAGCCCAGCGTTTCTCATGATGTACTCTGTATATAAGTTAAATAAGCAGGGTGACAGTATACAGCCTTGACGTATTCCTTTTCCTATTTGCAACTAACTGAATATTTAATGATCCACTATATGCTCTAACTGCATTTCTCATATAACTCTCAACACAGGACCATGAAAATTTATAATGTCATATAACAGGATACTCCATCTAGTTATCTCTATGAATTCTAGTCCCTATTTTGGCACTATAAAGAGATAAGAATAAGGGATTTTTTTACCCTTACATGTAGATACTGGAGTATTGAGGTTAATAAAATGATTTCTCTAGGCTTCTTCTATTTTTTGAAATTGTTAAATTGCTGAAATAAACCCAGACTTAAAGGAAATGAGCTACAGTTGACCACTTTCTACACGTAAGATGGACATCATTCCTGTTTTACAATTGAAGAAACTGGGTTCAAAGAGATTAATTATTTAATAAGAAATAAAGAGTTTAATTTTAGCATTGGATCTCTGCCTCGAGAATGACTTCTAAACAGGCAGAACCACTGTGGTGTTATTTTATTTTTCTGGTTTTTAAGAAGTCTTTTTTTTTCTCCACAGTCCTAACAACAGCTATTATCAAAATTTTTTACCTGTATTTACTATTACAGCCACATGGTGCCTCTGCCAGCCATATGATGGACTTTAAAAACTGATTATTAAAAAAAAAAATGTAGAGTGATAGTCATGAAAAGCAGAAAGAAATGTTTACTGTTTATGTTTTTAAAATTATTTGAATATATTGCTGAAAATCCTTTTGGCAAAATAAAGCTTTAGAAAACTCTTTTAAAACCTTTAAAAGTGTTCTTGTGAATTTTCTAAGTCCATGCTAACTTTGGCTACCCTAGATTATTTAAAATAATTAAAGTGCAGTCTGTATTAGGAAAAAAAAGAATTTTTAAAATAGTGTTTTAAAATCTAACCATTTCATAACATCTGAAATGACTAGAGCATGCTTTACCTGGGAAACTTGGTATTTCTTGTTGTTCAGTTGTGAAGTCCTGTCCGATTCTTCACGACCCCACAGACTGCAGCACACCAGGCTCCTCGTCCTCCAGTGTTTCCCAGAGTTTGCTCAGATTCATGTCCTTTGAGTGGTGATGCTGTCTCACCACTTTATCCTCTGCCTCATTCTCCTTTTCCTGTCAGCCTTTTCCAGTGAGTCAGTTCTTCACATCAGGTGGCCAAAATGTTGGGAGTTTCAGCAGTAGTCCTTCTAATGACTATTCAGGGTTGATTTCCTTTAGGATGGACTGGTTGGATCTCCTTACAGTCCAGGGGACTCTCAAGAGTCTTCTCCAACACCACAGTTCGAAAGCATCAATTCTTCGGTGCTCAGCCTTCTTTGTGGTCCAACTCTTACAACCGTACATGACTACTGGGAAAACTATAGCTTTGACTCTGTGGACCTTTGTCAGCAAAGTGATGCCACTGTTTTCTAATATGCTGTCTAGGCCTGTCATAGTTTGCCTTCCAAGGAACAAGCTTCTTTGGATGTCATGACTGCAGTCACCGTCTGCAGTGATTTTGGAGCCCAAGAAAATAAAATCTGTCACTGCTTCCACTTTTCCCCTTCTGTTTGCCATGAAGTGATGGGACCGGATGCCATGGTATTTCTTAGTTGCCTCGTAAGAATGCAATGATGGTCTCTCTCTAAACTGGAAGTAAATGTCCGGCTTATCTGTAAATACCTGGTTTCAGGGTTTTCCGGGAGCCTAAAAGACCATTGGTTTCAAAGCTGAGTGTACATATAGGACAGCCTGTGTTTCTGCAAAAGGAAAGCAGGCTTGGATTAATTTCTGTGTCTGAACGATCTTGTGTAATAGAAAAAAACTGAAGAGGGAAAAAAAAAAAAAGACTTGCAACTAAGACATAGTTCAGCAGTGGTTTATTCAGTTCAGTGAATCTGTCTGCAATGCAGGAGACCCAGCTTCAGTCCCTGGGTTGGGAAGATCCCATAGACAGAGGAGCCTGGTGGGCTACAGTCTGTGGGGTCGCACAGAGTCGGACACGACTGAGTGACTAACACCTTTTTTCATTCAGTTCAGTAAGTCCTGTGTGCACACACTGGTGATTCTGGAAGGCATTAATGTGCCAGGTTTAAGGATCCCACAAGAGTTAATGATGCCTGCTCATCGTTGGTGTCAGTTTTGGGGTAGCTGTCAACACTGTAGTTAGTATTTGATGTGCTTTATAAATGGGCCTCCCAATGGCTCAGTGGTGAAGAATCCACCTGTAATATAAGAGGCCCTGGAGACACGGGCTTGATCCCTGGGTCGAGAAGATCCTCTGGAGGAGGAAAGGCAGCCCACTGCAGTATTCTTGCCTGGAAGAAACTCCCGTGGACAGAGGAGCCTGGTGGGTTATAGTCCACAGGGTTGCAAAGAGTCAGACACGACTGAGCGACAAAGCACAAATGCCTTATAAGTACTAGTTTACTGTTCTCTCTAAAACAGGACGGTATCTGAAATGTCCACTCATCCGCCAGCTGATCATTGTATCAATACACTTTTAAAAACAAGTTATATTTTTTTATTGCACAGGTAATGGAGCTGTTTTGTAGTAAGAATTTGAAGGCGCTGTAGGATAATAGAAAGAAGAGGCATGGTTTGTCCAGGGAGATGGAATAAGATGTGCATGACCTCTATGCTGGATAAAAAATTAACAGTATATCTGAAGGAGGGAAAGGCTGATGAGATATGGGGGTAGAGGTGGAAGTCAGATGAAGTGTTAAGCCGGGGATGATGATAGGGGAAGCCAGATTTACTGTTGTAAAGGAAGGGGAGAGAACAGATAGGAGTTGTGTTTAAGGGAAGCTGGGCCAGAAGCTGGTGTGGAAGGTGGCCTGTGAGGCAGGGAGTCAAGTCGCAGTCCTTTAATCAGGATGGATATGAAATGATTGGCCAGACTTGATATTGCTGAGTGTAGGTGGTTAAAAACAGGGGTGGGGGCCTGTAAATATTTAATACTGCTTTTGTGATTGTGCAAAGGTGGAAAGAATTTGGGAAAGTTAAAATGATAGCTTTTGATTGCATTTATATAAAATATTAAACTTATTTCCTTTCTAATCCTTGCTCTGAGGAATCTTGGGGCTCTAGCTGGGGACTGGATCTCCCTTCTATTCCCCACATCACCCCTCCATGGGGGCTTTGCCCACATATGGTGCTTAGGCACCTTCCTCGTCTGATTGCACAGAGGAAGGGTCGTGCCTTACTGAGCGATGCTGCAGCACCAGGGCCGTCCTGTACAGGGACGGGGCTTGTCTGCGTCCGTCTTCTCCAGGCTGGACAAACAGGAAGAGCTGTCAGCAATGAAGTGAGAAGACAGCCATGGGGCCCACGGATCTTTGCCAGAGAGAACTCTGGAATCTCAACACGGTGCTTAGACTTGGAGGAGAGAAGAAAAGAAAACTCACTCTCTTTACGTTTCCGTTTTTTAACTCCACTACTGTTAATTTGCTCAGAAAGAGATTGCAAGCAGTTTGTACACTTCTTTGCAGAGAAATTGGGAGTGTCATTTTAGCATCTCTTGTTTGTCAGACATAAGTCTCAGTATGCTTTGATTGTTGGCCAATTGAAGCACTGTCAAGCAGTATTTTGGGAGCTTTAAAAATGATGGGTTAGTGCTCAATTATCTTGTGTGGCAAATTGTTGAGATATAAAGTCTCATGAGAAATAGTTTAGTTAGCAAGTTAAGCCACAGTTAAACAATATATTTGGTTATTTAATAGTTTCATCCAACTCTCTTTCTTCCTTGAGATAACTTTTTTCCCTTAGATGGCATCCTTAGAGAGGAAGGGTTCTATCTTGTATTTATTTTGTAGTTTCTACAATGTCTATAGTTATGCATGGCCTACAGTAATTAAAAAATACCTGTATACTAGTCTGATGTATGTGTTAATTCTTGAAAAATTCTTGTTATTATTCAGTTGCTACGTCGTGTCTGACTCTTTGCAACCTCATGGACCCAGAGTACACCAGGTTCCTCTGTCCTCCACTGTCTCTTGGAGATGGCTCAGACTCATGTCCATTGAGTTGGTGATGCCATCCAACCATCTCATCCTCTGTCGTACCCTTCTCCTCCTGCCCTCAATCTTTCCCAGCATCAGGGTCTTTTCCAGTGAGTCAACTCTTCGCATCAGGGCGCCAAAGTATTGGAGTTTCAGCTTCAGCATCAGTCCTTCCAACGAATATTCAGGACTGATTTTCTTTAGGATGGACTGGTTGGATCTCCTTGCAGTCCAAGGGACTCTCAAGAGTCATCTCCAACACCACAGTTTGAAAGCATCAATTCTTTGGTGCTCAGCTTTCTTTATGGTCCAGCTCTCATACCTGTACATGACTATTGGAAAACCCATAACTTTGATTATGTGGCCTTGGTCGGCAAAATGATAGCTCTGCTTTTAATATTATGTCTAGGTTTGTCATAGCTTTCCTTCCAAGGAGCAAGCGTCTTTGAATGTCATGGCTGCAGTCACCGACTTCAGTGATTTTGGAGCCCAAGAAAAAAAATCTGTCACTGCTTCCACTTTTTCCTCTTCTGTTTGCCATGAAGTGATGTGACCATGATCTTAGTCTTTTTGATGCTGAGATTCAAGCCAACTTTTTCATTCTCCTCCTTCAACCTCATGAAGAATTTCTTTAGTTCTTCACTTTCTGCCGTTAGTGTGGTATTGTTTGCATATGCGGATGAAAAATTCTTACATACACATATTTTTGTCTACACTTCTTTATGAAAATACATATCTAAGCAGTAGTTACAATCATAGTTTGAAATTTCATTTTCTTTGTTTTGATGAAATTATCAGACCATTTTTCAATCTACATAGTATCTTTATGTTGGTCACTTTAGGATTTAGGCTGTGGATTTCATTGAGAGATGCTTACTTGTTTTTGATGATAATGTGGGAGTGTCATAGAACTATGTACCCAGTCTTTCACCATACACAGCTTAATATTCTACTTAATATTGTGCCAAAATCCAGTATTCTCACAGTCAGTTAAATTACTGCCTCTTGAGTGTGAAACGAGCCTGAAACCTTTACCTGACGTGAGTATATCTCATTGTTGATTGCACACAAGACTGGTCTTTCTAGTTCTGTATCTACCTTTCTAGTTTTGTAGCTGGAGCTTATTGTTTATAGTTCTGCTTTAGTTCTTCAGGAATTTCTGGTACCTTGCTTACTTACCATACTGTAGCCATCAAAGGCTGACACTGCCAGTGGTATTAGGTGGATTTGTGAAGTCAACAGATACTGCACAGAGATCTTGATTTTCACTAAATTTTTCCCTGTACAGGTTCACTGGACTTCCTTTGAGGCAGTTCTTAGACTGTATTGGGAATGTGGTTCAGTACTGCGTTTAGAAGAATTTCACAAGGCATTAGGTTGTGAAGGAAAAAGAAAACAACTAATAGTCTGCATGATTAACTTTTTTACTTTAAAAAAATTTTTTTAAATTGTGGTATATAACATATACCATAAAATTTACCACTTTAACAATTTTTAAGTACACAATTCGGTGGCCTCTAAGTTCATTCATAATGTTACATAACCATCATCAATATCCATTTCCAGAATTTGTTCATCATCTGAAATAGATACCCTGTGCCCATAATGTTCAATAGTAGCTCTGCATTCTCCCCTTTCCCCCAGTCCCTGGTGTGGGGTGGGAGGTGGGGCTTTAGTCTGCCTTCTTGTGTCTATGAATTTGTCTCTTTTAGGTCCTTCTTATAAGTGTGTGTTAGTCACTTGGTCCTGTCCAACCCTTTGTGACCCTATGGACTGTAGCCCACCAGGTTCCTCTGTCCATGGGATTCTGCAGGCAAGAATACTGGAGTGGGTTGCCATGCCCTCCTCCGGGGGATCTTCCCAACCCAGGGTTGGAACCCAGGTCTCCTGCACTGCAGGCAGATTTGTTTTTTGTTTTTTTTTAAGCACCTGAGCCACGAGGGAAGCCCTTTATCACGCAGTATTTGTCGTTTTTTAGTAAATGTCACGGCTAAATAACATTCTGTATGTGTGTGTCACATTTTGTTTATCCATCTGTGTGTTGACGGACGCTTGGTTGTTTCCACCGTTTAGCTGTTGTGAATAATGCTGCTTTTGAGCACTGATGTACACATCCGCTTGAGTACTTGGTTCGAGTATATATCCAGAAGTGAAAGTATTGGATCATATGGTAATTTTATATTTAATTTTTTTGTTAAGAACTGCAAAATGTTTTCACAGTGGCTGCAGCAATTTTCATTCATATCATCAATGCACAAGAGTTCCTAAGTGTTCTACTTCCCTGCCAATACTCCTTTTTTGTTTGTTTAGTTGCTAAGCCGTGTCCGATTATTTTGTGACCCTGTGGAGTGTAGCCTGCCAGGCTCCTCTGAGATTTCCCAGACAAGATTATTGGAGTGGGTTGCTCTCCTTCTCCAGGGCATCTTCCCGACCCAAGGATCCAACCCGCGTCCGTTGCATTGGTAGGTGAGTTCTTGACCACCGAGCACCAGGGAAGCCCTTTCTTGATGATAGGCATCAAGTTGGTCTTGGTTTCTATTTGCCTAATGACTCTGATAATGGTGTTGTTGAACATCTTTTTGTGTGCTTGTTGACCATTTGTATGTTCTCCTTGGAGAAATGTCTATTCGGGTGCTTATCTTTTAAAAAGATAGTGTTTATAGTGAAAATTCTTTTTTTTTTTTTTTTTAATTTTATTTTTACTTTATTTTACTTTACAATACTGTATTGGTTTTGCCATACATACAGTGAGAATTCTACATTTTTATGTGTGATAGGTGAGTTTCGCAGCATAAAGACTCTTCAGGAAGTAGGTGCTCGCATGTCTCAAGCATCTGAGTGGACACGCGGTGGACACTAGCAGCGCTTTTTGGTGTTTTGTCCTGGGACAGGGGAGGTGATGCTGGGTAACGTAGGATCCAAACGCCCTCGGTGTCTGAGTGCTTTGTTGCTCACTCACAAGATGCTTTTGGCTGCACTGGGCCTTGGCTGCTACCAAGAGCTTTCTCAGTTGCGGCGAGCAGGGGCTCCTCGGTTGTGGGGTGCGGGCTGCAGTAGCAGTGACCCAAGGGCTCCGCGGGTTAGCTGTCCTGTGGCGTGTGCAGTCTTCCCAGCCAGGGATCAAGCCTGCGTCCCCTGCGTTGGCAGGCCGCTTCCTAGCCACCGTACTGCCAGCGCAGTCCTAAAGGGTAGCATTTTAATATAGCATGTTAGGATGACAAGAAAGATAGCTTAGTTGAATCAACATTATAGGACATATAAGGGACTTTTAGGAACTAGAGGTACATCGTTGAATAACACATGATTTTTATTCTCAAGTCTAGTCTGTGGTGTTGGAGAAGACTCTTGAGAGTCCCTTGGACTGCAAGGAGATCCAACCAGTCCATTCTGAAGGAGATCAGCCCTGGGATTTCTTTGGAAGGAATGATGCTAAAGCTGAAACTCCAGTACTTTGGCCACC
>SJYT01069834.1:0-38424 GCA_006410635.1 Cephalophus harveyi | reverse complement strand
GAAACTCCAGTACTTTGGCCACCTCATGCGAAGAGTTGACTCATTGGAAAAGACTCTGATGCTGGGAGGGATTGGGGGCAGGAGGAGAAGGGGACGACCGAGGATGAGATGGCTGGATGGCATCACTGACTCGATGGACGTGAGTCTGAGTGATCTCCGGGAGATGGTGATGAATAGGGAGGCCTGGCGTGCTGCGATTCATGGGGTCGCAAAGAGTCAGACACGACTGAGCGACTGAACTGAACTGAGAGTAGTATTACTCCAACAGGATTGGTTTTGCCCCCTCCTAGGGGGCATTTAGTAACGTCTGGAGACATATCTGTTTGTTAGAATGATGTTAAATCTTTTTCAGTCACAGTGGTTTAATTGAAATCTACTCCAGCCCTTTTATTTAAGTGGACAAAAGCTACACTTCTGTGATTTAGCCTGTGTTTCTCCCTTTGTGGAATGCTTTTCCAGCCTCATCAGCGAGCTCATTTTATAGATTTTTGAGCACTCAGGTCAGAGGTTATCTTCTCTGTGTGTCCTCTGTATACCTAGGTGGGACCAAGAACCTTTCCATAAACAGCATGAGCCTCACTGTATCATTTTCAATTAAAACTTTATCTTAGTGGATCTTTCCCACTAAAAGGAAACATTTCCAGGTCAGGAACTGTGCCTGACTCATTTTGATGTCAGTAGTACCTTGCACTTAGCAGTGTTCAGGAAGTGTTTCAAATGAACTGTAGTCCAGATAATACTGTTTTGTAATATTGTTTGGCTTGGGTGTAGATTTATTTTTGTTTTTGTTTTCCTTTTGTGTGTGTGGTATGGGAGAGGGTTATTCTTGTGTTTTGGGGGGGCATGGGAGAGGGCTGGGAGAGAGAACAGTTGACTGACGGGAGACTGGGATTGTAGTTCTGCATTTACCGCCCACTTGGTGTCACGATCTCAGGCAGGTGCTTGAGTGACCACGGTGGTCTCAGTTTTGCCGTTTGCAAGGTGAGAGAGAATCGGACTTGTAAGATCAAGAATGCTCCACCTGTAGGCAGTGTGGCACAGCCCGCTGGACCAGAGGCCAGACCGCTGTGTGTCCAGGAGGAAAGAGAAGAGGTCTTAGTGTAACTCCAGGTGTTTCCCCTATAGTTTAAGATAGAGGACTATAAAGAATAGTTAATAGTAAATTAATACCAAAAACTGAGAGTCCAATGAAGAGGTCCTTGCACTTCTCTAAAAGAACTTCTGGGGCACACTTTTCCTCTTTGTTAGTGACCTGGTTCACGTGCAGTCTTCAGCAAGCGCCTGGCTGCTGAAGGACCCGTAAGACAATGATGACATGGCTTTGTTATGCGTTGTTGTTCATCCTCTGAGTCACAGGCATCAGAGCAGTTGCAGATGCTTCTGCCAATGACCTTGATATTAGCAGGTGTTGGACAGGTGAGGCGGTGCCCATGCCCCTTTCACTCTGGCCTCTCTTGGCCAAGCTACTTGATTTAGGAGATCAGGCTGGGTGTTGCCAGCTACTCTGTGAGTCAGAAACCTGTCACAGAGCCACTGCAAGCACTGAGTTACAATACTCTCTTATCTGCCCATTTCCCCATCCGTAAAATTAAATGATCGGTCTGTTGGTCCTCAAGTTTCCTTTCAGTTCCAACATTATACTATTCTATGTAAGTTTGCCATTTAATTTCAGCAGCTCTTTAATTATATTGACTTACACCAGTTTAGTGATTCAAAAGATTCAGGTTATGCCTAGAAATAACTGAATGATCTAAATATAACTCAAGACTTGCTTCAGTTAGTAGAAGTAAGTTGTGCTGTCTTTGGGTGATTAAAATGAAATTAACAGTTCATCTTGGAATATATATAAATATAATGTATATTCTGAGTTTTTTTCCTACCAGTCATTACCTTGAGTTTGTTATTCTGTGCCTTGACATGGTATACAGGAAAGGAATATAAATGTTTGTATATGAACAATAAGCAAATAATTAGAGACATTTTGTTTATAACCTAGTTGGTGAGCTAAACCACACCAGACAGACGTCCTGTAGTAGATGTAGAATCCCTCAGAACCAGGAAACGATTTCAGTTGTTTCCCCTGCACCTACTACCATGCTTAGAGTTAAGAAAATGAACGCTTAAATGATTGGATGATAAGTAATATACTATACTATGATACTTTTGGAAAAGGAAATATCACTAGGGGCTCAAGTAATTAAGGTTTTATGAGACAAAGCAGACCTAAACAGTTTATTGAAAGAACAAAAAGATTTGGGGTTTTCCTCCCCAGTTTTACTGAGATAGAGTTGACATGCAGCACTGTGTAAGTTTAACGTGTAAACATAATGCTTTGACTTGTATATATTGTGAGATAATTGCCTTAATAAGTTTACTTGACATCCATCATCTTATATAGATACAAAAATAATGGAAAAAGGAAAAAATGGGTGGTTTTTCCTAATGATGAGAACCCTTTGAATTTACTCTCTTAGCATTCATGTGTCATACAGCAGTGTTATCTGTCGTCACTATATTGCACATTATGTCAGTAATATTCATCTTACAACCACATGTTTGTACCTTTTGACCAACTTCATCCAGTTACCCCTACTCCTGCCCTCCCCTGCCCACCTCTAATAATCACGAGTCTGGTGGCATTTTCTATGAGCGTTTTAACCCCCTTAAGTTTCCGCATATAAGTGAGATCAGACAGTATTGGTCTTTTTCCTTCTAACTTACTTCACTTAGCATTATGCTCTTAAGGTTCATCCATATTGTCTCAAATGGCAGGATTTCCTTGTTTTTTTGGCTGAGTGGTACCCACCCCCTCCACACACACCTTCTTTATCTGTTCACTCATCCCTGGACACTTAGACTGTTTCCATGTTTTGTTTATTGTAAATAATGCTGCTGTGAATATGGGAGTCCATATATCCTTTTGAGTTAGTGCCTTTGCTTGCTTTGGGTACATACCCAAAAGCTGGATCGTATGGTAGTTGTGTTTTTAGCCTTTGAGGACCCTCCGTACTGTTTTCCCGGTGGCTGTACCAGTTTGCGGTGCCACCAGCAGTGTTCTGGGCTTCCCTTTTCTCCTTATTCTCTGCAGCATTTGCTGTCTCTCCTTTTTAATGCTTGCCATTCTCACAGTCTGGCAGTAATATTTCATCATGGTTTCCATTTGCATTTCTCTGATGTTTAGTGATCCTGAGCGTCTTTTCACACGCCTTTGCGTATCTTCTTTGAACAAATGTCTTTTCGGGTCCTTTGCCCATTTTCATTGGGATCATGTAGGGGCTTTTTGAGATTGAATTTAATATTTTGGGTAGTAACCCCTTACCAAATATATATGGTTTGCACTTTTTTCCCCCCAGTTCCATGGGTATCTTTTCATTTTGTTGCTTGTTTCTTTTGCTTTGCAGATTTGAGATCTTTTAAGCTGCCTAAGGTTGATGGTTTTTGTAAGGCCTTTACATGATTTTTGAAGATTGCTTAAGCTAGCAGCATACTTTTGTTTATTTTTTATCTTTTGTTTGTGATTTTCCTCGTCTGTAACATGAATATGTTGGATTAAGTAATTCTGGGATCTCAAGGAGCTCCTCTAAACAAATACTAGGTCTTCTTTCTGATGCCACTTGGCTGATCTCATCAAAACTCTTGATACAGGTATGGTTCTCACTTTATGCATCTGAGATGATTCATATAATAGAATGAGAGTTTAGCCCAATACTATTGAAACTAAGACCTTTAGATGTTTTCTTTGCCTTAATATTTGTTATGGTGGAATGCTGCTGCAGCTGCCAAGTTGCTTCAGTCGTGTCCGACTCTGTGCGACCCCATAGATTGCAGCCCAGCGGGCTCCCCTGTCCCTGGGATTCTCCAGGCAAGAATACTGGAGTCGGTTGCCATTTTCTTCTCCAGTGCAGAAAAGTGAAAAGTGAAAGTGAAGTCACTCAATCGTGTCCGACTCTTAGCGACCCCATGGACTGCAGCCTACCAGGCTCCTCTGTCCATGGGATTTTCCAGGCAAGAGTACTGGAGTGGGGTGCCATTGCCTTCTCCCTATGGTGGAATAGTACTTTGTTAAAAAATAATGCCCCACACTTCCATAGAACTTCATAAATCTACAAGATTCCATGTTATGCCCCTTTTGTTCCATAAAACATTAATAAATGTATATTACAGTGGGGATTGAAGAACATGTATGCATAATAGCCCTCTGACCTGTATAGTATTAAAAGTAACTAGAGAAACCTCCATGAAGGCAGAAGAGGACAGTTAGACCTGTTACAGGGTCGAGTGAGGTGGGGAGAGCTCAGGAAGCCCAGCAGTGGGCATTGAAGCCAGCTCAGCGCTGCTGACATGAGGGGAAAGACACCGAGGCCGGGGCCCTGTGTGAGCAGAGACGTGGAGGCAGGAGACGATGGCTGATGGCAGAAATTTTCCTTCAGACGTGACGTGTTTTTCATATTTTAAGAACTTCAGAATTTTCCTTTCCATTTGTGATTTTAATCACATCTCTACTTGGACTTCATCTTTATAGACTGAAGCGTTCCAAATAGGCCTCGTCTGTTTCATCCCTCAAGCGATTTTAATAGTTTGTCTTTGTCCAAAACTCCATTTTGTCCGTCTTGAGCAACAGTGACAAAAACTTTCCATAATTTCGCAGATATAAGTGATTCATGATCGGCAGGCATTATAGCCCATTTTACCACTCGGCTGCCGCTCCTTCCCAAAGTTGCAGCCGATGAAAATATTTCATACAAACTCTTGTACAGAGATGGGCTTTTTTTTTCCTTCAAGATACAAAGAAATACTTATTTTATAATTCACGTATTTTAGTCTTACCTTAAAATCCAATGGTATGTTCTGATATTGTTCTAAAGAATCAGTTATTTAGATTCCTAGAGTTTGGATTTGTTTTTATAAGCTCATGGATATTTGCCATTTTAATCAGAGTAGAGAGAGTACGTCGGAGTTCTCAAAGAAAAAAATGACAATCTAAAAGCTAGATACCTAAGAATGCCTCTTTGGGCGGTGTCTTGTGTAAAATTGAGGATTCAGCCAAGAGCATGGTTCAAAAACTGAGACAGTCCCTAAGTGATCATGTGTTTACTGTATACCCTTTTTGTTAGTTTCCTTTTAATGAGGATGACAGTAACATTTTCTATCAATATCCATAAAAATCCCCTTCAAAAGAGTGTTAATATATTTTATAGTGTGGTTGAATTTCATGGTCAGTTAACTTGAAGTTTCAAAGAAGAGAACTGTTTTCACTGACATGTCAGTTGCAGTGCTACATTTCAGCTGTGACTTAGGAAAACCAAGTTGAATCCTAGTTTTCAACCTGAGCAGAACCTCAAAAATCATAAAGTGATTTTTGTTCTTCTTTTTAATGGACATAGTAAGCCTAGAGGAGGCAGAAAGAAGACATTTAATTTGTATTTATTAGTGTTGATAGACTACTAAGTATTCATGTAAGTCAACACTACCTAAAAAGGTAAACCTAGATTGGATGTCTGGCATTTATTTTCTTTAATTAAAAAAAAAGAAAAATAGCATGGCATGACCATATAAGGAAAACTTACTGGATGGAAGAAAGGTGGGTGACTACTTGGCCATGAATGAAAGAATCCTACTGCCATTTGGCACATTTTTCACAGGCCTAGCAAACCACCTTATTAGTTCCTGCAAAAGTCCTACACATAAAATCTATTCATTTGCTTATTATTAGTTACAAGCTGGAATCAAGATTGCCGGGAAAAATATCAATAACCTCAGATATGAAGATGACACCACCCTTATGGCAGAAAGTGAAGAGGAGCTAAAAAGCCTCTTGATGAAAGTGAAAGAGGAGAGCGAAAAAGTTGGCTTAAAGCTTAACATTCAGGAAACAAAGATCATGGCATCCGGTCCCATCACTTCATGGGAAATAGATGGGGAAACAGTAGAAACAGTGTCAGACTTTATTTTGGGGGGCTCCAAAATCACTGCAGATGGTGACTGCAGCCATGAAATTAAAAGACGCTTACTCCTTGAAAGAAAAGTTATGTCCAACCTAGATAGTATTTTCAAAAGCAGAGACATTACTTTGCCGACTAAGGTCCGTCTAGTCAAGGCAATGGTTTTTCCTGTGGTCATATATGGATGTGAGAGTTGGACTGTGAAGAAGGCTGAGCACCGAAGAATTGATGCTTTTGTTTCAAAAGCAGAGACATTACTTTGCCGACTAAGGTCCGTCTAGTCAAGGCAATGGTTTTTCCTGTGGTCATATATGGATGTGAGAGTTGGACTGTGAAGAAGGCTGAGCACCGAAGAATTGATGCTTTTGGACTGTGGTGTTGGAGAAGACTCTTGAGAGTCCCTTGGACTGCAAGGAGATCCAACCAGTCCAACCAGTCCATTCTGAAGGAGATCAACCCTGGGATTTCTTTGGAAGAAATTATGCTAAAGCTGAAACTCCAATACTTTGGCCACCTCATGTGAAGAGTTGACTCATTGGAAAAGACTCTGATGCTGGGAGGGATTGGGGGCAGGAGGAGAAGGGGGTGACCGAGGATGAGATGGCTGGATGGCATCACGGGCTCAATGGACATGAGTCTGAGTGAACTCCGGGAGATGGTGATGAACAGGGAGGCCTGGCGTGCTGCGATTCATGGGGTCGCAAAGAGTCAGACACGACTGAGCGACTGAACTGAACTGATAGTTTGTTGTTTAACAATCCTACCTCAATAAAGAAGCATTGCTGAGCTTGCTATTTAAAGGAACATGGGGTCAAAGAACACAACAGGTTTACAGGGAACCCAATATTCAGGCAGCATTGAGAAAGAACAGCCTGCTGTTTAGAATGGTGTTTATTTACACAGACAAAGATCTGTCTATCACTTCATGGGAAATAGATGGGGAAACAGTGGAAACAGTGTCAGACTTTATTTTTGGGGGGCTCCAAAATCACTGCAGATAGTGATTGCAGCCATAAAATTAAAAGACCCTTACTCCTTGGAAGAAAATTTATGAGCAACCTAGATAGTATATTCAAAAGCAGAGACATTACTTTGCCGACTAAGGTCCGTCTAGTCAAGGCAATGGTTTTTCCTGTGGTCATGTATGGATGTGAGAGTGAAGAGTGATACTTTTGAACTGTGGTGTTGGAGAAGACTCTTGAGAGTCCCTTGGACTGCAAGGAGATCCAACCAGTCCATTCTGAAGGAGATTGGCCTTGGGATTTCTTTGGAAGGAATGATGCTAAAGCTGAAACTCCTATACTTTGGCCACCTCATGAGAAGAGTTGACTAATTGGAAAAGACCCTGATGCTGGGAGGGATTGCGGGCAGGAGGAGAAGGGGATGACAGAGGATGATATGGCTGGATGGCATCACTGACTCGATGGACGTGAGTCTGAGTGAACTCTGGGAGCTGGTGATGGACAGGGAGGCCTGGCGTGCTGCGATTCATGGGGTTGCAAAGAGTCGGACACGACTGAGAGACTGAACTGAACTGAACTGAACCATTTAGCTAAGTGGTTCTATCAGTCCATTCAAAATAATTTTTCCAAGTGTTGCCATCAGATACATATTTACTTTGACAATAACTCTATAGATAAAATGCTTGGTTTTTTGTACAGTAGGTGTTCAAGAAATGAAGTATTGGTTCTTATCAATAAATGGAGGCCTATCACAGCTACTGAAGATGAGGTCCAGAAAAGTTGAATGACTTGACTAAGATTGTGTACCGTGAGGCTCCATTTAAGTAAACAAACGTAGCACATTTCCACCAGTGTCCTGCTTTGTCTTCTGAGAAACCCCTTGTGAAACCCCTGAAGACATTACTAATTTTCAGTTATCTGAGCAACCAGCACCCCTAAAATGACATCTAGCTATTAAGTAATGAGATATCAAATAAAAAAAGGTTTTTTAGGTGAGATTTAATGAAATGCAGTTAAGGCTGAATAAGACTCTGAATACTCTTGTATAGAAATCATCTCTCATTGTTCAACGTGCATTATATATATTTATTCTGAAAATGTGATGTCTTTGTCACTAATTGTGTCCAACTCTTTGCGATGCCATGAACTGCAGCACGCCAGGCTTCCCTGTCCTTCACTGTCTCCCGAAGTTTTTGCAAACTCAGGTGCATTGGGTTGGTGATTCCATCCAACCATCTCGGCCTCTGTTGACTTTTCGCCTTTTGCCTTTAGTCTTTCCCAGCGTCAGGGTCTTTTCTAGTGGGTTAGCTCTTCGCATCATCAGGTAACCAAAGTATTGGAGCTTCAGCATCAGTCCTTCCAATGAATATTCAGGACTGATTTCCTTTAGGATTGACTGGTTTGATCTCCTTGCAGTCCAAGGGACTCTCAAGAGTATCTCCAGCACCACAGTTCAAAAGCGTCAAGTTTTTGGCTCTGAGCTTTCTTTATGGTCCAACTCACACATCTGTACATGACTACTGGAAAAACCTTAGCTTGACTATATGTTCCTTTGTCCGCAGAGTAATATCTCTACTTTATAATAGGTTCGTCATAGCTTTTCTTCTAAGGAGCAGGTGTCTTTAAAGTTCATGGCTGCAGTCACTGTCCACAGTGATTTTGGAGCCCAAGAAAATAAAATCTGTCACTGTTTCCATTTTTTCCTCGTCTGTTTACCATGAAGTGATGGGACCAGATGCCATGTTTTTTGAGTGTTGCATTTTAAGCCAGCTTGAAAACTCTCTTCTTTCACCCTCATCAAGAGGCTGAAATTAGTTCCTCTTTGCTTTCTGCCATTCTAGTGGTATCATCTGCTTATCTGAGGTTTTTGCTATTTCTCCCAGCAGTCTTGATTCCAGCTTGTGATTCATCCAGCCCAGCGTTTCTCATGATGTACTCTGCATAGAAGTTAAATAAGCAGGTTGACAGTATACAGGCTTGATGTACTCCTTTCCCGATTTGGAACCAGTCTGCTGCTCCATGTCCTGTTCTAACTGTTGCTGCTTGGCCTGTGTACAGATTTCTCAGGAGGCAGGGCAGGTGGTCTGGCATTCCCATCTCTTGAAGAATTTTCCACAGTTTGTTGTTACGCACACAGACGAAGGTTTTAGCTAGTCAGTGAAGCAAAAGTAGATGTTTTTCTGGAATTTCCTTGCTTTCTCTGTGATCCAACAGATGTTGGCAATTTGATCTCTGTTCCTCTGCCTTTTCTGAATCCAGCTTGTATATCTAGAAGTTCTCGGTTCATGTACTGTTGAAGCCTACCTTGAAGAATTTTGAGCATTAGCTTGCGAACTGAGTGCAGTTTTATGGTAGCTTCAACATTCTTTGGCATTGTCCTTCCTTTGGATTGGAATGAAAACTGACCTTCCAGTCCTGTGGCTACTGCTGAGTTTTCCAAATTTGCTGACATATTGAGTGCAGCCATATACACTCAGTATGCAATATACACTCAATTGAGATTTTGGGGTCCTTCCCCAAGTTACTTTGCTAATTTAAGTAAGACTCATTTTAAATGATTGAAGACGTTCTACACTGTTATACAGTTGTTGTTTAAAGCAAGTTGTGAATAAAATAAAAATACATATAAGAATGAAACATATATATATATATAAGATTCTTTCATTGTATCATTTTCATCAAAATGGTGGTGGTATTAAAAGTAGGGCCATTTGCCTACCTTGCTTAAAGGTGTTGATTGTGCCTTCCTGGTGATTTACATTTGGGAAATGTTTTCTAGGCTGTTTGACTCTTCAGGTGTTAGTATTTTGGATGACTTAAGCCATGTTCTGTTGATAACAGTTGAAAACTTGAATGTCGCCATAAATATGCAATGAATATGGCTCCAGGTTTGTAATTTAATGTGATTTCTTCACAGTAGACACAAGAGCCAACAGCCTGAACACATCCTTATTTGGAAGCCAGCTGGTGTTTGATGAGACGCAGAAGGCTGATTGTAGCTTTGCTTGACCGCCTAAACCTGTCTTCCTTGGTGCCTGGCTGAGGGCCTCAGGCCTAAGTCATGTCATGGCAAATGAGGTCAGAGTTGGTACTCAACACATTTGTTTCCTTACCTTCACAGGGCTTGTTGTTGTTTAAACCTAGACTGGCAATTGTAAAATAAAAGGATGATACTGCCAAGATCTAACATATATAAGAAAGTTCACTTCATTTTGACAATCTGACATCTAGAAGTTTCATTTAAAACAGTATTTGCTAAGGAATATAACTCTAAGGATTGCAGGGAAATGTGAGAAAATCATCAGCCGCCTTTAGAGTGGTTGTATTGTATTCCTCATTTAGCTCCTCTGGTAAATGAATGTCTTCTTATTGTATGTAATGATCCCAGATTATGAAAAAATACGTAAAAATAATTGATAAATTATTCTTCAGTCTTATCCTGTTTTAAAATACTGGGGAGCTAATAAGCCTTCCAGGTAATTGTGATGCAGGTGGTTTAAAGACCATATTTTGAATAATGTTTATATATTTTCTGTCTTAATATTTCTCAGAACTCTAAAAAAATTATTTTCATCATAATTCTGCCATTCAGCCATTTTTTTTTTTCTTTAAGATGACTCTTATGAAAGAATCTAGGTAGAGCTTAGAATTGAAAATCAAGAGACTTGAACTCTGGTCTTCTGTTAACAAAATTATGAGCCTCAATTCATGCTGTGATGACATCTGACTTTTTCTATAACATGGAATAAGGACAAACTTTTTTTTTGAACTTTTGCTGAGAATGTTCTCAGTCATTATTGAAAGAATGTTGCTGAACCTAACTACAGATAAAAGCCATCTGGAAGCAAGTTTGAGAGAACTGCATGTTTTAAGAAGCCTCCACTAGAGCTTTGGCATTATTCTCATAACTGCTCTATCCCACGCTTGCTTTAGGGAATAACCATTTCCAAGGGAGATGTATATGGGCATGTCACTTTTATACGACAACATGGTTAAGTTTGTGTTTCAGTTGGTTTCATATTTGTACGTGCGTGCATGCTCAGTCGTGTTTGACTGTTTGTGACCCCGTGGACTGTAGCTCGCTAGGCTCCTCTGTCCATGGAGTTCTCCAGGCAAGAATCCCAGAGTGGGTTGCCATTTCCTCCTTCATCCTACTTCTGATCAAATACTCAGTTTATTTAACCTGAGGCTATAGGGTCAGATTGCACTGTGGTTATACAGTTTGTAGAGTGGAATATAATCAGTTGTCACATTGGCTTTTATGTGTTTCTGCCCACAATTGTTCATAATTTTAACTCATTTTTAAGCCTTTAGTGATAGTCCAGTTAAATATAAGATATTAATTTCCATTAACTATAAATATTATGTTGTAGTATAAGTGAAGTCGGTAAGTTTTCTCATCCTTATCAAGAAATGATAGTATATGCCTATCTCTGAATTTTTGAAGATTCTAAAAATAGTTCGTGGTAGATATGTACAAATATAAAAAGCATATGGTTGTGGCTTAGAAACTGTAGCTCATAGAAGGATTAGGTTGAACAATGTATCATTGTTCCTAGGGTCAATTAGGCGTGTAGGTTTAGCTAGCTTGGGAACAGCCTCTAGCATGTGACTCTATAAATAACACTTGCACAACAAACATGGGCTTGATAAGTGAGCAATAAATCTGGGCTGACTGCCCGCTGTTCTGAATTTTAGAACCAGTCCTGCCATCATAGTATTTCAAGGGCCTGACAGCAGTAACAATTTTTAAACGAAAACATTTTTCACATCTACTTTGTGTTATATTCCTGGTTATCCAGTTTTATTCTTATTTTTTGTTGTTTCTCAAAAGTCAGCTTTGCTTGACAAAAAGAATCCTTTGGTTTGGTCACTTGTCTTCTCATTAGATACTTAGGTTTTGGTCTTGCATACACTTTTAAATACAAATTTTCTTACTTTCTTAAAGAATGGTGATGGTTTGGTGGTCCAGATGTCTATAAGCATGAAAGCAAGCACACTTCTCTCATTTCATCTTTGTTTACCTTTATTGGATATAAGTAGGAACTTCCAACAATTCCCACAATGTCCTTGATTTATAAGCCCAAGCAACAGAAGATAAATTCATAAAGATGCATTTTATCAAAGGATCTATCGGAGCAAGTCACTATTGCCCCCCAAACCCCCTTTTTTTGTTTTGTTTTCCCCTGTTGCAACACAAGGTCTGAAAGGTGTGTTAGAGGATTAAGCATCTGTCAGATGTAATTTTTTAAAGTTTTTATTGGTTTAGTTTGTAAATTATGTTGTTAAATTCTTATGACCAATTTGTGTCATCTAATGTCACAGAATCTTGGCAAAGTTGAAAAGAACCAATTTGTTAGGTAGTTATAAAGGTACAGACAATTTAGGACTATACTGCTGGGATTTTGTGAAAAAGAGGTTTTATAGTTTAGAAGAAAACTTTTTCAAAAGTGGATTATGAAAAGGGAGTAAACCATACAAATTATATAGTTAGTCTCAAGTTTATAAGTTTATGGCAGCTTCATTTTACTGGTATTAGTTGTAGATTTTAACCGAAATTGCAAGTATTTTACTGGGGGCTTGAGAGGACATTGAACTCCTCTGCCATCTTTTCTCCACCTAAAATCCAGGATGTTGTAAACCACCATTTTGTTCTTACTGTGTGTAACTACATTGTTACACTTAACTCCTTATCTTGAAATATAGGTGTTTATTTCTCATTACTTAGAGCCTTGGGGGCAGGATTTTGTCTTTATTCTCAACATTTAACTTATTTATTTATTTCTCACAAATATGCCACACCCTCCATTGCAGTTGAATCCATTTAGGATTTAGGTACGTGATGGTTAAAAAATAATCCAGTAGAATAAGCTTTAAATTCATCAGAGGAGTTATTTATGCAGAGCATTTATGCAGAGCACTGTGTTCATTGAAATGTAGAATGGGAGGGAGAGTGAGATCATTTACCCTCCAGAAATTCATGATCTGATGGAAAAGACATCTCAGGCTTAAGTTAAAAATGCTGTTTATAGTTTATGGTCTCTCCATGCAGTGGTGCTTATCTCTATGAATCCCCTCAGCCTCTTTTAGTAAGAAATATTTCAGAAAGTGTTTATTATTATCCTGAAGTAAAATTTTTATGTAACTACATACATAATTTTTAAAAGTCAACATTATATCAAATGTATGCAATATGGAGGAGAAATAAAGTAATTTATAATCAAGCAATGCAGATATTAGAGATTTTTGTCTGTCAGTCGCTCAATCATGTCCAACTCTTTGTGACCCCATGGACTGTAGCCCACCAGGGTCTTCGGTCCATGGAATTCTCCAGACAAGAATATTGGAGTGGTAACCATTCCCTTCTCCAGGGGATCTTCCCAACCTAGGGATCAAACTCAGGTCTCCTGCATTGCAAGCAGATTCTTTACCATCTGAGCCACCAGGGAAGCCCTTTAAGTGTTTGGGCCTTCTAATATATTCAAAGCTCTAATAAAGTCATCAGGTGCCTGCATCTGTATCTAAAATTGCCGTGAACATGGCAGTTTTGAATAAAGCCCAAGTGTGCTGAGTTGATAACTAAAATACCAAGGCGGCATTGCTGTGATCATGTGCTTATCCAAAAAGAATACACTATTAACAGATTTCCAAACAAAACTAAGTATAATTGATTGCCTTCTAGAAAAATTTGGTATATAACTAAAATTGTGCAAAACATACTTTGTATAAAATGAAGTTTTGTATAAAATTTGGATTTTTATATACATGAGTGTCCGGCATGACATTCAGAAGTGGTGGGAGACCGTCTACTGCATTACAGGAAGCCTAGCATCCAGTACTCTCTCCCCATTAGATGCTTATGACGGTGATAACCAAAAATCCCCTTTCCCCAGTTTCTAAACTGAGAACTGTTGCTTTAAATAATGGAGAAGGAAATGGCAACCCACTCCAGTATTCTTGCCTGGAGAATCCCATGGACGGAGGAGCCTGGTAGACTACAGTCCACGGGGTCGCAAAGAGTCGGACACGACTGAGCGACTTCATTCATTCATTCATTCATTCATTGCTTTAAATAAAAATGTGTCATACAGTACCAAACCAGTTTTGGAAAGCCGCAGCACTTCGTTTTGTTTTGAATTAAGGGTAGGCATGAAGGGGTAGAAAAAACTGTCACCAGCGCAGCCAGCGCTGTAGCGCAGTGAGGATGCTCTTTCCTTGGGGCGTAAGTGGTGTCCCCACTGTGCTGCAGTCAGCAACTGGTGTGTTTCCGTGAACCCGTCTGCATAATGGTGCAAACTGAAGTTTGACTTTTTACCACAGGTTATTGGTTTTGCTTTAACGGTAACATCTAAACTATATAGCTCTTCATTTATACAAAATGTTTACCCTCCAGGCACTAGTCATCCTTAAAACACAGTGTAGGTGATCCAGTCTCAAAGTAGTGTCTAAGGCAGTGTTTCTCGAACAGATCTCCTCTGGATCTTGTTAGCCCACAGATTCTTAATCAGCAGGTTGGACAGAGCCTGAGGCTACCTGCCAAAGTTTCGTCAGTTCTTTGGGCTCAAAGCCTGCACTCTGTTTTCTTCAATTTCTTGGCCACGCCGCGTGGCCTGCAGTATCTTAGTTCCCTGGGCAGGGATGGACCTGTGCCCCCTGCCGTGGAAGCCAAGTCTCAACCATTGGCCACCAGGGCAGCCCTCAAGGCCCACGTTCTTACGGAGCAGGGCCATGAGAAGTTGTTAGATATCCATTCCTTGAGGTGTCCAAGCTTAATCAGTATTAATGTTGATCACTAAGATTATTTTACTAAACTACGTTAGCTTAGTTCTCTAATACTTTCACTAATGCATAACATAAGGTTTTTAGGATAGAGATAAGAAAAGTTATTAGTATTTTTCTATCACTATAAAACTCATTTCCCATAATGTTGCTCAGTATTCCTTAAGTAAAGGTTATATATTTAGTATTTGATAGATAAAATGTACAAGAACGAATTTGAAGAGCATCTTAGAATTTGTTGGGATGGGCTTTGCCTCGTTCATAAGAAATGTAGCATTTTCTTTGCCTTTGGTTCAGGTGGATAGAGGTGACCACCTTATGACTTAAGTTAAAAAGAATTGGAGTCCTTTTTAACAATATTTCAAGATATTTGCTTATATGGATGGCATTTTTCTTTTACTTTCAAATTACTTAGCTGCTTTTCCCTCAGAGCCAGTATGATTGTACTTGCACGGTTCCTTTTCTAGTACATTCTTATTCTAAACAGATAGATCTGTGCAGAGTGAACTTATGGTCCAGAGGCATTTTGTTTTCTGCCCCAGAACCTGTGTCTGTCTACTACATCTCTTCATCACCTTTCACAGGAAAACTAAACTCTTATTCAGGGTTCTTAAAGCCCTGATTCTGTCATTCTCACTTAACCAAACTCATCTCATTCTCAAATATTCTCTTGACTTTACCTGTCTACTGTGAAGTTTTTCCTGTTTTGAACTAGCACAGAAATGAAATCAGGAATACTTTTGATGCTTTTGAACTGTGGTGTTGGAGAAGACTCTTGAGAGTCCGTTGGACTGCAAGGAGATCAAACCAGTCAGTCCTAAAGGAAAACAGTCCTGAATATTCATTGGAAGGACTATTGCTGAAGCTGAAGCTCCAACACTTTGGCCACCTGATGCAAAGAGCTGATTCATTTGAAAAGACCCTGCTGTTGGGAAAGATTGAAAGCAGGAGGAGAAGGGGACTACAGAGGATGAGATGGTTGGATGGCGTCACCGACTCGATGGACATGAGTTTGAGCCTGCTCTGGGAGATGGTGAAGGACAGGGAAGCCTGGTGTGCTGCAGTCCATAGGGTTGTAAAGAGTCAGACATGACTGAGCAACTGGACTGACTGAAATCAAGAAAAATCTTTGAGGGCTTTTTGTGTACCGAGAGCCACAATACTAGCTGCTTTTTTTATATACTACTAAATTTAATCCTCAAAACCATGACAAGTAAGTAAATATATCAGTCTTAGTTTAATGAAGATAAAACCATTTGATAAAACGACCTGCCTGTACAATCCAGTTTGTCATTGGCAAATTTGAGACTGGGCTTTGAATCCACGTCTGCTTTTTTCTTACTATTCCATAGAGGAGAATTCTGAAATGAAGGATCTGGGTCTTGAGAAGGTTAGGTAGAAATTAAGTATTTTGTGGGCCAGTTGGGGAGAAGATTACCGGAGGAAGAACAGTAGTCTCAAGAAATATAGCAGATGTCTCAAAAGAAACAGATGTTTATATTAAGTTTATATTGTTGTTGTTCAGTCACTGACTTATGTCTGACTCTGCAGCCTCATGGACCGCAAGTGAGGGGACCTGACTGATAGCCTGTTGTTGTTCAGTGGCTCAGTCGTGTCCAACTCTTTGTGACCCCATGGACTGCAGCACACCAGGCCTCCCTGTCCTTCAGTATCTTCCAGAGTTTGCTCAGACTCATGTCCATTGAGTCAGTGATGCCATCCAACCATCTCATCCTCTGTCGTCCCCTTCTCTTCCTGCCTTCAGTCTTTCCCAGCATCAGGGTCTTTTCCAGTGAGTCAGTTCTTTGCATCAAGTGGCCAAAGTATTAGAGTTTCAGCATCAATCCTTCCAGTGAATATTCAGAGTTGATTTCCTTTAGGATTAACTGGTTTGATCTCCTTGCTGTTCCAGGAATTCTCAAGAGTCTTCTCCAGCACCACAGTTTGAAAGCATCAAGTTCTTTGGCGCTCTGACTTCTTTATGGTCCAGTTCTCATATCTCTACGTGACTGTTGGAAAAACCATAGCTTCGACTATGTGATTTAGTGATATATCACTTTGTTGGCAGAGTGACGTTTATGCTTTTGATACTTTGTTTAGGTCTGTCTTAGCTTTTCTTCCAAGGAGTAAGCATCTTTTAATTTCAACGCTGCAGTCACTGTCTGCAGTGATTTTGGAGCCCAAGGAAATAAAATCTGTTACTGTTTCCTCATCTGTTTGTTGTGAAGTGATGGGACTGGATACCGTGATTTTCGTTTTTTTGAATGTTGAGTTTTAAGCCAGCTTTTTCATTCTCCTCTTTTACCTTCATGAATATCTGAGGCTGTTGATATTACAGTCTTGGTTCCAGCTTGTGATTCATCCAGCCCAGCATTTCACATGATGTACTCTGCATATAAGTTAAATAAACAGGGTGATAATATACAGCCTTGACCTACTCCTTTCCCAATTTTGAACCAGTCCTTTGTTCCATGTCCAGTTCTAACTATTGCTTCTTGACCTGCCTGTAGGTTTCTTAGGAGATAGGTAAGGTTGTCTGGTATTCCCATCTCTTTATGAACTTTCCACAAATTTGGGATCCACACAGTCAAAGGCTTTAGCATAGTCAATAAAGCAGAAGTAGATGTATTCCCCACAGCCAGCTCCTCCCATCAGGAAGCTTGCGCAGAGCTAACCACAACGATCACATGGACCACAGCCTTGTGTAGCTCACTGAAACTATGAGCCATGCCACTTTGGGCCACCCAGGACAGCCGGGTCATGGTCAAGAGTTCTGACAAAACGTGGTCCACAGAAGGGAATGGCAAACCACTTCAGTATTCTTGCTTCAAGAACCCCATGAACAGTATGAAAAGCAACAAGATATAATAGCAGAAGATGAGCCCTCCGGGTTGGTAGCTGTTCAATATGCTACCGGGGAAGAGGGGAGAAATAGCTCCAGAGAAAATGACAAGACCGGGCCAAAGCAGAAACGACATTCAATTGTGATGTGTCTGGTGGTGGTGGTTTATGTGCCATTTTGACAGTATCTGTTGAAGTAACTAATAGGAACAGTTACTTTTAGTAGATTCTGAGGAAGTCTGACCCTGCAAAGACCAATATTGCATAGGAACCTGGAATGTTAGATCCATGAATCAAGGTAAATTTTACGTGGTCAAGGAGATGGCAAGAGTGAACTTCAGCATCTTAGGAATCAGTGAACAAATGGACGGGGATGGGTGAATTTAATTCAGATGAGCGTTACGTCTACTACCATGGGCAAGAATCCCTTAGAAGAAATGAGGTAGCCCTCAGAGCCAGCAAAGAGTCCGAAATGCAGCTCTTGGGTGTAATTTCAATAATGATAGAATGATCTCAGTTCATTTCCAAGGCAAACGTTCAACATCACGGTAATCCAAGTCTGTCTCCCAACCACTAATGCCAAAGAAGACCTAAAAGACCTTCTAGAACGAATACCAAAAAAAAGATGTCCTTTTCATCATAAGGGACTGATGCAAAAGTAGGAAATCAAGAGATTCCTGGTGTAACAGGCAAGTTTGACCTTGGAGTACAAAATAAAGTAGGGCAAAGGCTAATAGTTTTGTCAGGAGAATATGTTGGTCCTAGCAGACATTCACAGGAGATGACTGTATTCATTTGTGGACATCACCAGATGGTCATTTCTTAAATTAGACTGATTATGTTCTGTGTAGTCAAAGATGAAGAAGCTTATATGGCTGTTGATTATATAATGTTGATAACACTTGATTTGCAAAGGGGATTTTTATAAAGTAACACATGCTATCTAAGCCATCTTTCCATGAACCACTTCCAAAATTGGTTCACTGTTTCCTTAAAACAGTTGTTTATGTGCCATTGTGACAGTATCTGTTGAAGTAAATAATAGGGACAATTACATTTAGTAGATTCTGCAAAATGATTTAGCAGAAGTCTTTAAAACCTGAGAAAGAAGTACTTTCTCAGGAGAGTAGACCCTGTGTTATAACAAGAGGACAATGTCTAGATACGGAAGCGACTTGCAGGTTATCATACCTGTATCTTAATTTATACCAGTGCCAAGACTCTTGTTTCCAAAGTAGGAAACAAAGTAAAAAAGAGAAAAACCAGTGTCACTTCAGCTACAGACCACCAGATTAAAAGATTAGAAATGGAGGCATAATACTCCATAACCAGTTTATCTCTTTACCAGTGCTATCAGTTAACCGATTACTAACCTCTCTAATGACTGTGCATTTTATAAAAGACAACCTTGGTTCCGATTGCAGAGCTCATCTGCTTGTCCTGGAATGGTCTTTTCTCTGGGGCTGGCCTGGCTCTTCGTTGGAGCGTGTGGACTTCTCTAGCTGTGGCGCATGGGCTCAGTAGCTGTGGCTTAATTGCCCCGTGGGCTGTGGGATCTTAGTTCCCAGGCCAGGGATCAAACCCGCACTCCCTGCATTGGAAGGCATTCTTAACCACCAGATCACCAGGGAAGTCCTCTGGGATAGTCTTAATAGTTGATAAATTCAATCAGGAAGCATGTAAAAGAATTCTGATTCTCTTTGATTACATTCCCTGAAAAGATTTTATTCTGTAGAGTGTCAGATTATCATTTTAGAAAATCTTTTCCTATTTAGTGATCAGTACACGAAAGTGAAAAGAACACTGAGCTAGAAGCTAAAAAACATTTATTTTAATCCTGGCTTTGTGTGATTGGGTGTTTGGTCTACTGGCTGTTGTTACAGAGATTTTTATCCCCTTGTACTTAATTATTACAAGGGTTGGAGGAGGGAAGGTTGGTGATGTAGAGGTTAGTTTTAAGAAATCTAAACAACACTAACAATACTCACACAGCACAAGATAATTCTAATAATAGTTCAAAGAGTACAGATTTTTGTATCAATTCATTCCTGACTTTAAATCCCATTTCTACGGTGTACTAGTCGGCTGTCCTTGGGCATATCACTTAATACACTGTAGGAAATGATTATCTTGTTCAGCCTTTGTGAGAGACTCAGAACAGTGGCACAGTATCATCTTTGCTGTTGAACACCGTCCTGGGGAAATGGGATCTTTGGGTCTCCCCACTGTAGCTTCCGGCGGCATCGCACGTTATTACAGTTTTCCTGCTTCGAATTTGAAGATGTGACGGTAATCTTCTTTATAAGGACAGAATTCCTTACGTTCCTTGCCCATGCTTCAGTTTCATAAGGTTTACGTCTCACAGGAGGATATAAAGCTCTTCAAATATTTCTGCATACTGTAGCCTCAATTAACTTTTGTGGGATTATGCAAAAAGTCAATAGTACTAATAATTCACTTTGGATTTCTGCCCATTTGTGGTCTACATGCATTCTACTAAGTCATCCAATACCTAAGGTCAAATTCTGCAGTATAAAGTAAAAGACAAAAGCCAATAGGAGAGTGGCTCTGTACATAGCAGAGAGATCAGACCTTGGTCAAAGTACAGCTGCTTATGTTTCTTCAGTCTAAACTTGTGAGAGGGTCACTGTTTCCCAGCTATAACTGCTCTACAGTAAGGTCATATCTTGGTCATAAATTCAGTTACCTTTTCTTTTCTAGAATAATAGCAGAAGCTAATTTATTTACATACCTTGAAGGGGCTAGAGAATTTCACACATTATTTTCCTGTAGTAGGGCTTCCGTGATAGCTCAGATGGTGAAAAATCCGCCTGCAATGCAGGAGACCCCGATTCGATTCCTGGGCTGGGAAAATCCGCTGGAGAAGGAATAGGCTATACAAGCTTCCTTTGTGGCTCAGCTGGTAAAGAATCCGCCTGCAATGTGGGAAACCTGGGTTCGATTCCTGGGTCAGGAAGATACTCTGGAGAAGGGATAGGCTACCCACTCCAGTATTCTTGGGCTTCCTCTGTGACTCAGCTGGTAAACAATCTGCCTGCAAAGCAAGATACCTGGGTTCAAGCCCTGGGTGGGGAAGATCCCCTGGAGAAGGGAAAGGCTTCCCACTCCAGTATTCTGTCCTGGAGAATTCCATGGACTATACAGTCCATGAAGTCACAAAGAGTCAGACACGACTGAGTGACTTTTACTTTCACAGTAACTTTAGCAGCTAGTCTATTTTTAGGACAAGATAAACTAAATTTTAAATTATTTTCTATGTTATATAGAACTACTGATACATTTAACTCTGAAAATAACTGTTTTATGAGTTTTTCTTAATTTTGTCTCCATGGTTTGTATATTTTGGTTCTGTTATTTATAATTTGACAATTTTTAGAATCTTCAGTTTAAGCGAAAATTGTTTTCAACCCTTTCTCAGATGAGTATTTATGTGAACTCTTACTTACCTACATTCTTAAATAGTGCACACTGCTTTAATATTTACGCCGCTTGCATGTTCACTGAGCCCTACTGTGTATCAGGCACTCTCCCAGGCGCACTTTCTTCAGTAAGTTTATATTCCATTAGTAATAGAGATTGTGTTTCTTAATATTTTGTCATCTTTTATTAAGTCTTCAATACCATGCCATTATATTCCCTCTTCAGCATTTATGCAGTATATTTGTTTTTCAGTGTATATTGCAAAGATTTATATTTTTAAGTATTGTCCTTTTCGTGTGTATTTCTAGTACAGAAGTTACCTTCAGAATTCCTGGACACCCCGCGGTCCTGCTGTGGACTGGCTGTGTGACCTTGTGCATGTGCCTCAGGTCTTGTTGTAGCGTTTATTCACTCACTTGGCTGGGTCAGGTCTTGCTTGCTGCCCGCTGGACCTCCGTGGGTCAGGCTTGGTCCTTCAGTGGCGAGCACAGGCTCCCGTTGTGTACAGGCTCTCCAGTTTGCATGGGCTGCAGTTGTGGTGGAGCATGCGGGATCCTAGTTCCCCAGTCAGGGATTGAACCTGGGTCCCCTGCATTGCCAGGCGGATTCTTAACCACTAGAGTTCCAAGGAAGTCCTTAGTCCCTCAGTTTTCTATTTGCATAGTGGAGATACACCCTCGTTAATCCTCGTAATGATAGATCTTTCCATAAGAGAGTAGAAGCCATCACTCTGGAATGCGGTGAGCTGACCAACTGTGAAATCATTTGCCCCTGCCTTGCCCCTTCTCCCCCACCTCCTGGTGCAGTGGACACCGTGTCTACACCTGCCCTTCTCATGCTCTGATGGATGACTGGAACTCTTCAAATGCTCCCTTAGCACATCTTCAGCTGCTCTGTTTTCAATCACATTTAAATGCTTGAGTTCCTCCTGAAAAAACAAAAATCCATACCCATTCATTGGTGGTTTTTCTTGCCTCCTATTGACTCGCCCCTCATCACGCCCCTGAAGCTGCTCTTGGCAGTGTTACCAGTAATCTCCTTATTGCTATTTCTAGTGAGTCTGTAGTGTTTGCCTGTGATTACATTTTTGGAAAAGAAGATGCGTGTTGATAAGGTTAGTCCTTAAGGCTGCAAGGACATTGGGAGACGGTTTGATGTCCTTAGGTCAGAAAGGAAAAAGTTTTCATTAATTCATTGACAAATATTTATCAATCACTCTACTAATCAGTGAAGATATGGTAGTTAACAAAATAAGTAAAAGTGCCTTTTCCTCTGGAGCTTATTGGAGAAAATAGATGAATACAATAAGTATATTATGTGTCGGATAACGATAAAAGGTAATCAAACAAAAATACAGCGAAGAGGAAGTAGAGTTTAAATAGGGTGGACTTTAAATGACATGACTACAGAAATCCTCACTGGGGATAAGCCATTTGAGCAAAGACCAGAGGGGATGAAGGAAAGTCCCGTGCAGATATCTGGTGGAAGAGTAGGCCTGGCAAAATTTCTTAACAAAAAATACTTCTTAGTTGTATGAAATGTTTTTATGAAGACTCTTATTCTTGTAGTAAAAAGGAAAACTAGATATTTTAGATGTACTGCTACCAATTGACTTTAAGATAAAACAATATTCATTATTCTTATAGAATAAGTGAAGACAACAATTCTAAATTTAATTTTGTTTCATATTCCTTTTGGCATCTAAATGGTCACATGCTTTTATACTTGGGACAGTTCGTTATTGTTGTTGTTCAGTTTCTCAGTCATGTCTCTTTGCAACCCATGGCAGCACACCAGGCCTCCCTGTCCTTCACCATCTCCTGGAGTTTACTCAAACTCGTGTCCATCAAGTCAGTGATGACATCCAACCATCTCATCCTTTGTCGTCTCCTTCTCCTCCTGCTTTCAATCTTTCCCATCATTAGGGTCTTTTCTAATGAATCGGCTCTTCGCATCAGATGGCCAAAGTATTGGAGCTTCAGCTTTAGCATCAGTCCTTCGAATGAATATTCAGGATTGATTTCTTTTAGGGTTGACTGGTTGGATCTCCTTGCAGTCCACGGGACTCTGAAGAGTCTTCTCCAACACCACAGTTCAAAAGCATCAATTCTTCGGTGCTCAGCTTTCTTCACAGTCCAACTCTCACATCCATACATGACTATTGGAAAAACCATAACTTTGACTAGATGGACTTTTGTTGGCAAGGTAATGTGTCTGCTTTTTAATACGCTGTCTAGGTTTGTTGTAGCTTTTCTTCCAAGAAGCCAGTGTCCTTTATTTTTTTGGCTTCAGTCACCATCTGCAGTGATTTTGGAACCCAAGAAAATAAAGTCTGTCACTGTTTCCCTTGTTACCCCATCTATTTGCCATGAGATGATAGGACTGGATGCCCTGATTTTAGATTTTTGAATATTGAGTTTTAAGCCAGCTTTTTCACTCTCATTTTTCACTTTCATCAAGAGGTTCTCTAGTTCCTCTTTGCTTTCTGCCATAAGGATGGTGTCATTTGCAAATCAGAAGTTATTGATATTTCTCCTGACAGTCTTGACTCGAGCTTGTGCTTCATCCAGCCCAGCATTTCACATGATGTACTCTGCATATAAGTTAAATAAACAGAATGACAATATACAGCCTTGACATACTCCTTTCCCAATTTTCAACCAGTCCATTGTTCCATGTCCGGTTCTAATTGTTGTTTCTTGACCTGCATACAGATTTCTCAGGAGGCAGGAAAGTGGTCTGGTATTGCCATCTCTTAAAAAAATTTTCAACAGTTTATTGTGATCCACACAGTCAAAGGCTTTAGCGTAGTCAATGAAGCAGATGTTTTTCTGGAATTCTCTTGCTTTTTCTATGATCCAGTGGATGTTGGCAATTTGATCTCTGGTTCCTCTGCCTTTTCTAAATCCAGCTTGAGCATCTGGAAGTTCTTGGTTCATGTACTGTTGAAGCCTGACTTGAAGAATTTTGAGCATTACTTTGCTATCATGAAAGGAGTGCAGTTGTTCAGTAGTTTGAACATTCTTTGGCATTGCCCTTCTTTGGGATTGGAATGAAACCTGACATTTTCCAGTTCTGTGGCCACTTCTGAGTTTTCCAAATTTGCTGATACATTGAGTGTAGCAGTTTAACAGGATTTGAAATGGCTCAGCTGGAATTCCATCACCTCCACTCTTTGTTCATAGTGATGTTTCCTAAGGCCCACTTGACTTCACACTCCAAGATGTCTGGCTCTAGGTGAGTGATCACACCATCGTGATTATCTGGGTCAAGAATATGTTTTTTGTATAGTTCTTCTGTGTATTCTTGACACCTCTTCTTAATATCTTCTGCTTCTGTTAGGTCCATACCATTTCTGTCCTTTATTGAGCCCATCTTTGAATGAAATTTTCCCTTGGTATCTCTAATTTTCTTGAAGAAATCTCTAGTCTTTCCCATTCTGTTGTTTTCCTCTATTTCTTTGCATTGATCACTGAGGAAGGCTTTCTTATCTCCTTGCTATTTGGAACTCTGCATTCAGATGGGTATATCTTTCCTTTTCTCCTTTGCCTTTCACTTCTCTTCTTTTCTCATCTATTTGTAAGGCCTCCTCAGACAGCTATTTGCCTTTTTGCATTTCTTTTTCTTGGGCATGGTTTTAATCACTGCCTCCTGTACAGTGTCACGAACCTCTGTCCATAGTTCTTCAGGCACTTAATACTTTTATGTTTGGGACAGTTTAGATGATGGCATATTTATTCCTTAGAGAAAAATAGATCTTTTTTGAGTAAAAGTGAAACATTTGCTGAAGTAACATAGAATAGCTCTGTACCTCTCTAAACTAGCTTACTGAGGTTCAACAGAAACCTTTTTAGGGGAAGAAATTTTAGCATTTGTACACTTAGTAGCATTTCAGCAAAATAGTCACTCTTAAGAGCAGTGAAGCTATACATTCTCTGCATTATATTTAAAAGCCTAATTTGTTTAAAGGAGATGAAAACCTTAAGAACAGATTTATGGATTGCCTCCTCTATCTGGGAGGCTTTGTTGTTCCATTAGTCATCAGAATAGGGTCTTCCTAAGCCCTCTGGTGGACTTCAATCTAGTTATGAAGGATTAATGTGGTTTATGTCATTGGTTAGTTTTCAGAGAAACCCAGCTGTTAGATATTAGAAAGCCTTCAGCAGTTAAAATCCTAAACCTGCCAGCCTCTTCTCTTTGACCCCTCACAAATGTAACGGATTTTCAGAAGTACTACAGACAAGGAGTAGGCAGGTGGCACACGATTTGATTGAAATTGAAGAGCTAGTAATAATGAATCATTGGCCACTTTTCCTCGTTTCTTAACATTATAACAGGCAGTGAGAAACAGAGCATTTCCCTACATTTTGGTTGTCTTACCGGTTTCAAGTTTCTTTCCTTCCGTATGACTGTATTAATTATCATGTGTACTGCTTTATAAGCACGAGACTATCTAGAAAATATTTTATGGTTTAGTTTGTTCAGTGACTCACTGAAGGATGGAAAAAGTTAGCTGTTACTGGGCTTGACAGGAAGGTGATCTCTTGGAACGAGGTGTTTACATATCCAGACTTGAATAAGGTTTTACGTGTATTGTCTAGCCCTGAGCAATGCTAGGGCAACTGCTGAAAACCACCTGTGACTGGTGAAGAGGTGCTGGTCAGGCAATATTGGAGAGGCTGTGTACTCAGCTAAATATTTTCTCTCCGCAGTGTTAGTTGCTGTGTAATAGCATTCAGTTGTCAGGTATCATTGTTATTCCCAAGTGTACAAATTTTTTGCACTTTTACCCCCTCTGTTTTCCTCTTCTTTCTCCTTCCTTAGGAAGAAGGATTCTCCCATCTCCAGGAGATAATATTTAAGGTCTGTTCTAGCCTGAGCACATGGCCAGCCACCCCAGTGTTCTTGGCCGGAGAATCTCATGGACAGAGGACCTGGCCGGCTTCAGCCTGTGGGGTCACAAAGATTTGGACAGGACTGAGCGACTGACCACAACACAGCACTCGTCAGAGCCTAGATCCCTGTGCTACTGATGAAATAACCTTAATGACGAGAGCATTCGGGTTTCAAGAAAATTAATCACAGGGTGTCATTTCCTTACCATTTACATGAGTATCATGGGGATGATTCAAGGAGAAATCAGATTTGAAATTTAAACAGCCATAGAAAAAATGATTTGAGTTTTTAAAAAAATAACCCTTATTTCTTCCACACCCTTTTCAAAGATAGTGAGTTCATGACTGTCTTTCTAGGTTTTCCTATTATTAAGCAAAGTTCTGTAATTTTGCCATCTAGAGAGAAGCACTGTTTAAACATTCTAATGTTAGAATGTATAGCTGATTCACTTTGCTCTATGGAAGAAACTGTACAATATTATAAAGCAGATATACTCCAGTAAAAATTCATTAAAAAGAAACCTTTTGATGTGTATCCTTCCCATGTGCTTTCAGCACACAGGTTTAAACAGTTAGCTCCATGCTGTACATACTGTTTGACAGTCTATTTTAAAGAGCTATGAGTGACTGAAAGCACTCAGTTGTGTCTGACTGTTTGCAAACCCATGGATTATACAGTCCTTGGAATTCTCCAGGCCAGAGTACTAGAACGGTAGCTTATCCCTTCTCTAGTGGATCTTCCTCACCCAGGAATTGAACTGGGGTCTCCTGAACTGCAGGCGGATTCTTTACCAGCTGAGCTATCAGGAAAGCCCAAAAATTGAAAGCCAGATAACATCTAATGAAAAGGACTAGTTAAATATTGTTAAATATGATGTATTATATATTGAAAATATTTTAGAATAATATTTAATAGCATAGAAACTAATAATCTGTATACTCTGTAATAATCTGTATTATTAGTATTTTCTATCCTATTAAATATTATTCTAAAGTATTTTCAATAGCTGCAGTACAGTACATCATATGTAGCAATATTTAATTAGTGCCTTTCATTAGATGTTATCTGGCTTTTATAAATTATACAGAAGAGAACTTGGCATAGACCTTTGAGTACTTCTCTATTTCTTCAAGATAAATTTCAGGTAGTTTCATGGGTTTAAATTTTTTTTTCTTTCACTGAAATAATTACACTTCGCTGGAAGATAAAAACGAATATTTTTTTTGTATACTCGTAAACCAAATACTGTGCAAGATGCCTTGTAGTTTCATACTCATGTAATTTTTAGCTATTTTTAATCACCAGTTTTTTAGATGAAGATCTCCATATGCATATGTATTAGACATTTTGTAGTAAGTTAATAGTACATAGAAAATGGTTACCTGTTTTGTTTAGCAAATGAAAAAGTCCTTCAGTAATCAACAGGGGACAATCTAAACTTAGTTTGTATTTCTGTTTTGGCTTTGAAGTATATAGTATAAGAAGAATGTTTAATCTTTTTGTGCTTTGTTCAGTGCAAAGGGATTTAGGTCTTCAAATTATATGGTTAATTAGCATTTATAGCTTTGGGAGGGAAAAAAGTGGGTGATTCCCAAATGAATTTTGGGTTTAGCTTGTATGACTACTGTTATAGATGATTTATAAATCACATTTAAACTTTAAATTATGGCAGCTAATTGTCTACTAGGTGAAAATGATTTCCCTTCGCTTAAAATTTCAGACATAACTTTCAGATTTTACACTTATAAAATCTCAGAGCAGAAAGTTCAGTGATAGAAGGATGAGGAAAATTTGCAGAGGAAGGGTGAGGGCAGCGAGGTGGTAAGACTGCTTTTACGGAGCTCACTCAGAATCCTGCCAGCTAGTTCATACAGCTAGCCGATTTTGCGAAGCGAGGCTGCTGTTTGTAGGCCCTCGTCTGTGTTATCTAACGCAGGGGATGTTTTTGTCTCAGTCACATAGATCAGACAACAACCTGGCAGGACCCCAGGAAGGCCATGCTCTCCCAGATGAACGTCACCGCCCCGACCAGCCCACCGGTGCAGCAGAACATGATGAATTCGGCCTCGGGTGAGTGCAATGCTGTCGAGGGCACACCAGGTAGTGCTTTGGTGAAATTTTCCGTGGAAGATAGTAATTATTCTTTTAAGCAAACTGGAGCATGGGTGATGGTTACTTTCTATCCTCTTTCATAAGAGAAACTTAATTTCAAATAGCCTGCTATACCAAACCCTTGTTTAATCATGAATACATAAGGGACTTGGTGATTGAAAGCCAGCAGTTTTCCAGGTTTCATTTCTGAAGTGAGTGTCTCAGATTCCTAGTTTGGTTCATTTTGACATGCT
This sequence comes from Cephalophus harveyi, assembly GCA_006410635.1. Taxonomy (NCBI): domain Eukaryota; kingdom Metazoa; phylum Chordata; class Mammalia; order Artiodactyla; family Bovidae; genus Cephalophus; species Cephalophus harveyi. The sequence goes on along the minus strand of SJYT01069834.1, from coordinate 10,218 downwards.
CATGCTTTATTCCACTGGCTTTCTTGTGTCCAAGACCTTAGAGTTGAAGTTTCCCTCTTCCTTTTGTGGTTTGGATGGGAAGCCCCCTCTTAGCGTGAATGTTTGTTCTACCTTGAGAATAACGGGAAGGGAGCAACTTATAAAACCCCAAAGCACTTTTCTTAGGGCTGGTACATGTTATTTAACACATTTCCACCTTTTTCACAGAAGATAAACCTGAGTGTACATTTTTTTTCTGTCTCCTATTTGGCAGTTTACTTAAATTTGCTGTTTTTCTCATCTGTGTAATTGGGAGTAACAGTGCCGCTTATTAGAGAAAGGAAGACAGTAAAGGAAATAATACATATAAAGCTTTATTTATATGTATTATTTCCTTATATATATATATATATGGAAATATATACAATACATATTTATATGTATTTATATGTTTTATTTACATATAAATAATACATATAAAGCTTTTATATTACACTTCTAATACAGAATAGGTAATAAATAAAGGTTTAGTTCCTTCTTCCCTATGTCAGTTAGATTTTGAATGTCTTCTTTCTTCTTTGTTACATGGGCCAAGGCCATAGCTACCCATTATGCATCTTTGTGCATGGTAGGAAAAGGGCTTCCCAGGTTGCGTTAGTGGGCAAAGAGCCTCCTGCCAACGCAGGAGACTGAGAGACACAGGTTCAGTCCTTGGGCCGGGAAGATCCCCTGGAGGAGGGCACGGCAACCCACTCTAGTATTCTTGCCTGGAGAATCCCCATGGACAGAGGAGCCTAGTGGGCTACAGTCCATGGGGTCACAAACAGTCAGACACAACTGAAGCGACTTACCATGCATGCCCGCCCCCTCCTCTGGGAAGATGCCCCCTAAGCCTGGCGTCAGGGCTTGGAGCGTGTGGGCTGGGTCTCTGACCAGGCCCCTGCCCCCAGGCTTTAGCCCCGTCGCTGAAGTCCTGGGTTGGGGCACAGACGGCAGCAGCAGTGCCCGTGATGGCCTTCCCCCTCACAGCCCTACCCAGCAGACCAACCAGCACGATGCTGTTGGAAGCCGCACTGTAGATTTTCTTAAACAGCAGCCTTTGGAAAGGGACTGGTAGAGGTGGAGAGGGCGGTACAGTTCCTTGTCAGAAGGAGTCCTTGGCTAGGAAAGCTCATGGAACTTAAAGTGTCCTTCTACCCCTAGAGATGATGACAGTGTGTTAGAATGTTTTGCTGTTCCATAACTCTATTCTTGCCTTCAATGGGTTGAACACTTGAAAGAATTCAAGAAAATGAAAATCAAGGCAAGATTGTGACTGAGCTTCTCTTGTCATAAAGTTTCCATTTTATCTGTGCTTATTTTAATGTAAGTACCTTTACTTATGCTCAGAATGTTTTATACGTGACATTGAAGTGAAACTTTTTTCCAAGGCCAAATATTATGCAAGTATTTATTGACTAATATTTTTACTTGACAGCTATTTTTTTAATTATCAAATATCCAAATAAAAGTTGTGAGAGCTGTTTTGTATTTATAGTTCAAAGAAGATGATGCTCCTTTTTCATTTTGTCATAATCCAACTAAAACTATACCTGGGAAATTAGTAAAAAATAATTCATTAATTTAACTTTTATCTTGGAAGATCAAGCATTTTGCTTCTGTAAGATTGATTATGATACTTTTAGAACATTGGTTTATGTTTTTCCTATTAAATTTTCTAACAGTAATGGTCTAAGGAAATGAAAAGAATTGGAATCAAGTTTATGTTTAAAACCAAACGTATGTATCAAATTGGTATTACTGGATTTTAGAATATTTGTGTATATTATTATTTCAACTCTGTGTTTTGTAAAATATGAAATGTGTTTTTCTGTACTGCATAAAAATTACTAGACATGCTTGCTGCTGTGTTAATTAAAGAGGTGACTTTGGCAGGAATGGTTTGAGTAAAGTGGCAGGAGGCACAATTGTAGTGAGTTGGTGTGTTTTTGTGGGGAGGGGCTGGGAGTTGTATAAAGAGAGGCTTAGATATGGAGAGTTGAAGGCAGGACCTGAAGTGGGAAAAGCCACCCCTCAGAGACCTGGGCATGTTGAAGTGGTGGTGTGGTGTGTGCTCTTCTCTGCTTAGTCGCTCAGTCATGTCCAACTCTTTGCAAGTAATCCCCAGGCTCCTCTGTCCATGGGATTCTCCAGGCAAAAATACTGGAGTGGGTTCCCTTGCTCTCTTCCAGGGGATCTTCCCAACCCAGGGATTGAACCCAGGTCTCCTGCATGCAGGCAGATTCTTTACCATCTGAGCCACCAAGGTGTTGAATAACAACAGGAAGTCATATTTACATGCCAGGCTTCCTGCTAAGGTCATTTTGTACAATCTGATTTAATTCCCATCAGTTCAGTTCAGTTCAGTCGCTCAGTCGTGTCTGACTCTTTGCGACCCCATGAATCGCAGCACGCCAGGCCTCTCTGTTCATCACCATCTCTCGGAGTTCACTCAGACTCACATCCATCGAGTCAGTGATGCCATCCAGCCATCTCATCCTCGGTCGTCCCCTTCTCCTCCTGCCCCCAATCCCTCCCAGCATCAGAGTCTTTTCCAATGAGTCAACTCTTCGCATGAGTACTGTTTCCACTGTTTCCCCATCTATTTCCCATGAAGTGATGGGACCAGATGCCATGATCTTCGTTTTCTGAATGTTGAGCTTTAAGCCAACTTTTTCGCTCTCCTCTTTCACTTTCATCAAGAGGCTTTTGAGCTCCTCTTCACTTTCTGCCATAAGGGTGGTGTCATCTGCATATCTGAGGTTATTGATATTTCTCCCGGCAATCTTGATTCCAGCTTGTGTTTCCTCCAGTCCAGCGTTTCTCATGATGTACTCTGCATATAAGTTAAATAAGCAGGGTGACAATATACAGCCTTGACGTAGTCCTTTTCCTATTTGGAACCAGTCTGTTGTTCCATGTCCAGTTCGAACTGTTGCTTCCTGACCTGCATACAGATTTCTCAAGAGGCAGGTCAGGTGATCTGGTATTCCCATCTCTTTCAGAATTTTCCACAGTTTATTGTGATCCACACAGTCAATGCTGTTATTAGTCTCGCTTCGCATTTGAGAAACCTTGAGTGGCTATTTAAAAATAGAAGACTTCGTGTTGTTGCGATGCTTTGGAATGAATGCCATGGGAACTGTAATCTTGATAACCTCATGTTCATGTACAGTTACAGCCATAATGTCATGATAATAAGGATTCAACTTAGGGGCTTCCCCTTCACCGTCTGAACTGAACTCACGGTGTTTGGCAACTGTGCATTCTCTACTGATGTACAGAGCATGATTTCTCAAATAGCTTTAAGAGAAAACGATCTTATCTCTCAGTCATGGATTTCTCCTAGAGTAAAGCAGCAAAAATGATGCTCCTCTGTGCTTGGAAAATAGTCTTGAGTTTTCAAAGCCTGCAGCCTATGAGCAAGAATTGTGAGGATAATTAAATAAATTTTCAGGGTATTGACAAAGTCGCTAGCCTATTTCCAGTTAAGCAGGGTATCTGCAGACAGTTTTCAACTTGAAGACAATTTCTTCTGAACTTGCTAATCTGAAGCCTTTGTATAAAAGAGAAGGATACACAACTCTTTTGAAACCCTTTACTGAGTTAATGAAGCTAAATGCAGCTTGATTTACATTTTTGTCATTAATTATTTTAACTGGAACTTCCTATTGTTAATCTTTTTATAAAAGAACTCGCCTCACTCAAATATTTGAGTCCATCTTTGTGTTCTGTTCTGATTATTTCTAATCAGATCTCTTTCCTATATTTTCTCTAGACTCTCTAGGTTTCTGCATAGGTTTTAATGGAACTATATTTTTAGAGTCTCTCCAGTTCTCAGATTTTATGAAATCCAGTTTCTTTCACTGGAATTTGGTTTAGCAAAAATGATTAGTTTACTTTTGCGTTTTATGTCTTTTTCACAATACGAGGTTGAAATGCTGAGTTTTATTGCTAGAGTGGAGGAATGTGATTTATAATTGGCTAAATTTCTGTTAGTATTAGTCGCTCAGTCATGTCTGACTCTTTGCGACCGTAGCCCACCAGGCTCCTCTGTCCATGAGATTTTTCCAGGTAAGGATACTGAAGTGGGTTGCCATTTCCCTTCTCCAGGGGATCTTCCCAACCCAGGGATCAAACCCAGGTCTCCTGCATTACAGGCAGATTCTTCACCTCTGAGCCACTGAGAAATCACTTAAAGATGCACCTGGAAAGGGTTCTAGAAGCAAGATTTACTTGATCCTATGAAGAAATTTATATTCTTTTAACTGGCCATTTAATTAGCAAGACAGTGTCAGGCTTTCTTTTTTGGGGCTCCAAAATCACTGCAGATGGTGACTGCAGCCATGAAATTAAAAGATGCTTCCTCCTTGGAAGGAAAGTTATGACCAACCTAGATAGCATATTCAAAAAACCTAGATAGCATATTCATTACTTTGCCAACAAAGGTTCGTCTAGTCAAGGCTATGGTTTTTCCAGTGGTCATGTATGGATGTGAGTTGGACTGTGAAGACAGCTGAGCGCCGAAGAATTGATGCTTTTGAACTGTGGTGTTGGAGAAGACTCTTGAGAGTCCCTTGGACTGCAAGGAGATCCAACCAGTCCATCCTAAAGGAGATCAGTCCTGGGTGTTCTTTGGAAGGACTGATGCTAAAGCTGAAGCTCCAATACTTTGGCCACCTCATGCAAAGAGTTGACTCACTGTAAAAGACTCTGATGCTGGGAGGGATTGTGGGCGGAAGGAGCAGGGGATGACAGAGGATGAGATGGCTGGATGGCATCACCAACTTGATGGACGTGAGTTTGAGTGAACTCCGAGGGTTGGTGATGGACAAGGAGCCCTGGCATGCTGCAATTCATGGGGTTGCAGAGAGTTGGACACAACTGAGCAACTGAACTGAACTGACTGAATTAGCAAGACAGTGAACTTAGTAAAAAGGAATTTGAAATGTGAGGAAAAGAAAATTACAAAATAAGAGGAAATTTGAATAATTAGTAAAATAATTCTACTTTTCTTTACATTAAATATATAATATATGCATATATAAAAGTATATACAAACCATATTCTATTAAATCGATGATTGCCCCTTACAAGTTACATTAAATGTATTGTGTTTATGGCACATTGTTGTTGTTCAGTCACTCAGTCGTCTCTGACTCTTTGCAACTTCATGGACTGCAGCACACCAGGCCTCCCTGTCCATCTCCAACTCTCAGAGTTAGCTCAAACATGTCCATTGAGTCCATGATGCCATTCAACCATCTCATCCTGTCATCCCCTTCTCCTCCTGCCCTCAATCTTTGCCAGCATCAGGGTCTTTTCCAAGGAGTCAGCTCTTCACCTCAGGTGGCCAAAGTATTGGAGTTTCAGCTTCAGCATTGGTCCTTCCAATGAATATTCAGGACTAGTTTCCTTTAGGATTTACTGGTTTGATCTCCTTGCTGTCCAAGGGACTCTCAAGAGTCTTCTCCAACACCACAGTTCAAAAACATCAATTCTTTGGTGCTCAGGCTTCTTTATGATCCAGCTCTCCTTTTACGCTCCTTAGAAGAAAAGCTATGACAAATATAGACAGTATTAAAAAGAGGTGACAAAGATCTGTATAGTCAAAGCTGTGGTTTTTCCAGTAGTCATGTATGTATGTGAGACAGTGTGTGAGAGCTCCATTTATATGAAGCTTTTTATTAGTAGATTGTTACCAATGATTCACAAGATTACTGAATCTTAAAGCTGCAGTATAAAGAAAATATATCCTGTGATAATCCAGAAATAACTTGGTGCCAAAGGACAGGTGACTGTTTAGGATTATTAAAAATGGCATAAGCCTTGATTTAAATGATGCAAAGTCAATGAACCCTCTGTTGTCTGCTTTTTAAAAATCTACCTTTGAAAACAATTTGATAAAATCAAATGTCTTGTTACAGGTACATTTTAAGAAATTCATTATTTTCATGGTTTAAGTCTGGCATTTATTTGACTAATGTCTGAATCTGCCAATACAGCACTTTCTGATTTCCCTGTTATGAAAACCTGCATGGAATTCCTAGGAAATCTGTCAAGATGGGTGGAGAAAATGCCGTCTTGATTGTGGAAGATGATGCATGTTGAAGGAATTTGCTCAGCACCTCCATTGCTCTGGGGGAAACATTGAGAAGCAGGCATAGTGGGTCTTTCGGAGGTGCCCTGATATTTGCCTGTTGTATTACTTCTGCTTTGTGTAATCTCTCTCAGAGGACCAAATTCCAGATGGGAAAGAGAGATTGTTACCAAGGAAGATAGGACATAGCTAAGCTAAGCTAAGTCACTGCAGTCGTGTCCGACTCTGTGCGACCCCGTAGACGGCAGCCCATCAGGCTCCCCCGTCCCTGGGATTCTCCAGGCAGGAACATTGGAGTGGGTTGCCATTTCCTTCTCCAATGCATGAAAGTGAAAAGTGAAAGTGAAGTCACTCGGTCCTATCCTACTCTTAGCGACCCCATGGACTGCAGCCCACCAGGCTCCTCCGTCCATAGGATTTTCCAGGCAAGAGTACTGTAGTGGGGTGCCATTGCCTTCTTGGAGCAGATGTGAAATGTGACAACGACAGGTAAAAGGCTGATAGTGACGTTTTTAACTTTAAAAAGCACAGAAGAGGTAAGGATGTATGAAAAGTACAAAACTGACCTCAGAGTTTAGGAGTTGCTGATTCCTACTTCATGTGTTATAGTTCACAAGCGTTTAAGTTCTGCTTTTCACCTTTGGAGTAAACTCAGGAGGAGTTTAGAATAAGGGTTAAAGATCAAGGGCTCTGGGTCAGGTGGACACAGGTTTGAATCCCAGCTCTGTCTCTTAATTGACTATAAGATCTTGGATAAAGGAGTATATTTACTTGTGCCTCATTTCTTCACTTGGAAAATGGAGTGACAATAAAAATAGTAACACTGAATTTGTAGGGCTGTGGTGAAGATTAAATGATACAATCTTTATACAAAGTGGGTACATAGAAATTATTATTAACAAAATACAGTGCTTGGTATACTGAATAATAAAGTAAATGTGATTTCATATGATATTTTACAATTTAATCAGTTTACATTACTTGGTAATTANGGAGTGACAATAAAAATAGTAACACTGAATTTGTAGGGCTGTGGTGAAGATTAAATGATACAATCTTTATACAAAGTGGGTACATAGAAATTATTATTAACAAAATACAGTGCTTGGTATACTGAATAATAAAGTAAATGTGATTTCATATGATATTTTACAATTTAATCAGTTTACATTACTTGGTAATTACTGTTGAGTTCAGTTCAGTCACTCAGTCATGTCCGACTCTTTGCGACTCCATGGACTGCAGCATGCCAGGCCTCCCTGTCCATCACCAACTCCCGGGGCTTACTCAAACTCATGTCCATTGTCACGGATGCCATCCAACCGTCTCATCCTCTGTCATCCCCTTCTCCTGTTGCCTTTAATCTTTCCCAGCATCAGGGTCTTTTCCAGTGAGTTGACTCTTCTCATCAGGTGGCCAAAGTATTGGAGTTTCAGCCTCAGCATCAGACCTTCCAATGAACACCCAGGACTGATCTCCTTTAGGATGGACTGGTTTCATCTCCTTGCAGTCCAATTACTGTTCAGTTCAGTTCAGTTCATTTGCTCAGTTGTGTCCGACTCTTTGAAACCCCATGAATCGCAGCATGCCAGGCCTCCCTGTTCATCACCATCTCCTGGAGTTCACTCAGACTCATGTCCACCGAGTCCACGATGCCATCCAGCCATCTCATCCTCGGTCATCCCCTTCTCCTCCTGCCCCCAACCCCTCCCAGAATCAGAGTCTTTTCCAGTGGGTCAAACTCTTCTCATGAGATGGCCAAAGTACTGGAGTTTCACCTTTAGCATCATTCCTTCCAAAGAAATCCCAGGGTTGATCTCCTTCAGAATGGACTGGTTGGATCTCCTTGCAGTCCAAGGGACTCTCAAGAGTCGTCTCCAACACCACAGTTCAAAAGCATCAATTCTTCGGTGCTCAGCCTTCTTCACAGTCCAACTCTCACATCCATACATGACCACAGGAAAAACCATAGCCTTGATTTAAATAAAAAAGATAAAAATATATTAACAAATTGATACTTAAAATTTATTGTTGCAAGAAATAAAATTTTATTTATATGCTTCATTTATTTATTTTTATTTTCACCTTGTTTGTTTTTCTGAGCAGTTTTATTTTTTAATATAAATTTATTTGTTTTAATTGGAGGCTAATTACTTTACAATATTGTATTGTTTTTGCCATACATTGAGCAGTTTTAGTTTCACAAAAAAATTGAAAATTTCAGAGATTACTCATATAGCACCTGACTCTAAACATGTTTAGCCTCCTTTGTCATCTGGATAATTTATAATAGTGATACATGTTTACAAAGAATGAACCTAATAATAATTACTATTATACAAATCTCATAGTTCATAATAGGATTTGCTGTTGGTGTCACGTATTCTATGATCTTGATTAAGTGTGAAATGACATATACCAATCATTATAATCTCATACAGAGATCTGATCTGTCTATTCATCGTCCCTTCCTCTCCCAGTCTCTAGAAGTTACTGGTCTTTTTACTGTCTCCAAAACTTTGGAAAATTTTTATCTTTTTCAAAATGGCATATCATTTGTATTATACTTATATCCTTACATATACTTATAGCCTTCTCATATTGACTTATTTTGCATTGTAATAGGCATTTAAGATTCCTGTTTAAGAACAGGCATTTTTTTGTGTCTTGAAAGCTTATTTCCTTTTAGGGCTCAGTTATATTTCATTGTCTGGATATACCAGAATTTATACATTTGCTCATTGAAAGACGGGAAACTTTAAATAAGTCATTGTGAACATCATGTACAGGGTTTTCCAGTAACATAGAAAGTTTTCAAACGTTTTGAGTAAATATTGAGCATAATAACTGGATCATATGGTCAAAGTCTATTTAGTTTCCTAAGAAACTGCCAAAATGTCTTCCAAAGTTTCTGTACCATTTTGCATTCCTACCACCAACAAACCAGAGTTCCATAGCTCTGTCAGCACTAGATGTTCTCAGCATTCCAGATTCTGGTTATTCTAATAGGCATGTACACTGTGACACTGCCATTTTAATTTCTATTTCTCTGATTTTATATGATGTGGAGAATATTTTAATATACTTATATACTTCTCTGTCATCTGTGTGTCTTCTTTGGTGAAGTATCGATTAAGGTCTCANGATTCTGGCTATTCTAATAGGCATGTACACTGTGACACTGCCATTTTAATTTCTATTTCTCTGATTTTATATGATGTGGAGAATATTTTAATATACTTATATACTTCTCTGTCATCTGTGTGTCTTCTTTGGTGAGGTATCGATTAAGGTCTCAGGCTCATTTACAATAGGGAAATTTGATGCTGATATTTCAGAGTTCTTTGTATATCACTGACTCAATGGACGTGAGTTTGAGTAAACTCTGGGAGTCAGTGATGGACAGGGAGGCCTGGCATGCTGCAATCCATTGGGTCGCAAAGAGTCAGACATGACTGAGCGGCTGAATTGAACTGAACTGTATATTTTAGGTAACAGTATTTTATCAGATATATCTGTTCCAAATATATTCTTTCTTATTTTTCCATTATGTTTATTTTATAACTTTGGTAGTTGCCCCAAAGTCCTTAAGTATTCTGTTCTGTTTCCTTTTTAACTTTATTCTCTTTGCTTTTCAGTTCCAAGAATTCTACTTATATATCCTCTAGCTGGTAGATTCTTTTATCAGTTAAGTCCAGTCTGCTAGTAAATTCATCAAAGACATGCTTCAATTTTACAGTAATTACAATTTTTAGGATTTCTTCCTCTTTCTTTCTTAAAATTTCCATCACTCTGTTTACATTTTCATCTTCTCTTGTATGTTATCAGTTCAGTTCACTTCAGCTGCTCAGTCATGTCCAACACTTTGTGACCCTATGGGCTGCAGCATACCAGGCCACCTTTTCAACATCAACTCCCGGAGCTGGCTCAAACTCATGTCCATAGAGATGGTGATGTCATTCAACCATCTTATCCTTTGTCATTCCCCTTCTCCTCCTGTCCTCAATTTTTCCCAGCATCAGGGTCTTTTCCAAAGAGTTTATTTTTCACATGAGGAGACCAAAGCATTGGAGCTTCAGATTCAGCATCACTCATTCCAA
>SJYT01069832.1:328588-350966 GCA_006410635.1 Cephalophus harveyi | reverse complement strand
CCTCGGATGCGGGGTGGCTCCACCCAGCTGCCGCCCTGACCTCAGACGCCCCTGACCTCGGACACCGGGTGTCTTCTCCCGGCCGCCACTGGCCTCAGACGTTGGGCAGCTCTTCCCGGCCGCCGCCCTGACCTTGGACGCGGGGTGTCGCCTCCCGGCCGCCCCTCACCTCAGACACGGGGTGTCTCCTCCCGGCCGCCACTGACCTCGGATGCGGGGTAGCTCCACCCAGCTGCCGCCCTGACCTCGGATGCCGGGTGTCTCCTCCCGGGCCGCCCCTGACCTCAGCACACATTTTGTTATTTGGATAGACTCAGATTTCAAGATCAGGTGTTCCAGACAATGCTGCTGCTGCTGCTAAGTCGCTTCAGTCATGTCCGACTCTGTGCAACCCCATAGACAGCAGCCCAACAGGCTCCCCTGTCCCTGGGATTCTCCAAGCAAGAACACTGGAGTGGGTTGCCATTTCCTTCTCCAATGCATGAAAGTGAAAATGAAGTTGCTCAGTTGTGTCCAACTCTTAGCGACCCCATGGTCTGTGGCCCACTAGGCTCCTCCGTCCATGGGATTTTAGAGGCAAGAGTGCTGGAGTGGGGTGCCATTGCCTTCTCCACCAACAAGCTCAATTTTTAATCTTCCCAACCCAGGTATCAAACCCAGGTCTCCCACATTGCAGGCATATTCTTCACCAGCTGAGCCGTAAGGAAAGCCAAAGAATATTGGAGTGGGTAGCCTATCCCTTCTCCAGGAGATCTTCCCAACCCAGGAGTTGAACCAGGGTCTCCTGCATTGCAGGCGGATTCTTTACCAACTGAGCTATCAGGGAAGCCAAAATTCTGACACTTATAGTTTGTTTCCTCCTGCCACTTAAGAGAGAGATGAAAAAATGTCTGATACTTGCAGCCTATTTCCTCCATTTGGAGACCCTTAGCCTTCCTTCCTGTTACCCTCTCATTCTCCCCTTTTTTTTTTAGGAGAATTATGTTGCCTAGGGAAAGGGGCATTGTTTTCATTCCGTAACTGCTTCCGAACTGATAAGGGGTGTCGTCCCTAAACTGGTGAGGCAACATATTCTCCTAATCCTTATATTGAGGGTCTCTGATCCAGGGGCCCCAAGTAGTAGTTAGAGGAAGCTGCTGCAGTGACAGGAGTTTGAGCAACCATTTGTAACTTAAAAGCTTTTATGTGGCTATAAACAAATCCAGTCAAACAGTTACAGATTCAGAGAGCACACAGCAAAAACAGAACAATCAGCAGTTAAAACTCACATTATGTCCACAGTTAAGGTACAAAGTGTTGCACCAGTCCATTTTGGGATTATTAGATGTCATCAGATTAAGAAGAGACATCACATATGATTGTTGCTGTCAAAGGTATTCACAGACTTGGAGAAAGTTGTTTCCTTGAAGTGGAGATGCCCACCATGGGAAGCCTTCCACTGATGAAGAGGGGAGCACTCCGCAGACCCATCAGCTACACCGATTGTGGAATGCAGTGTAGGAGTGAGCCTATGACAGGAAGGCATTATCTTGAGGATCAAATGGCAGACTCAGGTTTTTGGAGTCAGCAGAAGTAGGCTCACATAGACTATCAGGCCCATCCAGATCAAGTTCAAGGGAAGTTTTGATGCTCACTGTCCTTGCAGGAGTCCACATGGTATAAAAAAGCACTGTGGGAAGAGTCCGTTAGTAGCCACTATGTCTTGGGTCCTCTGGATGACCTACTTTTCCTTCAGCAGCTCCAGCTCCCAGCAGGTCCTGAGGAGACCTGGGTCCTGTCATTGTGAACTGGAGCCACAGGGTCCCAAAGCTGAAGCCCCAGTGGGTCCTGAGGAGAGCCGGCTTCCATTAGTATCGACTCACCCTTGGGTTGTCTGGAAGCCCAGACTGTCTGCAGGGACTCTGCCCCAAGGGTTCCACAAGCCAAAGCCCCAGTGGGTCCCTATATTTCCAGGTTATTTACAAACTGCTTGACCAATCTGAGCATTTCTTTTCATAGAATTGATCAAACTGGTCAAATTAATTCAGTACCCTGGACCCCACTTTTTCTTTTAGAGACGACTTCCTCCCCTTCATCACAAAGAAACTGCAATAAACTCCATCTTTAATCAAGTCCATCTAGTCCTCTGCTGCTGCTGCTGCTAAGTTGCTTCAGTCGTGTATGACTCTGTGCGACCCCATAGACGGCAGCCCACCATGCTCCACCATCCATGGGATTTTCCAGGCAAGAGAACTGGAGTGGGTTGCCATTGCCTTCTCCGCTACTAGTCTCAATTTTGCTTCCAGGCAGCTGGAGCAGCAGGAAGTAGGCCAGATGAGCTCTTGATCAGCTAATCAGATCAACTAATCGGACAGAGATGAATGCTTTTTAGGAAGGTTGCTATTTAGCCTTTTGGAAAAAAGATGCTAAAAGTAGCCCGGGTTTGGATATTAAAATTACTTGGGTCTCTTCTCAATGAAAGTTGGGAAGACTTTCACATGACTCTCATAGTAGATAACTATTCTTTAAAAACTTTTCAATAAATAATAACAATAATAATGATAATGCGTGAGTCCTCAGTTGCTTCAGTCATGTCTGACTCTGTAAACCTATGGACTCTAGCCCATCAGGCTCCTCTGTCCATGAGATTCTCCAGGCAAGGATACCGGAGTGGGTTGCCATGCCCTCCTCCAAGGGATCTTCCTGACTCAGGGATTAAACCCATGTCTCTTGTGTCTCCTGCATTGGCTGGCAGTTTCTTTACCATTGGTGCCACCTGATAAGCCCAATAATGCTAATACATAACTCCATTTTGTAAATTTCACTACTCATTGGAAAAGACTCTGATGCTAGGAGGGATTGGGGGCAGGAGGAGAAGGGGACGACCGAGGATGAGACGGCTGGATGGCATCACGGACTTGATGGATGTGAGTCTGAGTGAACTCCGAGAGATGGTGATGAACAGGGAGGCCTGGCATGTTGCGATTCATGGAGTCGCAAAGAGTTGGACACGACTGAGTGACTGAACTGAACTGAACTGAAGCATTGTACATATTCCCTAAACTAGGAGACAGTATCATTCAGCCTTTCAGAATTCTGCTCATAAAAAGAAGCTGCTACTAAGCTGATAAATCACCAGTTTTTTCCCAGGGTTTGGTTTAGGGAATTGTTTCCATCTGTGAGTGGCAAACATTCCTGCTTAGAAAATTCTCCCTTCTTCTAACATACTAAAAGCACCCCTGGAGTGCTGTAAGAACAGACAGCTGGCCTCAGGGCTTCTAATGCTTTTCTAAGTTATAACTCTCCTCAGAGGCCCTAGGGCAAGGTGCACTCTAGTGATTTGTAGGCTTGCTGATCGCCATTCTGCCAGCTCAGGTGAAAGACATATCTAAATTTTCCCAGCAGCCTTCTGATTCTCCCTGTGTTAAAGCCTTGGGGTGTGTGTGTTTAGAAGATAACAGCTCAGGGAATATATGGTCCCCAGTGTCAGACTAAACTCAGGGCATAGCAGAGGAAAAAAGCAGCTAGAAATCTGGAAAAGGTGAACAAAGGTAAAGGCCAAGTTCAAAGGAGAAGAGTAAGTCAAGGGAGAGTCAGGGATTCTATCCTCGGTGAATACTGTCAAGATCAAAGCTGGACATATAATGTCCAGAAATGAACTCAGGACAAGGCAATGGGTTCAAATGGACACGGAAAAGGAAAGCAAACATGAGAGTGAGGAAACGGGTTTTGATTTCACTTTACTCTTGGTCTCAATTTTTGTATTTCTAAAATGAAATTGTCTCATTTAGATGTTAGAGTCTATGAAGGCCATAAAAACAAAGTCATACACTCGGCACTATTTAGAGACCAAAGCAGAACAATGAACTGGAACCAGTTAAATAATCGGAAAAAAATACAGATGAACACAACAGCACTTTGAAACCAAGTAAAAGTCTGCCTCAGAGAATCTCTCACAAGCATCTTTAACACTCTACTAGGCACTGTTGAAGATCCTAGAAAGAAAAACCATGCTCCTTTCCCTCTAGAAGGTTGCATTTTTGATGAAAAGAAAAGGTTCACTTTTATATGACTATATATGTGTCATGTATGTATACATATATATATGCTAGTTCAGAAAAACAATAACTAAAATGGCAAAAGATAACACTAAAAGCATTCCTGGGAGAGAGTTTAGGACTTCTCCAATTACGGTGTCCACATGGTTGATCTGCTTTAGATGTATTGCGTTCCAAGGAAACACTCAGCTGGTGCTAACTCCCAATTTTAGTATAGTCAAGTTGGAGCTTGGGTTTATCTGGCATTTTCAACTGTCTGAAGCTTAAAATCTTTCCATTAACTTTTGTAGCCCTTGTCAACCTCCAAATGTGTGATATTGATTAGATCTTATTTTTTAAAAAAAAGGAAAACTAAACCAGACTGTATCCTCAGGTATCATGCCTGGACAACAGCAAGATACCACTGGGCATATACTCTAGGTCTAGGTCAGAAGCGGGTCCTGCCCAGTAGAAGGCAATCATTACCACAAACTCAGAATTTACTCCCCTCTACTATTAATCTAACAAGTCGTTGAGCATATACCCTGCTAAAAGTGGGACTGAACAGAAGCCACAAGTTAAGGAATCAAGGCTGAGAGGCCAGAAATAGAGCTGAGTCCCATCATGTGAAGATGGAGCTCTGAGGAGGGAAAATGGCCTCCTGCCCATTTCGCTTTTATCCTAATCCTGCAGCACTGATTATGGCCACAAGAATGTCAAAGGCAAATTAATTCTGCTCCTGACGGGCTTGGAAAAAGAAGCTAGGATTTCACATCAGGTGAGAGTTCCCTCCAGAGTTTCACAACCCTGGTGAGTTTTGCACATTTTTCTCCCTTCATGGTGTCCCCTTCTTAAGGCAAATAAGAAGTTGTCCATTTGTACAAATGGCAACAAAACTCTAGCATCAGAAATACTTAGAGAATTAAGGATTCTAGTTACTTTTCAAGTTCATCATATTTCTGTTGGTCCAAGATCACACTTGGAATCTCAGAAAATCTCTCCATTGGAAACCCCATCATCTTTCACAAACCGCCTACTTGCAAATTTGTTGGCCACAATACACCAAAGGGAAGTTTTCTGAAAAGATTTGTTTCACTGAAATTTTTAACCAAGCAAGAAATTCAATTCTGCCTCTTGAGAAATCTGTATGCAGGTCAGGAAGCAACAGTTCGAAAGATTTCTTTGGAAGGAATGATGCTAAAGCTGAAACTCCAGTACTTTGGCCACCTCATGCAAAGAGTTGACTCATTGGAAAAGACTCTGATGCTGGGAGGGATTGGGGGCAGGAGGAGAAGGGGACGACCAAGGATGAGATGGCTGGATGGCATCACGGACTCGATGGATGTGAGTCTGAGTGAACTCCGAGAGATGGTGATGAACAGGGAGGCCTGGCGTGCTGCGATTCATGGGGTCGCAAAGAGTCGGACACGACTGAGCGACTGAACTGAACTGAACTGAAATCAAGAAATCATATTGGTTTAAAGTTACCAGCGACCTTACAACAAGCTAATCCAGCATCAATCACAGCTCCTTGGGTTAAAGATCTGATTTGGGGATTTGCCATCCACTGAATATATCTTTCTCAATCAGTCAATAATTTGCCCTCTACTGAGAATGATGATCTTTTTTGATATGTTTCCTCTTATGTGCAAGCTACTTGCTTTCTGCTGTTCTGGAGCCACCTACTAATGAGTTGCACCCTTGTTTCTTGTTGGAGCCATTGGCCCTCTAACCTGATGATTTTGCATATGACAGAGATTTACAGCTTCCTCCAGCTCCTACCGACATCTCACCCAAAATACTGGGCATTGAAAATTGGTACTGAAAATCTGGGAACTTCATCTCTTACCCTTGGTTAGACAAGGTCATAGCCTGCATCTAGTCTATTTGAAGTGAGACAGTGCCTTTACTTCCACAAGATACAGTCACTGAAGTTTCCAACCGTCCTAGAGATGTCAGAGATACTATCTATTCCACTAAACCTCTTCTTGTGAAATGAGTTGTGCTCACCTCACAACTTAGGTATCATGACATAGCTCTTCCCCTTCCATATTGTGGTGAAGTTTATTGGAACTAGAAGTGATCATCTGACTCAAGCTTAGCCAGTTGGATGCTTTCTCATGGAATTTTAGAACAGGAAGACAGAGCCTCTGGCCAATCTGTTCTGGATACTTGAACATGGTGGCCATCTAGTATACTTTCTATATTATAAGAGTAAATAATTCTGAAGAGATATAAGGAAATTGGTGGATACAAAGCTGAACTGTAATGCAAAATGCAAGAGATAGAGAAATCAACATTTACTGAACTTTTGCTCATGTTGCACATACAATGTGGGTCAACTGGGATGCTGTGTTCATTGTGGTCTTTCAAGCACACAGGCTAATGGGAGATTTATCTTGACACATGCTTTCCAGATCACTGAGATAGGGAAAGGAAAGGTAGAAAATTGCACATCGGCTCTAGTTTCCACCCCAAAGTGACAATGTCACATCTGCTTACATTTCATTAGCAATACCAAGTCACCCTAACTTCAAAGGATGTGAAAAAGTGAAATTCTACCATGTTCCCAAATGGAAAAAAAAATTCAGTATGACTTCAATGCCATCCTTAGGCTTTTTTCCATCCAAATAAAAATAACCATCTTTTCTTGGCTTCCTGCTCTTATCTGAAACTGTTGTTACCATGGTCATTAGTGAGTGATGTTTGTTAAATCGTTAACACTTTTCAGTCCTTATTTTACCTTCTCTTCCATCTCTCTCTCATTCTCTCTTTCTCTCTCACTTGCTGCAATAAATCATTCCCTAATTACATAATTCCCTAAATACTTCGGCTTCGGCTCCAGTGCTATCACTGCTTCCCTCCAATATCCTTCTCATTTCTTTTCCTTTCCCTTCTTTTCACATCCATACAACCAAGTTCTCCTTGTGACCCATTACTGCCTGGTGAATTGTACCACATTCTCCAGTCATGCAAATCAAAATATGGGAGTCATCTATAGCTTCCTCCTTTCCTCCTTCTACCCTGTATTTTGCTTACCAGGTCTTTGCTATGATTTCTCAGTCAATTTACTATAAGAGCCTCCTAAAGTTTCTCCTGCCACCAGCATTAGCCCATGAGTCTTATTCTGCATAAATGATTAGGGTCATCTTTCTAATTACAATTATGTCACTCCCTTGCTTAAAACTTGAATAGTTTCTAAATCCTTCAGGTGATTTATAAGGTCTTCAAGATCTGCCCATGATTACTTCACCATTATATTTATTGCCTTGACCCTCTGCATCTGAGTCATGCTCTGAATTACCTATACTTGCCAGAACTGCCCTGATCACTCAGTTCTCTGTGTCTTTCAGCGTGGTATTGAATAGACACCTTTCCTTCCTAGTCAGGTCAATTCCTCTGAGACTTGGCTCACTAATTGTTCCTTCCAGGAAGTCTTCTGGGATCCTCCCAGTCCTGATCAGAATCTCCCTGCTGTATGTTCTAAGAACAACTTGCACTTACCTCAGTCTCAGTGGTGACTTATTACAACTGCTTTTCTACTTGGCATTTCATCTTTCTTACCTACTATGAGTTTCATATGGGAAGATTCAGTTTTACTGATATTTGTATACTCAGAGTCTAATACAATGCCTGACACATATTAGAAGCTCAATGCTGCTGCTACTGCTAAGTCACTTCAGTCGTGTCCGACTCTGTGTGACCCCATAGACGGCAGCCCACCAGGCTCCCCCATCCCTGGGATTCTCCAGGCAAGAACACTGGAGTGGGTTGCCATTTCCTTCTCCAGAAGCTCAATAAATACCCATTAAATAAATTAATTAATCAATAAAGCCCTATATTCTTATGATGACCAAATTTAGAAACTGTGCTCAGGGAGGCAGAAAGGAGCAAAAATATGGCATATATATGGTGGCTTCACCGATGGCTGAGCAGATAAAGTATCCACTATATTTATCAGTTCAGTTCAGTTCATTTCAGTCGCTCAGTCGTGTCTGACACTTCGCGACCCCATGAACCGCAGCATGCCAGGCCTCCCTGTCCATCACCAACTCCCGGAGTCTACCCAAATCCATGTCCATCGAGTCGATGATGCCATCCACCATCTCATCCTCTGTTGTCCCCTTCTCCTCCTGCACTCAATCTTTCCCAGCATCAGGGTCTTTTCAAATGAGTCACTTCTTTGCATCTGGTGGCCAAAGTATTGGAGCTTCAGCTTCAACATCAGTCCTTCCAATGAGCATGCAGGACTGATCTCTTTTAGAATGGACTGGTTGGATCTCCTTGCAGTCCAAGGGACTTTCAAGAGTCTTCTCCACCACCACAGTTCAAGAGCATTAATTCTTCGGCACTCAGCTTTCTTTATAGTCCAACTCTCATATCCATACATGACCAGTAGAAAAACCAAAGCCTTAACTAGATGGACCTTTGTTGGCAAAGTAATGTCTCTGCTTTTTAATATGCTATCTAGGTTGGTCATAAGTTTCCTGCCAAGGAGTAAGCGTCCTTTAATTTCATGGCTGTGGTCACCATCTGCAGTGATTTTGGAACCCCCCAAAATAAAGTCAGCCACTTTTTCCATTCTTTCCCCATCTATTTCCCATGAAGTGATTGGACTAGATGCCATGATCTTAGTTTTCTGAATGTTGAGTTTTATACCAACTTTTTCACTCTCCTCTTTCACTTTCATCAAGAGGCTTTTTAGCTCCTCTTCACTTTCTGCCATAAGGGTGGTGTCATCTGCATATCTGAGGTTATTGATATTTCTCCAGGCAATCTTGATTCCAGCTTCTGCTTCCTCCAGCCCAGCATTTCTCATGATGTACTCTGCATAGAAGTTAAATAAGCAAGGTGACAATATACTGCCTTGATGTACTCCTTTTCCTATTTGGAACCAGTCTGTTGTTCCATGTCCAGTTCTAACTGTTGCTTCCTGACCTGCATCAGATTTCTCAAGAGGCAGGTTAGGTGGTCTGGTATTCCCATCTCTTTCAGAATTTTCCACAGTTGATTGTGATCCACACAGTCAAAGGCTTTGGCATAGTCAAGAAAGCAGAAATAGATGTTTTTCTGGAACTCTCTTGCTTTTTCCATGATCCAGCAGATGTTGGCAATTTGATCTCTGGTTCCTCTGCCTTTTCTAAGACCAGCTTGAAAATCTGGAAGTTCATGGTTCACATATTGCTGTAACCTGACTTGGAGAATTTTAAGCATTACTTTCCTAGTGTGTGAAATGGGTGCAATTGTGTGGTAGTTTGAGCATTCTCTGGCATTTCTTTGGGATTGGAATGAAAACTGACCTTTTCCAGTCCTGTGGCCACTGCTGGGTTTTCCAAATTTGCTGGCATATTGAGTACAGCACTTTCACAGCATCATCTTTCAGGATTTGAAATAGCTCAACTGGAATTCCATCACCTCCACTAGCTTTGTTCGTAGTCTGTCTCTTATACACATCTAGATGTGTATAAGAGACAGCTATGGTTTTTCCTNTTCCAGTCCTGTGGCCACTGCTGGGTTTTCCAAATTTGCTGGCATATTGAGTACAGCACTTTCACAGCATCATCTTTCAGGATTTGAAATAGCTCAATTGGAATTCCATCACCTCCACTAGCTTTGTTCGTAGTGATGCTTCCTAAGGCCCACTTCACTTCACATTCCAGGATGTCTGGCTCTAAGTGAGTGATCACACCATCATCATCATCTGGGTCGTGAAGCTCTTTTTTGTACAGTTATTCTGCATATTCTTGCCACCTCTTCTTAGTATCTTCTGCTTCTGTTAGGTCCCTACCATATCTGTCCTTTATTAAGCCCATCTTCGTATACACACACACAAACACACACACACACACATATGGCTGCTGCTCAGTAGTGTCTGATTCTTTGAGACTCCATAGACTATAGCCCACCAGGCTCCTCTGTCCATGGGATTTCCCAGGCAAGAATACTGGAGTGGGTTGCCATTTTCTCCTCCACTAGAGGCTAATATATGCATATTGCCTATATAATTACCTCCACAAAGTAATTATTCAGCAGTGATGCCTTTTCTTGGATCTCTGGGTAGTTCATGCTACACTCTATCCTTCTGTGATACCTCCCTTTCTTTTACCTTTGAGATTCAATTTGAGGGACAGATGGCTTATAAGGGTTCATATTGCTTATAACTGTGTGTCAATTTGCTATTATAAACTAAACATATCTATTGAAGGCCTATGTGTTGGTTTCCCAGGACATGCAAAACTGCTGCCCTTATGCAGTTACAGCCTAAGCAGGGAGATAATTTCTAGGCTTAAGGGAAAGAGCACTTACTGTAAAGAAACAGCACTGCAGAATAGGAAACAGCTTGAGAGCTGAAGTCTGCACATCTCAATCTGAGTCTCAGCCCTTCCTTAATATCACAGAACACCTGACCAGCATTTACCTCTCTTTTCTATGACTTCATTTTCTACTTGGAAAAGTGTGTAAAATAATAAGATAATATTAAAAGATAAAATGAAGGTTATGATAATCCCATGAAATTTAATCAATATGAAAGTACTTTATAATAATAGCTATCATTTACTGCAAACTTTACTGCACATCACCTAGATCCTTAATTTTACATTCACATTACTAATTTTATCTAATTGGCTACAAGCCAATGTAGCATTATAAGCTCCATGATACAGACAGAGAAATAGTGGTTCAGAGAGGTTAAGTAACTCCTCTAATATCACAGAGTAGACAGATCATACCAGGATTCAAACCTTGATCTGTACCATCCAAAGTCCAGGGATGCTAACCATTATATTACACTGCCTACCCACAAACAGTCATGTAAATGTAATTCATGTACTCAATTGTTCATATATAAGCACTATGATAAAGTACAGCCCATACTATAAATAAAAGTTGACAATTAATGAAGTTGTTTAGATTTTTCCATCTGTAAAATGAGTGATTTGGGTCACATTAAATGAGACACACTGAGACCCAAACAAGATTGTGTATCAAGCACTCTGCACAGCAAAGAGTACACATTCAAAAATAAGTACATATTCAATCATTATTGTTATTAGATTGTTGATTAGTTTCTTTCTCTATCATGTTTATATAATTCTGTGACATTCCATTCAAAGAGCTAGGGGAACAAAGCATGAGATTTATATCAGATACAAACTTATAAACTACTCACTTATTTATGGAGGTCCTGAGGTATTGGAAGTTTTGGGGGACTCTAAGGAACTCATGTTCAGATAGGCCACCACAATTATCCAGGAAACTTGTTACCATTTTGTAAGTGTTGAGAATCTTCTCCCTACTTTTTTAAATAGCCCAGGCTTAGAATTAATTCTCCAGCTAACTAAGAGCACAATATGTTCATGCCTTTCCCTGGACACAATGCTACAGGAAGGGTAACTGAATATTTTGTTTATCTAAAAAGAGGTGGCAAGAATACACGGAAGAACTGTACAAAAAAGATCTTCACGACCCAGATAATCCTGATGATGTGATCAGTAATCTAGAGCCAGACATCTTGGAATGTGAAGTCAAGTGGGCCTTAGGAATCATCACTACGAACAAAGCTAGTGGAGGTGATGGAATTCCAGTTGAGCTGTTTCAAATCCTGAAAGATGATGCTGTGAAAGTGCTGCACTCAATATGCCAGCAAATTTGGAAAACTCAGCAGTGGCCACAGGACTGGAAAAGGTCAGTTTTCATTCCAATTCCAAAGAAAGGCAATGCCAAAGAATGCTCAAAAAAAAAACCTTTAAAATTCTCATTTTTTGTAGACTGTTGGCCACCACCACCCTTCTTTTGTAATAAGCTCAGCTTATGAGGTACAACAAGCAAGTCAGAAATAAACAAGCATCGCTGTCCACTTGGAGAGACAGGTAGATAAGAAGACAAAAATCCTGGGAGTTAGTCAAGATTTTAGGGCCTGATATACATCAAAATCTAGGGGATACAGCATGAGTCATGATGAAAGTTAATGCTATGTAGGTGGAGTCTGAAAAGACAAGAGTTAACATGACATACAAGGCTTCTTTTATAGACCAGACTAGTTAACCCTTGGAGAAGGCAATGGCACCCCACTCTAAAACTCTTGCCTGGAAAATCCCATGGACAGAGGAGCCTGGTAGGCTGCAGTCCATGGGGTCGCTAGGGGTCGGACACGACTGAGCAACTTCACTTTCATGCACTGGAGAAGGAAATGGCAACCCACTCCAGCGTTCTTGCCTGGAGAATCCCAGGGATGGGGGGAAGGGGAGCGCTGGTGGGCTGCCGTCTATGGGGTTGCACAGAGACGGACATGACTGAAGTGACTTAGCAGCAGCAGCTAGCTAACCCTTACAATCTTGGGGGCATAGATATGATTAAACTCAGTTCATAGATNGCCTGGAGAATCCCAGGGATGGGGGGAAGGGGAGCGCTGGTGGGCTGCCGTCTATGGGGTTGCACAGAGACGGACATGACTGAAGTGACTTAGCAGCAGCAGCTAGCTAACCCTTACAATCTTGGGGGCATAGATATGATTAAACTCAGTTCATAGATAAAGAAATTGAGCTTTGGGGAACTCAAGTTACTTTTCAAAGATTCAATTCAGTTCAGTTGCTAAGTGGTGTCTGACTCTTTGTGACCCCATGAACTGCAGCATGCCAGGCCTCCCTGTTCATCACCAATTCCCGGAGTCTACCCAAACATGTCCATTGAGTTGGTGACACCATCCAACCATCTCATCCTCTGTCGTCCCTTTCTCCTCCTGCCCTCAATCTTTCCCAGCATCAGGGTCTTTTCAAATGAGTCAGCTCTTCACATCAGGTGGCCAAAGTATTGGAGTTTCAGCTTCAACATCAGTCCTTCTGAAGAACACCCAGGGTTGATCTCCTTTAGAATGGACTGGTTGAATCTCCTTGCAGTTCAAGGGACTCTCAAGAGTCTTCTCAACACCACAGTTCAAAAGCATCAATTCTTTGGTGCTCAGCTTTCTTTATAGTCCAACTCTCACATCCATACATGACTACTAGAAAAACCATAGTTTTGACTGCTGCTGCTGCTGCTGCTGAGTCACTTCAGTCATGTCCAACTCTTCGCAAACCCATGGACTGCAGCCTACGAGGCTCCTCCATCCATGGGATTCTCCAGGCAAGAGTACTGGAGTGGGTTGCCATTGCCTTCTCCCTAGTTTTGACTAGATGGACCTTTGTTGGCAAAATAATGTCTGCTTTTTAATATGCTCTCTAGGTTGGTCATAACTTTCCTTCCAAGGAGTAAGTGTCTTTTAATTTCATGGCTGCAATCACCATCTGCAGTGATTTTGGAGCCCCCCCAAATAAAGTCAGCCACTGTTTCCACTGTGTCCCCATCTATTTGCCATGAAGTGGTGGGACTGGATGCCATGAGCTTAGTTTTTTACAAAATTACTAAGAGATTCAAGGGAAGGGAGATAGATAATGAAAAGTTATTTACAATTATTATTTAAATTTTTAAAGAAGATTTAAATAAAGTGGTATGAGAGAGTAATTAGAAAAAGGGTAATAGTAGCTAGATGGAGTCTATTAGCTATATATTATTGCATAACAAATTACCATAAACTTGGCAGCTTAAAAAAACACATTTATTTTCTCAGTTTTTGTGGACTAGAAGTCTGGCATGGCTTATCTGGGTCCTCTTCTTAGGGTCTTCTGAGGTACCAAGCAAGTGTCAGCAGGACTATGTTCTCATATAGGCTCCACTGAGGAAGAATCCACTCTCAGCCTTATCCAGGTTACTTATTTTCAACTGTAGCACTGCTAGTCTTTGAAGGGAAGCTGCCCTAAGTTCCTAGCCACATGGGCCTCCCAGTATGGCTACTTATTTCATCAAGTCAATAAGGAAATTCTCTAGCAAAACAGATTCTTAAATATCATGCAAGTCATAATCCATTCCCTTTACCATATACTGCTGGTGAGATGCAAGTCACAGTCCATCCACACTTAGAGCAGGGGAATGGACAATGAATACTGTGCTGTGTGCTTAGTTGTTCAGTTGTGTCTGACTCTTTGAGACCCAATGAACTGTAGCTCACCAGGCTCCTTTGTCCATGGGACTCTCTAGGCAAGAATACTGGAGTGGGTTGCCATGCCCTTCTCCAGGGGATCTTCCCAACCCAGGGATGGACCCAGGTCTCCTGTATTGCAGGTGGATTCTTTACTATCTGAATCACCAGGGAAGCCCAGCAGGAATTATGAAGGCCATCTTAGAGTCTTATCATTTAAAGATTCTATCCAGTAATTTTACATAGCCTTAATGGAAGCAAAATGTACTAGCTTAAGCATAGTTCTAGAATATATGCATAAAACAGACACATCTGGGCAAAATAAGAGACAACAAAATTCTGTTATTGGCTGTTCTATATACAACCAAAATATTTAAGAGGCAGTTCTTTAACAAATTCATTTTATTTACGTATTTTTCATTTTCTTGCAGGCTATTTTGAGATGAGGTAGCGCATCCTGAAGGGCATTCTGTTCTATCAACTCTAGGATCTCCTTTTGCTTTTGTAGAAGTCTGCTGATTTCCATTTTAATCAAACCCTGAGAGAATACTGGTTCCACAATACTGGCTCCACCTCTAGAACTACACTAGAAAGCAAACTTCTAAATTTTAATTTCTAAATCATCTTAGAATTTTTAAATACCAGCCAATGTATTTAGAGTATTTCAGCCTCATAACAATTTGAGCACAATCTGAGCACACCTGGCTGTTTCTTTCTTTTTAATCTCAGTTTAGCATAAATCAAGCTTATATGGTAATAAAATAGCTTCTGAGAGGAAATGACAATTCTATGAGCAACTGAGCCCTCAAGGTCATACATACCTCTGCAACTGAGGGACTTCTAGTCTGATACCTACTATTCTCTTATTACCCTCAGATAATTTGATAATTAAATTATTTGAATGGTATCCCAAAGAAATTCAAATGTCTAAGGATTTTCATTCCAATAAGTACATGCTAAAGAATATTGCATGGACAACAATAAATTCATGAAGGGAATTTGGGACTTTAAAAATAACACTGCGTTGATTTTCTTCAAATTTCCTGGTTGAGGAAATAATCTTTTACTAGGGGAAAACGGTTCTATTGTTGAGAATTTAAGGGAAAAAGCCTGTTTGATATAAGATTGGCCCTGAGTTCTAACCCCAAATCTTCTGAACTTGCCTAGTTTCTTTTTTGTAATATTTGGATAATACCCACCATAGGATTTTTATAAGAATTTGTAGGATTTTTATAAGAATTAAATAAGAAATATAAATGTAACAAATATAATAAAAATTTAATAAAATAATCAATAAATGTAATAAAAATTATAAAGTATATAAGGTAGTGACTGGTACCACCTAAGATTTTAAAAATCTATAATTATAGCTCCTCATAGCTGGAAAGTGAATAGGACTAGACAGAAAGCCTTGCATTTGCAGATGGGATTTTGTCTAATTTAACTGGCTGTTATCTTCAACTCAAATTGGCAGTTTATCTGTCTCATACCTGGCCTACCTACATCCATTGTTCAATTCTTTTTTCTTCTTTCTTGATTTCTGATAACCCTTCCCACCAACTATTTACCCTTTTCTGTATTCCTACATCCAACACACCCAAGAAAAGCTTTTCTCATCTGGCCTCAGCCATGCTCATTGGAAAGCCCTCTGCTGCCCCCATCAGTCATTGTGAGGAAATGCCCATAACCTCCAGAGAAGTTCAGTTTAGTTCAGTCACACAGTGGTGTCTGACTCTTTGCAAACCCATGGGCTGCAGCAGGCCTGTCCATCACCAACTCCCAAAGCCTACTCAAACTCATATCCATCGTGTCAGTGATGCCATCCAACCATCTCATCCCTTCTCCTCCTGCCTTCAATCTTTCCCAGCATCAGGGTCTTTTCCAATGAGTTGGTTCTTTGCATCAGGTAGCCTAAGTATTGGAGTTTCAGCTTCAGCATCAGTACTTCCAGTGAATATTCAGGACTGATTTCCTTTAGGATGGACTGGTTGGATCTCCTTGCAGTCCTGGAAAGGGTGCAAAATGCACACCCAACTCACAGAGACTGAGCCAGAACTGTGTCTGAGTGTCTCCTGTGGAGGCAATGGCCTGCCGCAGAGGCAGGGGCTCTGGGTGCAGCAGACCTGGGTATGGCATAAGCCCTCTTGGAGGAGGTCATCATTAACTCCACCATAGAAATGCCAGAACTTACACAGGACTGGGAAACAGACTCTTGGAGGGTGCAAACAAAACCTTGTGTGCACCAGGACCCAGGAGAAAGGAACAGTGACCCCACAAGAGACTGACCCAGACATGTCCATAAGTGTTCAGGAGTTTCTGGCAGAGGCATGGGTCAGCGGTGGCCTGCTCCATGGCTTGGGGCACTGACTGCAGCATGGGACCTTTTGAAGGAGGTTGCCATTATTTTCATTACCTCTAGTTTGGCCTCAGGTCAAGCAACAGGGAGGGAACACAGCCCCACCCATCAACAGAAAATTGGATTAAAGATTTACTGAACATGGCCCCACCCATCAGAACAAAACCTCCAGAGAGACTCTTTCCCTATAAACCATGAATGTTTGGTTTGCATCAGGCTCCAATAAAAGTAAAATTAATGTGAATGTTACAGTAGCAAAAATATAGAAAATCTATTGTTTTATGGCAGACACAAATTTTTATGGGTAGACAGTGCATTTTATCCTGAAGTATATTTTTTAGTATCACATAATGGAAGAAAGGCTCCTAATTCAAGCAAATCTTTAAGTACAAAGAAGGCATGGCCTTTTGATAAATTCTGAGAACATATTCTACAGTGGTCTTAGATCTATTTGAGCTGCTATCACAAAATATAAAATACCATAATCTAGGTGGCTTAAACAATGAACATTTCTTATAGCTCTAGAAGTTGAGAAGTCCAAGATCAGGGAGCCAGCAGTTTTGGTGTCTATTGGAGCCCATTTCTTGATTTATAGACAACCATCTTCCTACTGTGTCCTCACATGATGGATGGGATAAACACCTCTTTTTAAAGGTATTAATTCCATTTATGAGAGCTCTCTCCTCATGGCCTAATCACCTCCCCAAAGCCCCACTTCTAAGTACCATCACATTGGGCATTAGCTTTCAACAAATGTATTTGAGGAAACAAAAACATTAAGTCTATAGCACCCTTTGATTAACTGAAATAATGATAAATTTGTATTAAGTAGAATTTGTAGCTCTATCCTTTCCAAAAAAAAGAGACAAAAGAGAAAACAGAAAATCATGCAGAACAGTGATTAAGAACTTAGAAGTCAAACAGACCTGATGTTGATCTCAAAACCCATCAACTTTGGAAAAGCTACTTAAACTCCCTAAACTGGATTTCCTTTAGTAAATGGAAGTAATAACAATACCTACTTCATAACATTATTGCAAGTATTAAATTGATATTATATTCAGGCAGAAAGAAAATGCTATCAAATGGAAATAAAGATAGACACAAGGAGTAAAGAGCACTAAAATGGCAATAAAATGAAAAAATATATTATTCTTCTATTTTTAATATATTTTAAAAGACAATTAAATGTTTAAACACAAATAATAGTAAGATTAAACATGGTTTAAAGCAGTTGTAAAACTGGTCATGAAGAAAAACCACAAAAGTTGGATGAGAAGAAAAAGATGTATACTACTGAAAAATTCATGCAATGTTCATTAAGTGGTATAATTTTACCTGAAGCTATAATGTGATAAGTTAAACAAGGCTATGGTTTTTCCAGTAGTCATGTATGGATGTGAGAGTTGGACTGTGAAGAAGGCTGAGTGCCAAGGAATTGATGCTTTTGAACTGTGCTGTTGGAGAAGACTCTTGAGAGTCCCTTGGACTGCAAGGAGGTCCATTTTGAAGGAAATCAACCCTGGGATTTCTTTGGAAGGAATGATGCTAAAGGTGAAACTCCAGTACTTTGGCCACCTCATGCGAAGAGTTGACTCATTGGAAAAGACTTTGATGCTGGGAGGGATTAGGGGCAGGAGAAGAAGGGGATGACCGAGGATGAGATGCCTGGATGGCATCACTGACTCGATGGACGTGAGTCTGAGTGAACTCCAGGAGTTGGTGACGGACAGGGAGGCCTGGCGTGCTGTGATTCATGGCGTTGCAAAGAGTCAGACACGACTGAGCAACTGAACTGAACTGAACCGAAAGATGTATAATATAAAACCTAAAGCAAATACTATAATAAAGAGTTATATCTATCCAATTAACAATTCAGATAAAACAGTATCATAAATATATTAAGTCAATCCAACAGAAGGATGATAACAGGGGAAATAAGGATTTTTTAAAAATGGATGAAACAAACAAAAAGCAAGTAGCAAAGTGATCAGTTTAAATCAAAACATATCAATAATTACAGAAAGATTTTTTAAAGATATTTTTAAACATCCTATGGATCAAAAAACAAAAATCAAAGAGGATATTAGAAAGTACTTTAAACTGGATCAAAATAAAAACACAATATATCAACGTCTCAAATTTTGTGGTACATTGATTAGTAGCAAATTTATGGTACTAAACCCTTATTTTAGAAAAGATGGACTTAAATCAATGACTTTAAGCATCTAGAAAAACAAGAACTCAAATTGACAGACCTCTGGTCAAACATACTAGAGAAAAAAAGACAAATTAGCAGCATCAGGAATGAAAGACGTAACAATTCTACAGATTCTACAGATATGAAAGAACAATAGGGAACTTTGAAAAATTTTATGATTTGAAATACACAACCTTCTAAATATCACACAAAAAGAAACCAGTATCCTGAGTGTTTCTATATCTATTAAAGAGACCAGATTTGTAGTAAATAACTTTCAACAAAATAAACTCCAAGTCTAGATGGCTTCCCTGGTGGCTCAGAGGTTAAAGCGTCTGCCTAATGCGGCAGACCTGGGTTCAATCCCTGGGTCGGGAAGATCCCCTGGAGAAGGAAATGGCAACCCACTCCAGTATTCTTGCCTGGAGAATCCCATGGACGGGGGAGCCTGGTGGGCTACAGTCCACGGGGTCGCAAAGAGTCGGACACGATTGAGCGACTTACATTCCAACTTAACTTCTAGATGACTTCAGTGGTTATTTCTACCAAATTTTTAAGAAAGAAATAATATCAATTCAATAAACACCCTTCCATAAAACTGAAGAAGAAATACATTCCACCTCATCCTGTGAGGCCACTGTTAGTCTGATACCAAAACATAATGAAGTCATTACAAAAAATAAAACTGATGACCAAAGATTCTCATGAATATTAATGTAAATATTCTAAATAAAATTTTAAGCAATGGAATACAATATATAGAAAGAAAATACATCATGACCAAATGGGGTTTAGCCCAGAGATAAAAGTTTAGTTTCACAATCAAAAAAATGAATCAATATAAAATTTTTTAGAATCAGTAAAATTTACTATCTTAACAAAAATACACATGATTATCTTAATAGATGTAAAAAATCATTTCCTAAAATCTAACACCCACTCCTGATTTTTTGAAAAAGAAACTCTCGGTCAAATTGCAATATAAGGCAACTTTCTAAATCTAAATAAAGGGCATTTATCAAAAACTTAGAGCTAATATACTTAGTGATGTTAAAATAGACTCTTTTCCAAATATCAGGGAAAATACAAGGATGACCACTTTCAACACTTCTTTTACACATTGTACTTATTTACTATCACAAGGCAAGAAAAAGAAACAAAATGAATGCAGACTGGAAGGAAGAAATAAAACCCAGTACCTGTGAATGTGACCTTTTTGGAAATAGGGCCTTTGCAGACGTAATCAAGTTAGGATGAGGTCAAACTGGATTAGGGTGAGTTCTCATTCAAATGACTGTCAACCTTATAATACGAAGGAAATTAGGACACAGATATGTAGAAAAGAAAGATATGTGAAATGGAGGCAGAAATCAGAGTAATATAGCTACAAGCTAAGACACACACCAAAGATAGCTGTCAACTACCATCTACATGTAATATGACTTCTATAGCTATTCAAGGGCAAATCTGAAATTCAAAGAGCAGAAAATCAATAGAGATTTATTGATACTCTATGCCAGGCACTTTATACACTGCATCATTTAATTTTCTTAATGATCCAAGGGAGGGATTAAATTGTCTCTAAACAGACAAGGAAACTACTAACCTTCGAAGGAATTAAGTAATTTACATGAATGAAAAGTAGAATTTGTATTCAAACTCGTTTGCCAGACTCTCGACCATTCAGTTTCTAATGAACAAAATACCAAATTGAATTAATCTGATTCCTGTGTACCCACTTAAAAATACCTGTCCACTTTGAAAGGATGGGAGAAGTGGCAGAGGATAAATAGCTTATTAAATAAATGCTCATTGATTTTCATCATTCAGTTATGACCGAAGTTTGATCAGACAACTATTTATAAAGCCCAGGCAAAGTGCCCTACACCAAGCTCTCATAGCAATATATATTTATTATAAAGCCAAAGACATAAAATTTTTGAGTTATGAGGAACTACATGCATCTTTAGTACAATGACTTATTTTATACCTAAGGGGAGGAAAGTCCCCAGACAGATGGAATTACCTGCCCAAACTCAAAAGAGACAACTCAAGGCTCTTGACTCCTGCTCTACACTGAATTTATTAATGGAAATTTGGCAGAACTCCAAAGCTATGTAAACATTTTCACCAGTCTTTGCTCTCCACACGTGAAAAGAAAATAAATAAGAAAAATATTATATGACAGAAAACTAAGAATGAAAAACACTAATAAGAATAAATTATTATAATCTACTTGTTTCCAGGAGGATGCATCAAGTCTTTTGTAGTCCTGTTTTGTGTTCATCTTTGCATTCAACAAGACAGACATGATATATATTCAAAGCAGAGATTAATGTATCCATTCAACATAGACAAAATTATCACTATATAGATAGTTTTTCCACTGATAACTTTATTATTGAAAATCACCTCAAACCGGATTAAAGACTTAAACATCAGATTTGAAACCATAAAACTCCTGAAAGAAAACAAAAGGAAAAAACTTCTTGACATTGGTCTTGGCAATGAATTCTTGGATATAACACCAAAAGCACAGGCCACAATAGCAAAAATAGACAAGTGGGATTGCATCAAAGTGAAAAGCTTCTGAACAGCAATAGAATCAACAAACTAATAGGTAACCTATGGAATGGGAGAAAATATTTGCAATACATGAGCAATTGGAACTATATCTATAAGATATGACACATAGAAATAAGTGAGTATATCAAAATTTATTAAATATCTTTAATGAAACCAGTATCTAACAAACTGTTTGGGGGATTTTAAAAAATCCCTCAAACTCGTGTCCATATTAGAGGAGAGAGTGTTTCTTTTGTAGTTCTAATATAAAATAAGACCACATTGAACATTCCATATTGGAAAATACACCTAATAAAGGAATGCATATAATAAAGGATTATTATCCAAAATTTGTAAGGAATTCTTACAACTCAAAAGGTAAAAAAAAAAAAAAAAAATAGCTGATTAATTAAATCAATCTAAGAAAAGGGCAAAGGACCTGAACAGACATGTCTCCAAAGAAGATATACAGATGGCCACCAGGTTATGAAGAGGTGCTCATCATCACTCATTATCATTAATCATCCGGGAAATGCAAGTGAAACCCATAATGAGATGGTTTTTCACACTAAAGATGGAGACTGTCAACAAAACAAAGTGTAAGTGTTTGTGAAGATATGAAGAAAAGGGGCCCTCCTATACTACTGGTGAGAATGTACACTGCTGTAGTAACTATAGAAAATAGTACAGAGGTTCCTCAAAAAGAGAACTACCATATGAACCAGAAAGCTCACTTTTAGGTATATATTCAAAGGAATTTAAGATCTTAAAGAGATACCTGCATTCCCACGTTATTTTCCAGCATTATTCAGGATAGCCAAGGCATGGAAGCAAACTGTCGATTAATAGACACATGGACAAAGAAAATGTGCTAAACATACAAAAGAAGGCTGACAATAAAATAAATCATGCTCTTTGCAATATGAATGAACCTGGAAGACATTATGCTAAGTGAAATAAGCCATACACAGAAGGATAGATACTCAGTTCAGTTCAGTTCAGTCACTCAGTCGTGTCTGACTCTTTGGGACCCCATGAATCGCAGCACACCAGGCCTCCCTGTCCATCACCATCTCCCGGAGTTCACTCAGACTCACGTCCATCGAGTCAGTGATGCCATCCAGCCATCTCATCCTCGGTCGTCCCCTTCTCCTCCTGCCCCCAATCCCTCCCAGCATCAGAGTCTTTTCCAATGAGTCAACTCTTCGCATGAGGTGGCCAAATTA
>SJYT01069832.1:306058-328478 GCA_006410635.1 Cephalophus harveyi | reverse complement strand
TCCCTTTCTCCTCCTGCCCCCAATCCCTCCCAGCATCAGAGTCTTTTCCAATGAGTCAACTCTTCGCATGAGGTGGCCAAAGTACTGGAGTTTCAGCTTTAGCATCATTCCTTCCAAAGAAATCCCAGGGTTGATCTCCTTTAGGATGGACTGGTTGGATCTCCTTGCAGTCCAAGGGACTCTCAAGAGTCTTCTCCAACACCACAGTTCAAAAGCACCAATTCTTCAGTGCTCAGCCTTCTTCACAGTCCAACTCTCACATCCATACATGACCACAGGAAAAACCATAGCCTTGACTAGATGGACCTTAGTCGGCAAAGTAATGTCTCTGCTTTTGAAAATGCTATCTAAGTTGGACATAACTTTTCTTCCAAGGAGTAAGCATCTTCTAATTTCATGGCTGCAATCACCATCTGCAGTGATTTTGGAGCCCAAAAAAATAAAGTCTGACACTGTTTCCACTGTTTCCCCATCTACTTCCCAGGAAGTGATGGGACCAGATGCCATGATCTTCGTTTTCTGAATTACTTCCACTCATATGCTGTGCTTCTTTCTGAAGAATTATCCCATTAGTGACCTAATCTATAAAACGTGCCACCCATGAGCCTGAGTCAAAGGCCCTATGAAAGAACAGTAGCATTTGGCTGCCGGTCCAATCAAAATGACTAAAGCCTTCTCTTGGGGCAACAGAAACACAGGCTCTGTCTTCATCGACACCCTCTAATCCCCTCCAGACTCACTCACTCTAAGCATCCACTTTTGTCCAATATAAGAGTCTGGGAATTCCAAGACACATCCGAATTTCACAGGTATTCAAGCAGGAAAAATGCATGCCTTAGAATGCATGAAATACTGTGAGATTCCATTCAGATACCTCCAGTGAGGTCATATAACCTCTGCCCACATCTGGAGTACAGCCTCCCTTAATGCCTCAAGGAAAATGTTTCCACGTGCAATGATGCAATCCCTCCATGCGAAACTCAAGGTCCAAAGAAACCAAAAGGTTTCTTTCTGTGAGATAAGAAGGTGTCTGGGGAAAGAGGAGAGTGTGTGGTTATTTGTAGCAGTGAGATGAGCTCATATGAAATTTGTCAGAAAGACCAGGGCCCGGAGTCATGTGTGGATGTGAGCACGTGTGGGGGTGTGGGCGTGCATGGAGACCAGCTGACCGGAGATGCATGATTCAGCCACACAGGCCCTGTCACCAGGCAGGGATGGAGATAATCGGCTACTTCCTGCCTGTGCGGGGGTCAGGAAGGCTCGGTGAATCACCCGGCGGTGACCCAGGTGTCTCTGCTGAAAGCAACAGGGTCCCAGCCCCTTCTCGATGCACTTCCTCTGCTGAGTCACCGCCTGACTATGAAGGGAAATCTCCGGGAGCAGCAGCAACATGCTGGTGCCCACAGATGACAAGGGAGCAGCTTCCAGAAACCAAACAAGCCTGTCGCCCTGACAACAGAGAGGGCCTGAGAAGGACAGGGTGTGGTCATGAGCACCAGCCCCACCGCCCGGCTACCCCAGGCCCAGGCTGGAGGGTTAGTGCGTCCCAGGTGAGGAGGCTCAGAAACTGGCCACTCAGTGGAACCAGTCTGGAGTCACTCAATCACAGATCCTACAGGGTCCCAGACACCACCCAGACCAGGTGCGGACAAGACTCAGGAACAAGTGCACTTCAGAATCACCGACAGAGAGAACAGACTGTGGTGGCCAGAGGAAAATGGAGTAGGGACTCCCCCTTGGAGTAGGGACGGAGTGTGAGGTCGGCCTTAGCAGATGCAAGCTCTGATTTACAGGATGCATACACAACAAGGCCCTACTGTAGAGCGCAGGGAGCTCTATTCAATACCCAGTGATAAACCATAATGGAAAAAACTATGAAAATGTATGTATGTATATAGCTAAAGCACTTTGCTGCACAGCAGTAATTAACACAACATTGTAACTCAACTGTACTTCAATGGAACAGTTTAAAAAAAATTTTTTAAAGGAATAGGTGCACTTGGATAGGGAAAAAAAAAAAATCTGCTTCCACTGACCCATAATAGATAATTTGGTGTTTTAATGC
Organism: Cephalophus harveyi; assembly: GCA_006410635.1. Lineage (NCBI taxonomy): Eukaryota > Metazoa > Chordata > Mammalia > Artiodactyla > Bovidae > Cephalophus > Cephalophus harveyi. Next base: position 326,413 of record SJYT01069832.1, on the reverse strand, counting down.
AGGCATTAAAAAAATGCCTGTGAATGTAGGCAGACATCTGTGTCTGCCACCGATAAAGTCCTAAGATGCTCATGTCCCACTATGGTAGTTGTGGATCCTGAAATACCAGCCACCCTTAATCTCTACTTGGAAATCACAGATGTTTTTCAACTTGCCACTACATCTCGCTAGTTAATCCATTATTAAAGTAGCACATATGTCACTGTATTATTAATACAACTGTATCCCACCATTGTAGGGTAAAGATAAGGCAGGAAAATCTCAGAGAGCAGGGAGCAAGCTCTCCTTGTGTAGATGTTCTCAGAAGCCTGAGAGGTTGGGTCAGAACGCAAAGCTCTTCACCCATGAGGCCACCAGTGCTCTGATCCCCAGGAGAAGAGCAGGAACATTCTGGGTTCATAGTTTTTACTTTCTGCTGGCGGCTGCCACGAGTCTTAGCTGTCATTTTTATAGCAGTTGTGATGGTCTGTATCACACGTGAGAGGTGGCAGGCCGTGGGACACTGGAGTCCACTTGTGGTCTCATGGAAATGTCTGCACCTTTGACGGTGCTCACCACACAGAAGACATTTGAACCCTTTAGGAAAATGGGAAATACTTTCTCAGCACTTTCTCTCCCTCTCTCTCTGAGACTCTCCTGATCCATCTTGACCTCAGGCCTATTATCCAAGTCTGAAGTCCTGTCTCCTTCATCTGACCCTGTTCTCAAGAGAACTGAACTGAAATCTTTCCACCTAGCTGCTGACCAGCCCAAACCCAGGATAAGAAACCAGCCCAGTGGAAACAGAGTTTCCAGGGCCCTCATAGACTTATTTCAACACACTGGCCAGAATCCATAGATCTGATGGATGATTCAGAGTCTGATTAAGAAACTCAGCATGTTGATGTCCTAATCGGGCAACCAGAATGATCACCTCCTGTACACCAAGGGAGTAGTGGGTGAGATGATGCCCTTCAAGCCCCAGGGTGATGTCAGGGTCATTTATCATCTCTGAGTAGCACCCCTCATCGGCCATTCACCCAAGTGCACCCCAGCACACTCTGCACATATTCATGACATATCAGGTACATTGTGTGTGCATGCTGAGTCGTGTGCCACTCTTTGCGACCCCATGGACTGTTGACCACCAGGCTCCTCTTCCATGAAATTTTCCAGGCAAGAATACTGGAGTGGGTTGCCATTTCCTCTTCCAAGGGATCTCCCTGACCCAGGGACTGAACCCTTATGTCTTGCGTCTCCTGCACTGGCAGGCAGGTTCTTTACCCCTGATCCACAAGGTACGTACACGGTGGTGATGAAACACAGAATCACGACTTCACATGTGTCTTCCCTTCTGGGTCACAGCAGTGTGAGAGCACAGGGTCCCACACATGCCTGACACTGGTCACCATGCCCTCACCCGCCTCTTCCACATTCACCTCTTTGATAACCTACTGCCCTTTGTACCACTTCCTCCCCTCTGAGGTCACCCTAGCTCAGTCAAATTTAGCTTTGAAAACATAAAAGCATGTGCGAGGAAAAAGCACACTGCCACCTGCCCTGTAGGCTGCCCTGGGCTGCGCTGGGTACTGGGTCCCAACTGCCTTTATTGGCATTCACTCTCTCACTCAGCTGGTAAAGAAACCACTTGCAACGTGGGAGACCTGGCTTCAATCCCAGGGTTGGGAAGATCCCCTGGATAAGGGAAAGGTTACCCACTCCAGTATCCTGGCCTGGAGAATTCCATGGGCAGTACAGTCCATGGGATCACAAAGAGTCAGACACGACTGAGCGACTGTCACACATACACACTCCATTCACATTCAGTATGTGCACCGTATCATTGCTTCCATGATGATCTTATTTTGGAAACTCTTCTGCAAGGTCACGCAGCTAAGATGGTATTTGTGGCATAATGAAAAACAAGTTTGGTCTTTTTAAATTTTAATTTCTGGCTACACTAGCATCATGGACTCGATGGATGTGAGTCTGAGTGAACTCCAGGAGATGGTGACGGACAGGGAGGCCTGGTGTGCTGCGATTCATGGGGTCGCAAAGAGTCGGACACGACTGAGCGACTGAACTGAAATGAACGCTGGGTCTAATTGCTGCACACAGGCTTTCCCAGCTGCGGCAAGACAGGACTACTCCCCAGGTGCGGTCCTTGGGCCTCTCATGCAAAGGCTTCTCTCCTTGCAGTTCCCAGACTCTAGCGCTCAGGCTTTAGTAGTTGTGGCACATGGGCTCATTTGCTCTGCAGCATGTGGAATCTTCCCGGACCAGGGATCAAACCGGTGTCCCCAGCACTGGCAGGCGGATCCTTTACCACTGGACCACCAGGGAAGCCCACGTTTCCACTCCTGGGACACAGCCCCTAATACCTGCGGCAAGGCCTGAGTGATAGGAGTGTCTTCTGTTATCCATAAGGAGCTCCCTTTGATCAAACCTGAGTTATTCTAATGAGGAGACACCGGTGCGGCCCCCAGATGCTGAAGGGTGGGGCTTCCAGGATGGGGCAGTTTCAGCCCTCCTGGGTGACCCTTGGGAAAGGGAGTGGGACTGTGACTGCGGATCGAGCTCTATCAAAACTTTTAACAAGATTTGCTGAATTTCCTGGTTGGTGAACACGTGGGGGGCCAGGACCTCCACGCCCCCTCCGACAAACCTCGCACTGAGCATCTCTTCCTTCGGGTGCTCCTGAGTTGCAGCCTTTATAATAAGCTGGTGACAGCAGGTGAACTGTTTTCCCTGGGCCTTATCAGCCAGTCTGGCAGATTATCGGACTTCAGAGCCATGAGTCAGAAGCCAGGTAGCAACCTGGGATGTTCAGGTGGTGTCTGCAGTGGGGGTGGTCTCGTGGATGGAGCCCTTAGCCTGGGGGGGTCTGCACTGGCCTCAGAGAGCATCAGAGTTGAGCTGAAATGTTGGTAACCAGCTGGTGTCAGAGAATGAGCTGTTGTGCAAAAAAACACACTTGGTATAAGGAGTGATCTGGAAACAGACCAGAACCGAACCAGGAGGGGAGCTCAGGCATGGCTGATTCAAACCCCGGGCTTTACCGGCTCTTGGTGCAGCCACCTGGTCCTGGCTTCATCGCTCTGAAAGGACTTCGGCTCCCCAGCCCTGCCCTGATCAGCGAGCCTGAGGTGCAGGCCACCGCCCCACAGCCACGGCTGAGGGCTGATGGCTTTCTCTGGGCTCACAGGCTCCCCACAGGCAGGCTGCCTTCTGAGTCCCTTCAGGGGCTACAGGGCCTCCCAGGCTGACTCACAGGAACCCAGAAACACATTAAGAGGCAAAACCGATGTTCAGCTCCCAGCTTGTCTGGAGGGTCAGACACACACCAGAAACAACGGTAGCAGAACCAGCCTGTGGCCTCGGCAGAGAAGCAAGAGCAGGGAGGTCTCACCCCTTCCCCCAAACACCTGTGTCCTTCCCCTTCCCCCGGTGCCTCCTCACTACAGAGCCCGCAGTTTAAAAAAGAATGAAGATCAGAGATTTTTCATTCACACAGCCTAGCTTGGCGATTCCAGCCACTGCCCTCCCACTGGTCTTTCCAGGAGGATCGGTTAAAATCCTAAACACGTTTTCTCTTGGCACTTGCCGCCAGGTTCCAGACAGCGGGAGCAGTTGAATACTAATTACTTGTAGACAAGGACATGTGAAGACCATCTTTCACTTTCTTCACTATTTAAACCATCTGTTCCTGGTGCTTCTTGTTCTGACCTACTTTCCAGAAAACAAGTGGATAAACTGGCAAAAAATCTCTACTTAGGATGAAATTCATAAGATTTCTTTCCTTCCTTATTTGGCAAGTAGGTATTGGATGCCTCCTGCTCCTGGGCAGTGGGCTGAATGCTGGAGAGACTGATGGGCAAACAGCACACTGTTCCTACCCCTACGTGCTTACGCCTGGTGAGAGAGCAGATGGGAAGCAAAGAATTACACCAATAAATGTAAAAGGACAAGTCTGGGAATCCTGCAGGAGAGATGCATGTGGTCCAGGGAGAGCATTTCACAGAGATTTAAACTGGTCATTGTACAGATGTGAGAATTGGACCATAAAGAGTTCTTGGGACAATAAGGAGATCAAACCAGTCAATCCTAGAGAAAATCAACTCTGAATATTTATTGGAAGGACCGATGCTGAAGCTTCAATAAATACTTCAGTCACCTGATGAGAAGAGCCGACTTATTGGAAAAGACCCTGATGCTGCAAAAGTTTGAAGGCAAAAGAAGAAGGGGACAACAGAGGAGGAGATGGTTGGATGGCATCACTAACTCAATGGACATGAATTTGAGCAAACTCCAGGAGATGGTGAAAGACAAGAAAGCCTGGCATGCTGCAATCCGTGGGATCACAAAGAGTTGGACACAACTTCAAAAGAAGAAGGGGACAACAGAGGAGGAGATGGTTGGATGGCATCACCAACTCAATGGACATGAATTTGAGCAAACTCCAGGAGATGGTGAAAGACAAGAAAGCCTGGCATGCTGCAATCCGTGGGATCACAAAGAGTTGGACACAACTCAGCTACTAAACAACTAAAGGATGTCTCCCCTGAGGACATGACCTCAGATGCATCAGGAGCTCCTTGGATGAGAGGGGGAAAGGGACACTAAGGAGCAGAAGCACTAACAAGGACAAAGACCCTCCAAGGGCACGGACAAGGGAGGTGTAGAAAGTCTACACAACCCTGGAGGAGTAAAAGTTCTAAGATGAAGCCAGGGAGGCGGCTGAGGGCCAGGCCATCCCGTACATGGTGAGTTGTGCTTCTTGGGATTGTCACTAAGCCCAAGAGCAATAGGAAAAGAAAAAGTGACAGCCCTGGGAAAGGCCCCAGTGGAGGGCTTTAGTCACCGGGGTAACATAATCAAACAGTTCCGTCAGAAACGTTACTCTAGCTTCACGGTAGTAACAGGGAGTAATGTCAGCCATACTGCACTTTCCATACAAAGTAGGAAAACGTATGAACCGATATCTCCTCTGGGGATGACAACATTGATACACAGAAGGAAAGCAGCTTGTGCGGGTCACAGGGTGCTAGAGGTCAAAGTGCAAGACCTGGGACTTCCCTGGGAGTCCCGTGATTAAGACTTTGCCTTCGGGGCTTCCGTGGTGGTTCCATGGTAAAGAATCCTCCTGCCAATACAGGAGACACCGGTTCGATCCCTGATCCCACCTGCCTCAGAGCAGCTAAGCCCATGTGCCACAGCTACTGAGCCTGTGCTCTGGAGCCTGGAAGCTGCAGCTACTGAAGCCTGCGCGCCCTAGAACCTGTGCTCCACAGCAAGGAAGCCGCTGCAACGAGAAACCCCTACGTCACGACTAGAGAGCAGTCCCCATTGGCCACAACAGAGAGAAACCCACACACAGCAACCAAGACCCAGCGCAGCAAAATAAATACATAATTGCATGCCTGCTCAGTCACTCATTCATGGCCAGCTTCTTGTAACCCCATGGACTGTAGCCCACCAGGTTCTTCTGTCCAAGGGATTTTCCAGGCAAGAACACTGGAGTGGGTTGCCATTTCCTGCTCTAGAGGATCTTCCCAACCCAGGGATCAAACCCATGTCTCCTGCATTGGCAGGGAGATTCTTTACCACTGTGCCACCTGGGAAGCCCACCCCAAATAAATACTTTTTAAAGAAAGACTTCCTTTTCCAATGCAAGGAGTGTGGGTTTAATCCTGATCAAGGGGCTAAGATCTCATATGCCTTGAGGCTAAAAAACCCAAACATAAAACAAGCAATATTGTAACCAATTCAATAAAGACTTTTAAAATGGTCTACATAAAAAAATATTTTAAAAAATTAAAAACACCAAAGTGTAAGACTCTTGTCACATGTTCCCAAGTCTCTAAACAGCCATTTTCAAAAAAGTAGATGAAAAATACACTGGTAGTCACATTAGGTGACCTTCTTCTCTTATACATTTGACACACTGACTCTTAAAGTTGTGCGGGTATAAATGACTCAGCCAGTAGCCAGAAATACAAGCTGCGTCGTAAGCCCACCCCTAGGGATGGTTAAGCCTCCAACCGCCTCTCTCCACACACTTCTCTTTCTCCTCCAATTTCTCTTCACTAAGTCATTCCTAACTTTTTAACTGCAGTGGCTTTCCTCTGGCAAAGATTAGTTCACTGTCTTTTCAGCATAACTTCATCAGCAAAAGAGAGAACCCAGAGTCCTGCAGAGGAAAATACAGTGTTATGTGTTACTCCCTAAAGCAAGTCTAAGTCATCCTTGACCCCTGAGTCTATAATTCAGCCTTAAATTTATTTAGGGGAAGTTCTTTATACCAGGCCTCAGTCTTTGCATCTGTAAAATGGAAGTAAGACCTGTACTCTCAGCAGTGGAGGACAGGTCATTCCAACCAAACACCCTGCTGAGAACAAATAGTACCGCTAGAAAACGTGAACAATATCTACCTGGACGGAGCAGGAAGCTAAAAATGCAGTGAAGCATTGCCATCTGGAAAAGATAAAAGCGCAGGAGATAAGCCCATGCATGTGTAGAACTATTTTTCTCCTGGAGGCATCTGCTCATTCCAGGGGGGTTGACTGAGAGGCTGAGCAGCGATGCTGTAGCCTTACCTGGCTTAGGGCCTGGGGACTGGAGTTTAGGGACAGAAGGAGGAGGAAGACATTGTGACAATCCCTCACTTTAGATTGGAACCTCACAGGACTACAACGGTAACAGGGTAGGGGACAGTCCCATAGGAAAACGATGCTCAGTTTCAAAGGAGCTGAATCACTGAAACTGGACTGATGCAATCAGACTGTTTGCACCCTCAGGCACCCAGCAGAAGAAAATGACAACATTTGGGGGAAGATAGCAACACATGAATGACCTCTGCAAGTAAGTTCATAAGAATAATGCCCTGTGCACATCCAAAAGTAAGAAGGCATGTGAGGAGACAAAATCACATGATTGAAAACCTGCAGAAACAATAAACAGTGGAAGTTAACAAGCATAAACTGTTCCATGTTTAATATGTTCAATGAGATAAAAGACTAAGAATTTCAACAGAGAAATGGAAATTATTTCCTTTAAAAAGAACCAATGGAAATTCTAGAACTGAAAATAACCAGCATTAAGAACAACTACATTAAAGAGTTCTTGGGACAGGTTTAAGAGAAAAATAGTCAACTAAAATATAGAAGGCAGGAGGAAAATAAATGAAGCATAGAGTATCAAAAAGATGGAAAACACAGCAGAGCTGAAAACAGAAATAGAACAAACATTGAGAATGTCTAGCATACGTGCTTAATAAATTCTTGAGGGAGAGAGGAATAGGGGCAAATGTAATATTTAAGAAGTAATGATTGAGAATTTCCAAAAAACAATGAAGAACATAGAATTCCAAATTCAAACCATTCTAAAAATACTGGAAGGATAAATTAAAAAAAGAATTCCACCCCAGGTACATCATAATAAAGCCACTGAAAATCAAACACAAAAGTAATATCTTGATTGCAGCAAGGGAAAAAAAATGGCACATTACCTTTAAAACACCTAAAATGAAATGTCAGCTGACTTCTCAACAGGAAGCCAGTAGAAGGGTACCTTCAAAGTGCCATGAGAGATAGCATATATATACAAGATCAAAAATTTAAAAAGGAAACAGCTCTACAAATCCTACAGACATTAAAAATACCCTAAGAAGGTACTATGAACAACTCTAGGAAAATAATTATGAAAAATTGAGATGGATAGTCAAACCACCAAAGAAATGAAACTTACCAAAACTGGCATGATTACACAGAAAATTACAGTTGAATCCATCATTTCAAACCTCCCCAAAAGAAAGCTCCTGGTCCACATGGGTTCACTGGGAATCCTACCAAACACTCAGAGAAGTAACGCTCCACTTATACAAATTCTTTTCAAAAAGAGAAATGAAGCCATCTCCAACTCAATTTTCTGAGGCCAGCCTAACCATGATCCAAAATCTCTTAAGAATGTTATAAAGACAGCAAGTTTCAGGCCAATCTTACTCATAAACACAGACATAAAAATCTTAAAGCAAAGTGAGGGTAAACCAAAGGCAACCATATATAAAGAGGTGACTATATCCCAGACAAGTTAGGTCTATTCCAGGAATGGCAGATTGCTTAATATTCAAAACTCAGTCAGAATCATGAGATATCTCACTAGCTGCAGAAAAGGCATTTGATAAAATTCAGCACATATTCATCTCTTTTTTAAAAACTCATAAACATACAGGGATAAAAGATAATTCCTTGCTTTTATTTTTTTTCTAAAACAGCTGCAAAAACTATAATATCTCTGGTGAAAAGGGAAGTACTTTCCTTCTAAGATCAGGAATGAGATGAATGCCCACTCTCACCAGTTCTATTTGACATTTTACTGGAGGGCCAAACAGCAATAAAACAAGAAAAATGGAAAAGGATAAGAATTGGAAAGGAAGAGATAAAACTATCATCATTGTCTGACCTCATAATAGGTTTAGGTAGAGAGGCTAAAACAAATAAGCAAAACACTACAGGAAAACTATTAGAGGAGTCAGTGAATTCAACAAGCTCCCAAGATACAAGGAAATTTTCAAAAACACAATTGTTATTCCAATGTAACAGCAGTAAATAAAGAATAAAATTTTGATGATGCCTTTTAACCTCTTTATGATCTTTGTAAATGTACCATTCAGCCCCCAAAAAATTGTGATGAAAATTTTTTGTTGTGGAGAAAAAAGGTAATTTTTACAACATCCTCAAAACACACACACACACAAAAGATCTTAGTCCGAGAGATAACAGCAACCTCTTGAATTCAAAACTCTCCACACAACCTCAAAAAAAAAAAAAAAAAATTAAAGCCCCACACAACCTCCAAAACACTGCCAAAGATAAAAAAAAAAAAAAAAAAACATTAAAAAAAATAAAGCTGAAGATTATCAAGGAGCAAAAATAAACCACAATGCTCGCAGCATCCTCAGGATAGAGAGGAACTCAGAATTATGCAGAGAAATATGTGCCTAATTGCAAGAAAGCTACTGCTGGAGTTCTGCTGTGTGTTCAGGTCCTTGGGAGTAAAAGTCTTAAGAAAATCTCCCCAAATAAGAGACCAGTGAACTATGCAGTCACACAGGGGCCCGTGCTCAGTAGGACGCTCTGTCTGGATTAAGGCTGTGTTCCTGCCATCGTGAAATTCTTAACTTTACCTTTGAACTGATGTTTTAGAAGTGAAGTCTGGGCCTTCACGTCTCCTTGGCCCCTTAGCATCCCGCTAGATTGCAGGAGGGGTCGGGAGAGGGATTCTGAGAGTCAGGAGGAACTCAGGAGCGGCTTCCGCCTTCCCACTTCGCGGTTTGGTCCAGAAGCATCTCTGGGCTGCAGCCCTTCACCCTCGCTGTTCTAACCGCCAGCGTCACTCAGCACACCGGGATCCAATCTCCTCGCACGCCTACCCCCGCCCTCAAGCTCTCAGCGTCTATCCTTCTCAGCTGTGGACATCCCTTCTCGGAGCTTCTAGGTTCTCATAACCCCAATTTCTTTCCTTTGTTCCTCTAGCCTTCAAGGCATCACCTGTTCTCTGAAGCTATTATCTGCCTGTTACCCGAAGGTTCCTTCTTGGCTTTCAGTTTCTGAAACCTGGGTAACCATGTCTCCTTATTCAACTCTGTTGAGATAATGTGATTTCTGTTCTCTCAATTCAACAGATACATACAACACACAACACATATTCTTGTGACCTCAGGGTAGAGGAAGATTTCCTAAGCAAGACACAGAAGTGCTAATCAGAAAGAAAACATTTGGGAAGTCAGATTACATTGAACATATCAAAAGACAGCTTTTAAAATATTAATAGGCAAGTAAGGGATATTTGCTATTCATTAAATACACACACACACACACACAAAGTAGGCCTTCTATCCAGGAAAAGGCCCTCATGCTGGTAAAGATTGAAGGCAAAAGAAGATGGGGACAGAGGATAAGATGGTTAGCGAAGGACAGGGGGACCTGACATGCTGCAGTCCACGGGGTCACAGAGAATCAGACACGACCGAGTGACTGAACTACAATAATCCGGGCATAAAGAACTACAAGTCAAGGCAGAAAACCCAATGAACAAAATATTTTAACTATATACAATTTTATTTGCCAATTACACCTCAATAAAATTGGAAAAAAATGAGCAAAGACTTCAAAATGTACTTCACAAAATATCCAAAAATCTAATAAATGTATGAAAAGGCACTTGACTTCATTTCTCACAAATGGGATACAAATTAAAATCAAGATATCACTACACACCATCATAAAAGCTGGAGTTAAGACTGATAATGCCATGCAAATAGCAGGGATGCATGCCTCAGACTCTTGTACTCTGCAGGTGGGAATGTGAATTAGCACAACCAGTTTGGAAAACTGTTTAACATCACCTACCAAAACTGAACACATGCTGATCACCCAGCAAATCCACTCTTGCTTACATAGCCAACCGAAATGCAGGCTCTTTGTCATTGAAAGACATATGCAAGGATGTTCATTGCAGCGTTTTTCTTAATAGTCCCAAACTGGAAAGACACGAATGTCCAAAAGCTGGAGAATGGAAAATAAACTGTGGTATATTCATAAGAAAATATCATATAGAAAATAAAATCAACTAAAACTGATGCAACAATAAGTATGAATCTTAAGAATTTAATGTTGAATTAAAAAAGAAAAACCAGACACCAAAGAACATACACAGTATAATTTTGTTTTTTAAAAAACAGCAGGCAGAACCAAACTCTAGTAGTTTAGGGACATAGGCTTAGATAGTAAAACTTTAAAGAAAAGCAGGATCATCACATGTGTTAGAATGGTGGTTACTTCTGGGAGGCAAAGAGGGGTGAGAATTAATAGGGGGATGAATAGGTCTTCTGGGTACTGGCAATGTTCTATTTTTAATCTCATTTATGGTTTTTGCTTTTTGATAAATTATAGAACGCTACTTGATTTTTAAGCACTATTTTTTAGGTAGGTTGTATTTTGTAAAAAAAAAAAAAAGTCAAACTGTAGATAATAATGCACATTTCTTAGGATCATTGTAAGAATGAAGTGAACTAAGGGGTAGAGAAGGCTTTGCAAACTGCCCATTATGTAATAAGTATTTAGTACACGCTTGTTATTATTATCAGGTATACTACAATTGAGAGACAGAAATAATCATGAACCTGGTTAGGAGAAAACAAAACGCTAACAAGAAGTTGTCAAAGAGGCTAAAATGGCTTCTAAATATATACTAAAGACTAGGTACAGGGTGGAGGTGAGTTTTAAGTGTATTTGCTACAAATTAAGGGTTTCCCAGGTGGCACTCATGGTAAAGAATGTGCCTGCCAGTGCAAGAGATGCAAAAGACACAGGTTCAATCCTTGGGTCGAGAAGATTCCCTGGAGGAGGGCATGGCAACCCACTCCAGTCTTCTTGCCTGGAGAATCCCATGGACAGAGGAGCCTGGAGGGCTACAGTCCACGGGGTCACAAAGAGTCGAACATGACTGAAGCCACTTAGCACACATGTACTCTACCAATGAATGCCAGGAGACAAGGAACTGTGCCTACCACAATGTCTGCTTTATAAAATTTTCTCAATAATTATTAGAAATACAGATGATGGATGGGTGTGTGGATGGATGGATAGACAGATGGACAGGTGGATGAGTGGACGGGTGAATGAATGGATGATGGATGGGTGGATGGGTAGGTAGGTGGATAGACGGATGGATGGATAGATAAGGGGGTGTGTGGATGGATGGGTGGGTAGATGGTTAGATAAACTGAAACAAGAGTTAGACTAATGTAAATTTTGAAGCTCCAAGAGTGTAGACTTTCTCCAGGCAGTTTTCCTTGCTCAGAGCTTAACAATAAAATTTGAGGCTTTGTGATAACAGGGAAATCGGTGACCATTTTTGCAGGACTTTTTTTGGTCTTTCCTGGCTGTTTACTAGCCAGGGAAAGGGCTTATATCAAGAAGGATCTATAATATTTGCCATCAAGTGGGTAATTTATTTTACCTACAAATTAAGCATTCTGCCAGGGCTATCAATCTAGGCTGAAGCCAGACAGTCCCCCACAGGGAGCAGAGGCTACACTGATGCTCATCCGATGCACCTGGATTTGCTAGGCTAAAAACATGTTTTCTGATGACAGCCTAAAATGACAACCAGGCATCCAGAATGGAGACCACTGAAGCCACAATTTCCAGACCTGTATTATAGGTAATTGTAGTCCTCAAGATTCTGCTCATCACAGAGACAAGAAAACATCATTACATTCATCAAGCAGTCACTATCATGCTGTCTGGGTCTTAGAACTGCAGATCAAGAAGGCTGTTGAGACAGGCTACAGTCACATGGCAGTTGTGTACATTGCTTTTTTTCCTATTCCAATTATAAGGCGTAATAGGCTCTCTCAGGAAGCCTCAGCGTCTCCATCTACCCCTCCATCCCCAACCCAAGCCACTTCTGTAGTAACACAATTACGACGGAATCTGTTGCCTTCCAGACTTATTTCTTGCACACACATTTCTTTTTATTTTAAAAATGATATCCAACTATATATGTATAATCTACTAACTCGTGTATTTTGTCTCTGTCCCATGGTCCTGGCACAGAGCTCCTAAAACCCTTGGAACTTCCTAAGTGAAGTGAAGTCACTCAGTCGTGTCCGACTCTTTACGACCCCATGGACTGTAGCCTACCAGGCTCCTCTGTCCATGGGATTTTCCAGGCAATAGTACTGGAGTGGATTGCCATTTCCTTCTCCAGAGAATCTTCCTGACTCAGGGATCGAACCCGGGTCTCCCGCATTGTAGACAGACGCTTTACGTCTGAGCCACCAGGGAAGTCCTGAGTAAGAGGAGTCTTTTTTTTTTTTTTCTTTTTTATTCAAAAAGAGCCCTTTTTGATCACACCTGAGTTTATGCTAATGAGGTGATCAGGGTCTGGCCCCCACATAACCTCAAGATGTGGCTGGTCACTGGAAAGACCCAGCAACGAAGAGCTTGGAACTTTCAGCTCCACCCACTGACCTAGGGCAAGAGGGCAGGAGGACTGGAGAGTCAGCTTGGTAAGACTCTTGAGCAACAAGATGTGATGAGCTCCTGGGCTGGTGAACACATGGAGGTTCCGGGAGGGCGCACCCAGAGAGGGCAGGGATGCTGTACACTCCGTCCTGCATACACGCCCTCTGTATTTCTCCCATTTGTCCTGGGCTGCTGTTTAGTCGCTTTCTCTGACTTTTTGCAGCCCCATGGGCTGTAGCCCACCAGGTCCCTCTGTCATGGGAGTTTTCAGACAAGAATACTGGAAGGGGTGGCCATTTCCTACTCCAGAGGATCTTCCTGAACCAGGGATCGAACCCATGTCTCCTGAGTCTCCTGCGTTGGCAGGCAGGTTCTTTACCACTGAGCCACCAGGCTGTACCCTTTATAATAAACCTGTAACTGCAAGTAAAATGCCCTTCTAAACTCTGAGCCATTCTAGCAAACCACTGAGCCAGAAAAGAGGGTCCTGGGACCCCCTGATTTGTCATCCAGAGGACAAGTGGCCCCTGCATCTGGCACGTGAAGTGGGGGGGCGGCGTGTGGAACGGAACACTTCAACTTGCGGCATCTGACAGTTAACGCCAGGCAGTTAGTGCAGGGCTGCGTTAAATCACTGATACCCAGCTGGTGCTGCAGAACCGACTGGTGTTGGGAAACACCCAGAATATACCACTCAGCACCTTGCTTTCTCTGTTCAGTGCTTCTCATAAACAGCTTTCACGGGAAGGGCTCTGGACTGCACTTCACTCTTTCGGTGGGAAAGCAGGCGCTCACCACAGCCCCTCGGCTCCCTGGTTCTTCCAGCGTGTCTCACCCCCAGCTGCCAGGTGCGCTCCTGCAGCTCCTGCCCTCGGAGCTCTGTCCTGAGGCCTGCCCCATTCTCCCTGGAGGTATCGAGAACCAGGAGGGCCCGCAGGATTAAGAAGGCCCAGCACCAGGGCCTTAGAGAGCAGACACAGAGAACATAAGAAACATAGAGAACAGACTTGTGTACACAGCGGGAAAGGACAGGGTGGGACGAACTGAGAGAGTAATGCTGGAATGTATGTTACCATCTGTAGAACAGGTAGCTAGTGAGAAGCTGCTGTGTAACACAGGGAGCTCAACCTGGTGCGCTGTGACAACCTAGAGGGGTTGGATGGGCTAGCGGGTGGGGAAAAGGTTCAAGAGAAAGAGGACGTATGTATGCTGTGCTGTGCTAAGTCGCTTCAGGCTCTTTGTGACCCCATGGACTGTAGCCCACCAGGCTCCTCTGTCCATGAGATTCTCCAGGCCAGGATACTGGAGTGGATTGCCATGCCCGCCCCCAGGGGGTCTTCCTGACCCAGGATTGCACCCACATCTCTTGCATCTCCTGCACTGGCAGGCCCTTTACCATTAGCACGATCTGGGAAGTCCCGGACATACAGCTGTCCCATACCTACAGCTGATTCATGTTGATGTATGGCAGAAACCAACACAGCAATTATCATCCAATTAAAAATAGATTTTTAAAAAAGAGGGTCCAGGGCCTTGCCTGCAGGTGGTACACTTTACACTCTGAGTTCCCCCACGGGGATGGGGCATGCACTGAGGCTTCATCTGAACTCACCCCCTGACCTGTTGTCTCCCCAGCCCACTCCCTGCTTCTGCCCCACTTTCCTTTCCGCGGCTTTCCTAGCAACACATCCCTGGTAAGTCACATCGCGGGTGTGTCTGAGTAAGATGACTCACCGCACTTACTATTCCACGTATGGGATATGCACTCATCCACCCAGTCTCCCCAGAGAAGGCAATGGCACCCCACTCCAGTACTCTTGCCTGGAAAATCCCATGGACGGAGGAGCCTGATAGGCTGCAGTCCATGGGGTTGCTGAGGGTCAGACACGACTGAGCGACTTCACTTCCACTTTTCACTTTCATGCATTGGAGAAGGAAATGGCAACCCACTCCAGTGTTCTTGCCCGGAGAATCCCAGGGACGGGGGAGCCTGGTGGGCTGCCGTCTGTGGGGTCGCACAGAGTCGGACACGACTGAAGTGACTTAGCACCCAGTCTCCCGTGAGTGGGTTTTTGTGTGGCCCCTGACTTCACCTGTCCCAGACCATACCATACACATATCTGCACACCTGTCCTACAACAGAGAGCTTCCTCTCCCCCCATTTCCCACCCCGACTCTTAGGAGCTGGCCAAGTCAGTGGTCTGGCCTCCCGTCATCAGAGCTTGAAAGACCAGAGGGCCCGGGGAGGCACATGGCCCTCCTGGGGCCCCACAGCCCCGGGCGCCCGCCGCAGCCGCACTAGCTTCTCAGGCCTGCAGGTAATACAGGCATGCATGATTTGTCTCCCAAATCTTTTTCCTTCCCTGCCACCCTTTATTTATCAAGCACAATATTACATATTAAAGGAGAACAAATAAGAACTTTGTAGAATTCCACCAGGGCTTTGCTAAGGATGACATTTGGAAATGAGAACAATTTTCTGAAAAATGCCAGCCACGTTGGCACTGTACACACACATGGCCCCCACACCCCTGGGTTGGGTTTTTGGTTTTGGTTTTCGGGGGCTTTTTCATGTTACAACCGTGTCTGTATTTGTATCTTATTTGTTTCACTTTCAAATGTATCATGGCATATGTACAGATCTTTTTTTGTTGTTAATAATATACTAGGATTTGCTAAAAAAAAAACACAACAACACACTAACATAGAAACCCTTTTGAGTTTGCCCTAGAATAAATGAGACTTAATTCAATTTCCGGAAAAAGAAAAAAAAGAATGTATCTACAAAACAGAAACAGACTCACAGACACAGAGAATAGACCTGTAGTTGCCAAGAGAGATGGGGCTACCGAGGGGTGGGGTAGTGGAGGAGGATGGATCGGGAGCTGGGGATTAGCAGATGCAAGCTATTATACACAGAATGGATAAACAGCAAGGCCCGACTGTGCAGCACAGGGAACTACATTTAATATCCTGTGATACATCGCAATGGAAAAGAATATAAAAAAGAAGGTATACATATGTATAACACAATCACTCAGCTGTACAGCAGAGATTGGCACAACACTGTAAATCAACTATATGTCCATTTAAAAAACACATGAAAAGAAGGAGCCCGCCAAGAAAACATAAGAATTGTAAACACAGCAGCAAAGAACGCACCACCAATATTAGCCACTGCGAAGACAGATGACTCAGCAAGCTTGTTTATTTTTCCTGGAGTTAAGTTAGGATCAGAGGACTCAGCCCACACAACTTCCGAACTGCTCAGCTCTCAGGTTCCTAAGTAATCAATGGTTATTATTACACACCCTCCCAGAGGCTGGGCCTCGTATTTCTAGACCAATGACTCAAGAGTCCTTTTGTCAGAGAAATTACGAGGTTTTACATCCCAGTGTCTAATCTCTTCCTAACACCTTGCTGTGCCAAGTTAAGTGCTTCAGTCATGTCCAATGCATGGCGACCCCATGGACTGTAGCCCGCCAGGCTCCTCTGTCCGTGGATTTCTCCAGGCAAGAATACTGGAGTGGGTTGGCATGCCCTCCTCCAGGGGATCTTCCTGACCCAGGGATTGAACCTGCATCTCCTCTGTCTCCTGCATTGGCAGGCGAGGTCTTTATCACTAGCGCCATCTGGGAAGCCCCTCCTAACACCTTGGATGGTCCCAGATTAAAAAAAAAAGATGAAATCCTGATGCTGTAGAGGCTTCGTTTATCAATGCTACTCAAATTTTCACAAGGAAAAGGCTCCAAGTGGGTTGAAAATTTCATTTTGAAATGAATAGCGAGGACATGGAAATCTATTTGAAACTCTTTTGTTTCAGAAACCTCTAAAAATGAGCCAAACTATCGTATTCTCTGGGGAATCACTGGAATAGACACTTCCTCCACCCTGTTCTCTTGATAACAAAACCTAAGGCAGGAATCTTTGGATTCCTTCTTGATTCTCTCCTCGTGGGCATACATTTGATCTCTCAGTGTCTGAAAGGCCCCCTCTCATCTCTGGCTGTGTATTTCCACTCACGGAATAGTTCCAAGTGACATTTCATTCTGATGATAAATCTCCAACACGTTAAGTATACCTGCTAGTAGCCCCACCTCTTTCTTGAAGCTTTCGAGACGATTAATAAGGTCAGTCCACTTAAAACCCCGATGGCAGTACATGAGCCACAGGAGACGTGGGTTTGATCCCTGGGTTGGGAAGATCCCCTGGAGAAGAAAATGGCAACCCACTCCAGTATTCTTGCCTCGAAAATTCCATGGACAGAGGAGCCTGGAAGGCTACAGTCCATGAGATTGCAAAGAGTCAGACATGACTGAGCAAACACACACACACCACTTAAAACACACAACCCCCATGTGAATAGAAGTGTTGTGGTTGCCATCTCTGGGTTGTGTGATAGAATTTGAGAAGGCATTGAACATATAATCGCATTTCACAACCCTAGGATGAGAGAGGTCCAACCATAACCATCTCCTCTGTGTGTTTCAGTCACATCCAGCAAAGACTCTTTTTCTTTTTTTCATAAAACAAGCTGACTCCCCTAGACCTCTCACCATCTCCTGCTGACACACCCCTTCCCATTCTGGAAGGAAAAAAAAAAACAATCTCAATTAGTCTCTGGGAATTTACATCCTCTGGTGGGAGGTATACCTTCCAGGTCAAACCATCCACAAAGAGGAGATGCTTTTTCAGGAGAGCATCTCAGTACTGATGCTTTAAGAACAAAAGACAAAGTTAAGTCTGAGTACACGGGCGCTCAAGTCTCAGAGAGGGGAGGGACTCAGACTAAGAAGCGAGTGAGGCAAGTGGAATGACAATGTTTCGGAGTCTAGGTGATTCACCCCAAACCTTCCATCAGTGGCCGAGTCAGAGGTTGCAGCCAGTTCTCCCAAATCCTGGCCTGGGATCTCTTTCCACCAAAATGTATTGCTAATGTTATTAGAAACAAAGAACACAGGAGGGGACAGAAGGTACCCATCAAGGCTCCCATCACCTGCCAGTTACTTTTTAAATAATAATAATCATTGTTATTATTATCACAGAATGTCGTCATTTCTGAAGACGCAACTGTATCACGTCCCCAGCAGTATCAGCATCAAGTGCTCCCCAGGCCACCCCTCTGGGCCTATGACTCAGAGCATCACCAGCCAGACAAAGCTCAGAATCCTTAGCCTTTGCTCCCTGAAGTCCACACATCCCAGGTGGCTCCCCGCAAGGCCTGTTTATCCAACACCACCACTTACTTGACCTGGCCCAGATCTGTGTACTCAACAAGACTAAGCCAAAAAAGTACTCTAGGTCTGTCAAGCTTACACAGTCAGATAAGGGAGACACTTGCTGAAATTATCCAGAATATAGACATAGATATATAAACAAATTGCATTTGTGCATTAAAATTGATTTAAGAAACAGAGGTTGAGTAAATTGTATTTCATTTGTATGTGGGTCAGAAAGAAATAGAAATAAATGTAAACCCTCAACGTAACACTGGATGTGGAGCCCAAACAGTATAAAATGCCAGATTAATGGAAAACAATCATTTTCAATTGGTCTGTATTAGCACCAAAGGCATGGACATGAAGACACTAAAACTTACATTTTACACAGTAAAATGTGTAAAAGTGATCTGAAGTGCCAGGTGACCTCAGAGCTAGGAAATCTTCTCTAGAGGGCCAATCTTTGTCTCAGGTTATCTTTAGCAACTGCTTCCAGGAGCCGCAGCAGTGAAGAAGGAGTCTAAGCCCCAGTCCAGCTCCAGGTGCTGGGTGTGGGTACCAGCCCTGAGGCTGGGTGCTGGGCCCCCTCTCCACCACTACCATGCTGGCCAGGGGGCTTGAACGGGGTGACCCAGGGTCCCTCCCAGCAATTCCACTCTTGAACTCCTAAATAGGAGGGAGCACATTGTAGATGGATTTGCTTGAGTGGATAAGCAGAAGAGGATGAAGCCGCCTGCAAGTGTGTGAATTAAGATGCTCTGTTCCTTGTCTCGCATGAAGCATCACCTTTCCACGTTGACTGCCCCAAGGCTGTGCTCCTTCTCGGTCCTGATGGCGCACCGACTGCTCTGCTGCTCCCTGGACCCCCAGCGCCCGGCTGGGGCAGCCTTGTCAGTCCCTTCTC
Organism: Cephalophus harveyi; assembly: GCA_006410635.1. Taxonomy (NCBI): domain Eukaryota; kingdom Metazoa; phylum Chordata; class Mammalia; order Artiodactyla; family Bovidae; genus Cephalophus; species Cephalophus harveyi. The sequence continues at coordinate 307,280 of SJYT01069832.1, read as the reverse complement.
TGTGCCAGCGACCGAGGTGGGAAGGCAGGCTGGGACCTGGGACCCTCGGAGGCAGGGCTGCAGAGCCGCACCTGGACACAGCTTTCCTCAAGCAACAAAATACGGGAAAAAAAACAAACCCAAAACACCTGTATGGGACTAAAAATAACTGTGTGCCTGCACAGCTGGGGCAAATTCTGGACCAAAAGATACAAAGAGACCAAAAAACCCAACTGCCACTTTTGAAGGGTCTGGAACAAAAACAGGGGGTTGGGAGCAAAAGCAGGGTACTGAGCGTGCCCCCTGCACTCAGCACTACAAAAGGGTGGGCAGATTACCTAAACCACCCCTCCAGCCAGACCCCTAGACACGCCCCTACCCTCACCCCATGGAAGGAACAAGCTTGCCCTCACCCCAGCGGAGGCCCCAGTAAAGCCTTGCCCGGATTTCTTGTCTGGCCTCTGATCAATATCTATTGATCGGGGAAGGCTGAGAACCCTGGCTGGTAACAGGAGAAGGATGTTGGAAGCAAGGCTGGGGGAGCTTTTTCTGAGCTAAAAAATCCTGTCACAGATCACACTGTCACCCTGGCCTGGAACAAGTTCGTGCCCCCAAGGGGACCACATCCTGCCACCCACAGCCTTCCACCTCCACGCAGCTCAGAGGGCGACCTCCCTGGGTAGACAATTCGCCTCAGGGAAAATGCCCAGTTAGTTAAATTTGCTGCTACCAATTTAGATTTGTGGAAGAGAGGATAACATTTTTTTTTAACCCTGCAATAAGCAAGCAAGCTGTAGGAGAAGGCGTGCACACACACAGGAAGAAAAGGAAAAGTCAAATCTTCTAAAGATGTTACAATTTTTAATTATGTATGTAATAGAAGTAATTGTTCTCATTGTAAAAGATTCAAACATAGAAGTTTATAGAGTAAATCGTAAAGGTCCTGCTTTATCATTCCCACCCATTCTAACTTACCACTACTGTCAATTTCATATGTACTGTCAAGTCTATTTCTATGTAGTGGCATATAATATACATATAAACTTATACATTTTACATAATTGCTATATAGTTATATTATTAAATCACATTTGTATATTTTATATTTTATGTTATTAAATTATAATTATATTGATTAAATATAAATGATACATAATTAACATAAACTGTATATTTATTTTTGCATTATATAAAATATTTTATATATTATATATAATTTATTACGATGATATAAGTGGTACCA
>SJYT01069832.1:288043-305622 GCA_006410635.1 Cephalophus harveyi | reverse complement strand
GATATAAGTGGTACCATACTACTACTAATAAGTATTAGAGATATTTTCAAAACTGTATGTTTATCTCATTATTTTTAATTGTAGCACAGTTTTCCATAGTATGATCATATAATTTTTTAACCAATTCCATATTGATGGCCATTTAAGTTGTTTCAGATATTTTTATAATCATATATCCATGCATATGGGTATATGACATATATCATTCCTTAAGGTAAGACATTTCTATCATTTTAAAATTTATCCATGTTATAACTAACTTTCTGTACAAGTATTTGCACTTATGTCTTAGGACAGATTTCTAGAAGCTGAATCACTGAAGATGAACTTTTAAAACAAAAGTTTTACATGCTTAATTATCCAGCTATCAATCAGAAAGTAAACCGCACTGTTGATCATACCACACATACACACACACAGAATACTGACAGAGGACGTTCTGGGTGTCTGTTATCAACCATACCATGAGTTTTGACATGAGTTTTCCGAGCCATCTCATTCATTCTCGTAAAACAAAGCTGAGTTTAGGAGTCCCAAGAGTATATGCTTCAAATACACCAGGACAGCGACTTAAGCCAAAGAGAACAGACTCTATACTAGCCACACAGCAGCAGGACGAGCTCCCTGCAGCCAAAGAACACGGAAGACACAGACTGAAGGCTCAGGTTTTGGAGTGAAACACAGATTTGAATCTGTCTCTACGGCGTGAAGCCTATTCTCTCGTCACACCTCTGTTTGTCAGCTTGTGTCCCCTTTTTGCCATAGCCTCCCCTTGCCTCCATCTTCTCCTAAACCTCAGTCACTTTGCCTCTGCCCCCAGACCAATCTTCCCCTACACCAGTGCACACCCCTCCCTTCTAAGGACTTCCATGTCTGCATCCCACTGGCATGCAGAAGCTTGTAACAGACCATCACACTTACCCACAACACCGGAAAAAGGTGAAAAACAAAAACTAAATAGCAAAGATACATTTTTCAAAAGCTATGGGCCAGGGCTTCCCTGGCGGCTCAGTCATAAAGAATTTGCCTGCCAATGCAGGAGGCAAGGGTTTGATCCCTGGACTGGGAGGATCCCACAAGCCACAGAGCAACTAAGCCCACGCCTGTGCTCTAGAGCCCCGGAGCCGCGGCTACTGAAGCTGGAGAGCCGCAGGGCCCACGCTCCACAATGAGAAGCTACCACAGTGAGAAGCCCTTGCGCTGCAACGAGAGAAAAGCCTACACAGCAATGAAGACCCAGCGCAGCCAAGAATAAGCAAATAAATAAAATTATAAGGAAAAAGACATTGGCCAGCAGAAACCAACACAATGTGGTAAAGCAACTATCCTTCTATTAAAAATTAAAATTATAATAGTAATAAAAAAGCTATTGGGAACCACAGATTCAAAAAAAAGTCTAAAGGCACTAAACTGTACAGAGAGCCAGGGGCTCTTCTCCGTGGTCGCAGATGGCACTTTGTTCCGGAGGTGACGGCTGGGTCGGGAAAGGTGTGAGGATGAATCTGAGGGACGGGAGATGGTGGATAATCCCTCTGAGGACTAACTGAGATCACAGATATAAATGCACTGGTTTCCTCCCATCCCAGCCCTTGACCCTGGACACCTGAGGTATACTAACATCCTTCTAACTTTTGCAGTGAGAGCTAGAAAAAATAGTTTAGGTTATTCTAGTTGAAGGCTCTCAATTTTGGTTGCATGTTAGAATCACCAGGAAATTTTTTAAAATACATCCATGGTGGGAGTAGGGGGAGGGGAGGGCAAGGGGATGTCCGGACCAACTAAAACAACAGCTCTGTGGCAAGACCCAGACCACAGTGCTTCCTAAACTTCACCAGGTGAGTCTGGGCTGCTGCCAATGTTAAGAAGCGCTGGTTTAATTCCACCTGTTTCTTTCATCCCTTAGACTTTAGATTTTCACATGTTAAACTATTTTATCTCCTCCCCACTGCTGAGGGCTCAGGCCACTTCTCAGACACCTTTCTGTCTTTACAGCATCCAGGGACTTCCTGGCCCAGTGGTAACGACTCCCCACTTCCCCTGCAGGGGACACAGGTTCAATCCCTGGTTGAGGAACTAAGGGCCAATATGCAGCGTGGTACCACCAAAAAGAAAAGGTTCAATGTGTCTTTACAACATCTACCAAAGTGCCCTGTGTGCAGTAGGTATTCTATAAACATTCTCAAGGTGATAGATTAAATACACACCCATGAGAGTTAGTCTTCAGGCACTTAACATAGGGAAAAAATTGCATTTCTTAAAAAAAAAAAGTCAGAAAGACAAACACTGTATGTTAATGCATATATATGAAATTTAGAAAAACAGTACCAATGAGCCTACATGCAGGGTAACCAAGGAGTCCCAGATGTAAAGAAGAGACTTTGGGACTCAGCAGGAGAAGGCGAGTGTGGGATGCTTTGAGAGAACACCACTGAAACATGCGTACATGGGTGTTACCATATGTAAAATAGATAACCAGTGCAAATTCCATGTGTGAAGCAGGGCACTCAAAGCCAGTGTGCTAGGACAACCCAGAGGGATAGGGTGGGGAGGGAGGTGGGAGGAGCATTCAGGATTGGAGGCGGGGGGCACATGTATACCTGGGGCTGATTCATGTTTATGTATGGCAAAGACCATCACAATATTGTAATTATTCTCAAAAAAAAAAGCAATATATAAATATTTAAAAAAACATACTTTTAAAATATTCATTTATTTGGCTGTGTCAGATCTTAGTTGTGGGATGCAGAATCTTTTATCACAGCATTTGAACTCCTAGTTGCAGTATGTGGGATCTGGTTCTCTGACCAGGGATCGAACTCTGACCAGGGGTCCCCTGCCTTGGGAGTGTGGAGTCTTAGCCAGTGGACCCCCAGGGAAGTCCCCCAAGTGCATTTCTTCCGGCTTCAAATTGAACACTTCAAATATAGGAGAGGGAGAAAGACATTTCCAAGACAGAAAAATTCCCAGCAGCCCAGGAAAGTGGAAGTGGATACATTTCCAGGGAAATCCCCTCAGTGAAAATGAAAGAAAAAGTTGGTTTTCCCATCCCAAAAGATTGCTTCCACAGTTTCTTCTCCTTCTGGAAACTAACTTTTGTTTAATCAAGTCAGATCCAGCAAAATAACTAAGACATTGACCACCTGGTTACCACAATCAGCTGGTTTGACGCCCCCTCTAGCTGTAACCATCTGTGTGATCCAGGGCAAATTATTTAACCTTTCAGCCAGAGTTTTCTCATATGTATTGTTAAAAGATAAACTGAAGCATATTAAACTTTTAAGTTTATTTGAGCAAAAATTTATTTGAATCAGGGTAGAGCCAATTTAGCGGAAAGAAAGTTGCCCAAAGAAGCTGTGCAAAATGAAAGATTATAGCCAGGAGGGAGTGGAAACAAGGAAGTTATTCTAGGCAAAAAAATTGGGCTGGTTATTGCAAGGCTCCTTTCCTGTGAGGGACACAGGGGTCTATCAGGAGGTGACCTAACCAGAGCCGATAAGGTATTTCCTGACTAACTGGTTTAAGACTCCATTTCTGGGAGAGCTGAAACTGTAATTAAGTTTGGGTTTGGTGCTGTGGGGCTTAGCATAAATGATTCCATTTTGGACCTGTTGCTTTGTTTTTAACAATATAAAGTGAGAAATAAAACCCCCAAAGAACCAGCTTGTAAAGTTGTGGGGAAGATTCAACACAATGTTCCAAATCTAAACATCTAGCCATAGTGGGCATTCAAGTATTACTTCTTTGTATTCTTGGGGACCATAGAATATTACATGTCTTAAAGGTCAGTATAGTCAAAGCTATGGTTTTTCCAGTAGTCATGTACGGATGTGAGAGTTGGACCATAAAGAAGACTGAGCTCCGAAGAATTGATGCTTTTGAACTGTGGTGCTGGAGAAGACTGTTGAGAGTCCAGTTAATACTAAAGGAAATCAATCCTGAATATTCAAAGGAAAGACTGATGCTAAAGCTGAAGCTCCAAAACTTTGGCCATGAAGAGCTGCAAAGAGCTGACTCATTGGAAAAAATCCCTGATCCTGGGAAAGGTTGAGGGCAAGATAAGGTGGTGACAGAGGATGAGATGGTTGGATGGCATCACTGACTCAATGGGCATGAGTTTGAGCAAACTCCGGGAGATAGTCGAGAACAGGGAAGCCTGGTGTGCTGCAGTTCATGCATGGGATCTCAAAGAGTCTGACATGACCTAGGAACTGAACAACAACAATATGTTATTAATATTATGAATTACATATATATATTATTATACATCTTCAGATAGCCTCTGGTAAGAAAATCAAGTTAAACCCTGGCCTCTAGTTTTGATTCCTGGAACCATCCAATGACAAACCTGGTCCCCAGAATTGCTGGGCGATCCTCGCCATCAGGACTAGAGGGTTGAGTTAGGACCGGTCTGGAAGATGACACGCCACAGCAGGGGAGCCGCAGGCTGGACTGGCCAGGAGAAAGAAAGATGGATTTTTCTGTTACTGAAGGGAGAGCTGAACTCTTGAACCAACCGGATGTGTTTTCCTGTGTTTCGCCTTCCCCCAGACTCTCCAAAAGCAGTGGGTGGATGGACATCTCTGCCGATTTCCTCTGGTTGTTTTCACAGACCTACACTTTGAGAGGCTGATTGTTGAGTCCTCATCTTTCTTCCCCACAAGAAGAGGGCTTTGTTCAGCGATTAAGTCAGGCTGAGAGGCAAAGCCTTCTTATTTTAGATCAAAGTTTGGGCCCCCAAGTAAAACAGCTCTCACTTCCTTTTCATTTAACTGACAATGTTTTCTCCCGTAGAGACTGAACTGGAGATTTCCACCGGACAGAGAGTCCCCACCATGACTTGTAGAGATGTCAGAATACCAGGAAGTGAGACTGCAGCTGCTTCCCAGCTGGCAGTGGTAAAGAATCTTCCTGCCAGTGCAAGAGATGCAGGTTCAATCCCTGGGTAGGGAAGATCCCCTGGAGAAGGGCATGACTACTCATTCTGGTATTCTTGCCTGGAAAATTCCAAGGACAGAGGAGCCTGGTGGGCTACCGTCCATGGGACCACAAAGAGTTGGGCATGGCTGAATGCATACACACTCTGAGACCCCAGCTAGCAGAGGAGAGCATGAAGACACTCATTTGGGCATCTCGTTTCTACTTCCAATGAAGGAACACAAGCAAAGATCACCTTTGGTTCACCTACAGGATGACCTCAGCTCTCCTCCTTCCTTTGTTCTGGGGCAGATTGCCAGCAGGTGGGTTCTGTGTGCTCAGTCACCATCTCAGGAGGTTTCCTCGGTGCCTCGCTTGGCAATACTGATGGGTTTTTCTCTGAAGTTCCAGAGCTGTTGAGAACTTCCCACTGTCCCTGTCTAAAATGATTGCCTGCTCTGAGAGTCAAGGATTGTGCTCTGTGACTTTGATCTCAGTATAAATGTCTTCAGTCCTTTCCTTGGGAATTACTGCCTGAGTTTCTTAGTACAGGTTTCACGGCAAATTCACCCCTAAAACGGGAGGTTCTACAGACCTTGAGTCCATCAAAAAGCGACTCAGGAGAGCTCTGGGGCTGAGGGAAGGAAGCAGAAGACTCAGGGACCCAGACAGCATCTTTGAGAAGAGGGAAGAGGGTCAGTCTGCAGAAAATGAAGGAAGGTGTCTTCTCAGCCATTAGTAGTAGAGGGGAGCAGCTGTACCTGGCAGCTCAGAGCTTTTTTCTTAATGCCACACAGAAAATTCTGAAAATTCCTGGGGTACTGTTTTCTCTCTCCTCCTTTCCAGGAAAGTAACTCTCACTGGAAAAACAAGCTGGATCGGGAGTCAAGTTGTTTCAGTCCCAGCTACTATTATGCCTGCAACTGCTTCCCCTCTGTGAGCCCCCGTTTCCTCACCTGTAATATGTTAGGATTGAACTGGAGGACCTTGAAGGGGGCTTCCCTGGTTACTCAACGTGAGGAAGATCCCCTGGAGGAGAGTATGGCAACCTACTCCTATATCCTTGCCTGGGAAATCCCATGGACAGACGAGCCTGGCAGGCTACATTCCATGGATTCACAAAGAGTCAGACTTGACTGAAGCTTCCAAAACAGAGAAAGAAAATCACTTAAGTAATTTTTATAAAATGAGTATAAGTCAGAGTCAAAATCAGAAAAGAACAGTATAAGAAACAACTATTATAAGCCAATTTCACTTCTTTGGATGTGGACAATTTGTAAAGTCTTCATTGAATTTATTACATATTGCTTCTGTTCTTTGTTTTGGTTTTTTGGCCATGAGGCATATGGGAACTTAGCTCCCCGACCAGGGATCAAACCTGCACCCTTGCATTGAAAGGGGAAGTGTCAACCACTGGACCACCAGGGAAGTTCCCAATCTCACTTTTAATATACTGTGAGGCTAGAATAAAAAGGCTTGGTTTTGGTTTCAAGACTGCCGAGAATGATGGCTGAAATCTAATTCCTGGTGACTTTCATTTCAGGCTGAATGAATAAACAAAGAAAACACAAAATATATGAGATAAAGACACAAGTTAGAAACTGGGTGAAGCTTCCCAACTCCTGCTGAGTTTCTCGGAGACATGCTTTCTAAGTTGTGTTTTCTTTTTTTTCCCCAAGTTTTGTTTTCTCTGAAGAGAGGGCAGGATGAGAAGCCTACCTCATCAAAGAGTTCAAGTCACCAGCTTTCTTCCATTTATGCTTTAGAAAAAGGACAGGGGCCATAGCATCATCTGAGGTCTCTCCACTACTATATAAAGCAATTCCTTTTTCCACTGTGATGACCACAGTTTTGTGTCATTGAAACACTGTGTTTTCACTGCATTACTGGGTCCAGAGTAGGCTTGGCCACAGTCTACAGCAAATATAAAGCTCCTAAAAATGTCTACCTGCACATTGAAATCTATAATATATCTTAAGACATTATTGACCGGGGGATATTTGCAGAAACTAACGCCTGTAGCTGGTGATTTGTTACCTAAGTGAATATTGAAATGTCACCCGTCAATAAGGTTCCAGTAACAAAAGACATGTTAAAACGTCTCAGCTCAATAAGCTATTAAAAGTGAATAACGACCAGGTTGGGTATATCTTAGAAGAGGAGGGGTGAAATAAGATTGAAAGCTCCCATAATGTAATTTAACACATCAATAGATTAAAGGCCAAAAAGTAGAATCTTTGTACATGCAAAAAAAAAAAAAAAAAACCCAAAACCCACGTTCTCTTTAATCAACTCCAATTTACAATTTAACATTAAAAAACTTACCAAATCAGAAAAAAAAAATTACTTGTCCAGATGTACTCTGCTTGCCATAGAACTAACCTATTCCTGTATAAGAAAGCTCAGAATCTGGACTGGGCTTAGGTCCCTCTGACCCAGAGCCTCCAACCGAACACATCTTTGGGAGGCTCTGTGCCCAGACCTGATCTGAACTGGAATACGGTTAGTGTCTTCCTAAAATGGGCTTCCTTGGTGGCTCAGATGGTAAAGAATCTGCTTGCAATGGGGGAGACCTGGGTTTGATCCCTGGGTCAGGAAGATGACCATTCCCAGTAAAGAATGGCTACCTACTTCAGTATTCTTGCCTGGAGAATCCCATGGACAGAGGAACCTAATGGGCTACAGTCTACGGGGTTGCAAAGGGTTGGACATGACTGAGCAGCTAACACACTCCCTAAAACACTGAGCAGCCACATTGCTCCAGTGAGATCAGCATCTCTCCAGAAAGTCCCTCTCTCTTGACCAAGTTCGTCTTCTCTGGCTGGTGGTGGTCGGACTCCCTTGGAGAGCAGAAGGTTTGATCTGCACTAGAGCACTTGATCGGAGAAGGCAATGGCACCCCACTCCAGTACTCTTGCCTGGAAAATCCCATGGACGGAGGAGCCTGGTAGGCTGCAGTCCATGGGGTCGCTAAGAGTCGGACACAACTGAGCGACTTCACTTTCACTTTTCACTTTCATGCATTGGAGAAGGAAATGGCAACCCACTCCAGTGTTCTTGCCTGGAGAATCCCAGGGACGGGGGCACCTGGTGGACAGGGGGGTCACCCAGAGTTGGACACTACTGAAGTGACTCGCAGCAGTAGCAGCAGCAGAGCACTTGACTCACACTCCCTGTGTACGTGCCTTCTTATCCTGGTAAGTAGTGGGTGTCATGCCTTCATTTGGCACCTGGGGGCCCAGAAAGTCCCCGACAACTGAGTCAACAAGGCCACGATGTCCCCTCAATGGGCTGAGAAAACAAAGAGCTACTGTGTTTAACTCCAAAGCCTTGGAGTTACAAAATGACAAATCACAATCTGTCTCACATGCTCAGAGACGTGTGAGAGATGCAAAGTGCATTAGAGGAAGAGAACGGGCTCCAGTAAGAACAGTCCCGGGCCCCCAGCGAGCAGCTGAGGCAGACCCTTGGGTGACAGCTCAGACGGACAGGCAGATCAGAGGGACCGCACCCAGAGGCTGGTCGGGCAGACGGTGTGCCTTGCTCCCTCTCAGTGTGAAGCGGGGCTTGTCTGAAGCTGTCACCGCACGTTTACTTCTCCTTCCGTATTCCTCCCTCCAACCCTGTCATTCCTCACGAACTTCATCCGCTCAGATGTTCTGGGATTTAATAACAAAGTAAAGAGTCTTGGATAGAATTACCCTCACATCTCAGCACTGGACCAAAGATGTGTTTGTTGTCCTGGGACCAACTGCTGCTCCACTTCCGGTCATGGCAGCGTGGTTTGTAAAGGAATCTTTTTCTTCCTTTAATGTAACAGTGAAGCTCCTGCCTGCTTCTGGATGCTCCTGCCTCGGGCACCCTGGGCCTCAGGATCTGGGCATCCCTGGTGAATGGATTAGATCTCTGGCTCGGAAAGGGTGCTGCCAAGTCTTAAAACATTTTCTGTCTCTAATACTTAGAACAGTGACTTGCATATAACACGCCTTCAGCAAATACTTGTTGGGACATGGAGCTCTGTTCCATGCTGTGTGGCAGCCTGGATGGGAGGGGAGTGTGGGGGAGAATGGACACATGGATACCTATGGCTGAGTCCCTTTGAAAGTGTCACATTGTTAAATCAGCCATACCCCCGATACAAAATAAAAAGCTTTTTTGAAAATAGATACTTGTTGAGTGGGTGGGGTAAGCCTCTTCCAAGTGATATGTAAAAGCTTCACATTCTGGTGAATGAACCCCTCAAACTGCCCAGTAACTGAATCTGCTGGGGGAACGAAAAGAGACAAAGGGATAAATTGGGAGCTTGAGACGAATGGATAGGCATTACTGTTTATGAAATAGATAAGCAAGCTCCTGCTACATAGCACAGGGAACTATTTCAATACCATGTAATAACCTATAACAGAAAAGAATCTGGAAAAGAATAGATATATGTGTATATGTATAACTGAATGTGAATATGTATATGTATAACTGAATCCCTCTGCTGTACACCTGAAACTAACAACATTGTAAATCAACTATACTTCAGTTTTTAAAAAAAGAAAGCAAACACTGTTTTCAGAGCATTACAGTGAGATTGTTCTCATCTTGCATGCTCCATCCAGACACCAGAAAGAAATCATCCAGAGCAGTTACAGCACACGAGTGAACCATGATGGTGATGCTGACCTTCGGGTTGGCATGGAAACTGATGTCACCACCTCCATCCCCGGCAGGATTATCAAATACCAAACATTCTGGGTAGTAGAAGGCAAATTGTTCTCAGAAATCAAAGAACTGCAGAGCAAGTAAGAAACTCAAAAACTTATCTGCAGAGGAATGTCCGTGAGTCCGTAGTGATATAAATAGATGATTGAATAAGTAAATGAATGGGGAGAAGTGACTAATTTTCCTTACAGAAGAATCGCAAACAACAATTATAAAAGAAAGGAAGGAAATAGAAAGTTACCATTAGACATCACAGTAATAACAACTGCAAGGAAAATACCGGAATGGATGCTAACGTCCAGGAGTGAAACTTTAAGAAGAAACAGGGTATTTTGTTGTTATTGTTCAGTCACTCGGTCATGTCTGACTCTTTGTGACCCCATGGATTTCAGCATGCCAGACTTCCTAGTCCTTCACTATCTCCCGAGGTTTGCTCCAGAGCGAAACCTGCAATCACAGAAATGAGTTATTTGTATATCCTCAAAATGTCTCCCCTCCAAACCTTGATCAGTTACTGTGGTGATTTTAACACATGCCCACAAATTCTTTAACACTCCCCCCTTCAGAGATAGAGATGATTCTCCTCTTCTGAATGGGAGCTGGACTATGACTATTTCCAAAGAACTATAAATTGAAAGTGAAAAAATACCAACCTGACAACGGTTAGAACTGGCAGACACCATCCTCACCAAATGACTGGTTAACACCACCGGCAACAAGTTGTGTTGTTATTTTGTCCCCCAAAATGGTGTGATGAGAAAATCACTTGCCCCCAAATGCATTATCTTAGTCCCATCATGAGAAAACCTAAGACAAAATCAAATCAGGATCCTTTTACAGGATACCAGATTAGCACTCTCCAAAAGTATCAAAGTCATTTTTTTCAAAAAAGGAGACTGAGAAACTCACAGATTGAAGGAGGTTTAATGCCATGTGAGATCCTGAATGGGATTCTGGAACTGAAAGTGGATATTAATGGAAAAACTTGGGAAATTCAAATAAAATCTACAGTTTTGTTGATGGCATTATACTAATGTTAATTCTTAGTTTCTCTTTTTTTTTTATAACAACTTTATTGAGATGCAATCCACATGCCATAAAATTCACTCCTGTACAGTATACAATTCTCTAGTTTTTTGTATAGTGCAGAGTGGTACAGAGACCTTCCCTAGTGGTTGATGAGTATATTGTGTTTTTATAAGATGTTAACATTAGGGGAAGCTGGGTAAAGGGTAGATGGAAACTCTCTGTGCTATCTTTGCAACTCTTCTGTAAATCTAAAAATATTCAAAAGTGAAAAGTGTTTATGAAGCTATCTAGTCTATTCCCTTCATTTTATATATAAGAAATCTAGGGATGCTAATGTGCCAATGTTCAGTATCCTCACACCAGGCATATGCTAAGTGCATGATAATCGGTCCTTTAATTACATGGACTTGATTCTAATGGCCATAGAACCCAGATATCTTAGCCATCTAGTCCTGGGCAAGTCCCTGTGGACACTGACTCTATAAAGTAACGATAATGTTAAGTTTTGCTTTTAAAAGATAAAACAGAAATATATAAAGTAAAAATAGGAAGCAGCTCCATTCCTTTCACTAACCACCAAATTTAGCCTTTCCCTATCTATATTTGTTGAGGCAAGGAATATGACTTTATTCTGAGAGCCTGCTGACCAAAAAGATAGCAGACTAACGTCTCAAAATAAGCATCTTGTCAGAGTCTGTATCCCAGGTTCTGTTATAGAACAGAGACGAGGGAGGTGAGGAAACAAAATAAAAAAGACCATCAATCTTGCAGATATCTCCAAAATGGCAAGTCTCTGGCAGGGGATGTGTTAATTTCTTCCTTCCTGCCATCCACAGGTGGACAGGGTCCTGAACAAATGTGCTTTAGTCAGGCAGAGGCTGCAGTATTCTCTGAGGCAGGCCTTCATGTATGATTATAATAACAAAAGTAACAGAAAGCCAGTCAAGGAAAGTTCCAGCATGGAGTCAGAATTGGCTTTTCTCTGCTGTAACATATTTAGTAAAAGAGAAAGGCTAACATGGCTGAAATCTAATCGGTCTGGTGGCTGGCACATCATTCTACCTACAAGGAGGTAGACATCACTATGCATTTGAAGATAAAAGGAGGATTGGTGGCAATCAGAGTAAATATTTCATGATACAATTTGATAAAACAGCATTGGAAAGAAGGAGCACCTCTGACTCCATGCTGGAACTGTTTCTTTGACTTGATTTTCATTGCCTCGTCTCTGATTCACTGGCCTGGCGTGTGGCAAGCAGAGTGAGCTCAGACTCAATAACTGTTGGTTTCAACCTTCTAATTAAAAGACACAAGACTTTTTAAAGAATTCAGGAAATTCTTCATGAAGAAATTCTTTCACGTCCTTTACGTGTTTCCATGCTGGTGTTCTCACCCTTTCTACTCTGTCAGAAGCACTGAAAAGAATTTTTCTTTTTAATCCTGGTTAGACTACTGATTTCAAGAGGGGAAAAAGAGCAACTCCTTAGACACTTCCAGATTTTGACTTTATAGTAAAAATTGTTGGGATTCTTAGACCTTGACACTTCTGAAGATAAAATAAACATGTCATCTTCTATTTTATTTTGCTCAATAAAATTGTTCAGAATATCAAAAGTGGTAAAGACAATGCAAAACTTAACGTTTTTATATTGATGTTGGATATCGTTTAACATTTTGGAGAGTAACTGCCCCTGACTGCAACTCAAGGAAATACTGTTTTGCTAGTAATGTAATCAGTTTTTGTTTAATGACATCAGCAAAGATGTGTTTATTATTTTTTTAAAAAAAACACATGAAACATATCTTTTACCTTTTTCTTTGAAAATAATTTCAAAAGTACAGAAAAGTTGCAAAATAAGAATAGAACCAAAAAGACTATATAACTTTTACCTAAGTCTCCTTATTGCTAACATTTTATCCCATTTGCTTTATCATTCATTCTCACTCTCTCCAGGTAAATTTTCACTCAGCCATTTTTACAGTAAATCATAGGTATGTCAACATCACCCCCCTGAAACCAGTAGTATAAGAGACGATGTAGAACTTTCATATGTGGAAACTTTTTCCAATGTTTTCTAAAAATTGTTTTCGCCCTAGAAAGCATTTCTGCTATGTTTTAAAGAATATTTATGACAATCTATATATTGTTGCTCTGATTTTTTGAAGGTATTTTTCTCTCCAGATGGAGAATATTGAGAATAATTGAAAATAATTGCTTATGCTTAAATTTTTAAATGTTAAGCACTCAGTATTTCTTACTGATCGTCTTTGCTTTGCACACAACGGACTGTCTTTCAAGAGGGCTGCATCCTTGGATCGCTGTTGCTGTTGTTTAGTCACTAAGTCATGTCTGAGATTCTGTGACCCCGTGGACTATAGCCCACCAGGCTCCTCTATCCATGGGATTCTCCAGGCAAGAATACTGGAGTGGGTTGCCATGCCCTCCTCCAGGGGATCTTCCTGACCCAGGGATAGAACCTGCATCTCTTGCATTGCCAGGTGGATTCTTTAATGATGAGCCACCAGGGAAGCCTGTATGCTTGGATACCAATGGAGAAATGAAAGAAGCAAGACACTGAAATAAAATTATTATTTCCTCCACTTCCTTTTACCATTCAGAATAATGTAACAAAATGAATCTCCTTTTAAAGACATATCTATAAAGCAGAGAAAGGCAGGAGGTCCAGGGTTCAGGGTATCTTAATTAATAATTGATGAAGTCTTACTTTTTGCTTTGTGGCATAGAATTTTTTTTACATACTAGGGCAATGCAGCTAGGTGAGATTTAACATGGGCAAGAGGCATATTTTCAGACACATAACTTTTGCAAAAAAAAAAACACATGGAATTTAAAGCCTTGGATTGCTAGATATGATCCTATTTACCTTACATCTTAGACGGTCTTCCCTTAAATCCCCAGGGGAAACCTTGTGTACCATTTTAAATATCACTGTCCTGAACAAGTCATGACTGTCTGGCCAGAGAAGGTGTTAAACTGGAGGAAGGAAGAAAACTGAACCCAGATTCTTGGAGACGAGATTAGGGAGATGGCCCTCCCTCATCAGCACCCAACACGAGGATGAAGAGTCGAGAGTCAGCAGACGGCCAATGGCACATGCAAAGGTGCTCAGCATCACTGATTACTAGAGAAAAGCAATTCAAAACGACAAAGCAGTACCACTTCACGCTGGTCAGAATGGCCTTTATTAAGAAGTCTACATGAAATGCGAGGTGGCTCAGATGGTAGGAAATCTGCCTGCAGTGCCGGAGACCCACATTCAAAACCTGGGTGGGGAAGATCCCGTGGAGAAGGAAACGGCAACCCACTCCAGTATTCTTGCCTGGAAAATCCCACGGACAGAGGACCCTGGTGGGCTACAGTCCATAGAGTTGCCAAGAGTCAGACATGACTTAGCAACTAAGCTATCACTAAAAAGTCTACAAATAATAAATGCTGGAGAAAAGGGAAATAATAAATGTTGTGGAGAAAAGGGAATGCCCCTACACTGTTGGTGGGAATGTAAATTGGTGCAGCCACTCTGAAAAATAGTATGGAAGCTCCTTTAAAAACTTAAAATAGAGTTGCCATATGATCCTGCAATCCCACTCCTGGGCATATATCTGGAGAAAACTCTAATTTGAAAAGATACAAATTTACAAATAGTTCATGTGACTTAATATCATCAAAACAAACAACCCAATCAAAACATGGGCAGAAGACCTAAATAGACATTTCTCCAAAGAAGACATACAGATGGCCAAAAAGGACATGAAAGGATGTCCAACATCACTACTTATTAGGGAAATACAAATCGAAACTACAAGGAGACACAATTGCACTCATCTCACATGCTAGTAAAGTAATGCTCAAAATTCTCCAAGCCAGGCTTCAGCAGTACGTGAACCGTGAACTCCCTGATGTTCAAGCTGGTTTTAGAAAAGGCAGAGGAACCAGAGATCAAATTGCCAACATCCGCTGGATCATCGAAAAAGCAAGAGAGTTCCAGAAAACCATCTATTTCTGCTTTATTGACTATGTCAAAGCCTTTGAGTGTGTGGATCACAATAAACTGTGGAAAATTCTGAAAGAGATGGGAATACCAGACCACCTGACCTGCCTCTTGAGGTGCCTATATGCAGGTCAGGAAGCAACAGTTAGAACTGGACATGGAACAACAGACTGGTTCCAAATAGGAAAAGGAATACGTCAAGGCTGTATATTGTCACCCTGCTTATTTAACTTTTTTCGGAATGGCAAGCCACTTCAGTATTTTTGCCTTGAGAACCCCATGAACAGTATGAACAGGCAAAATGATAGGATACCAAAAGAGGAACTCCCCAGGTCAGTAGGTGCCCAATATGCTACTGGAGATCAGTGGAGAAATAAGTCCAGAAAGAATGAAGGGATGGAGCCAAAGCGAAAACAATACCCAGTTGTGCATGTGACTGGTGATAGAAGCAAGATCCAATGCTGTAAAGAGCAATACTGCACAGGAACCTGAAATGTCAGGTCCATGAATCAAGGCAAATTGGAAGTGGTCAAACAAGAGATGACAAGGGTGAACGTCGACATTCTAGGAATCAGCGAACTAAAANCTGGAGTCCACCCAAATCCATGTCCATTGTGTCAGTGATGCCATCTAACCATCTCATCCTCTGTCTTCCCCTTCTCCTCCTGGCCTCAATCTTTCCCAGCATCAGGGTCTTTTCCAATGAGTCAGCTCTTCACATCAGGTGGCCAAAGTATTAGAGTTTCACCTTCTAATGAACATCCAGGACTGATCTCCTTTAGGATGGATTGGTTGGATCTCCTTGCTGTCCAAGGGACTCTCAAGAGTCTTCTCCAACACCACAGTTTCAAAGCATCAATTTTTCGGCACTCAGCTTTCTTTATAGTTCAACTCTCACATCCATACATGACTACTGGAAAAACCATAGCCTTGACTAGACGGACCTTTGTTGGAGAAGTAATGTCTCTGCTTTTTAATATGCTATCTAGGTTGGTCATAACTTTCCTTCCAAGGAGTAAGCATCTTTTAATTTCATGGCTGCAATCACCATTTGCAGTGATTTTGGAGCCTCCCCCAAAAAAGTCAGCCACTGTTTCCACTGTTTGATTACAGCTACCAATTTTAAATAATGGCAGGCTTTTACTATATGGCTTATAATATACAGTTCTGAAAAAGATTCTCAAATAACAGTCACAAAAGTGACTTAGTAGAATAGGAACACTGGAATAAGAATATGAACTTTCAGGGCATTTCTGTAATACCAAGGACTTCACAATTCTGATATGTCTATTTTAAATCTCATTATTTTGCAATCATAAATACATACTCTGAAATCAAGAGGCTGTCATATGAGAAGTCATCTTCCCGCACCTTTATCTGTAAAGTGAAACAAACTAATTTGCAAGACATCCCCATGTTTTATGATTCTATATTTCATCATCAGAGGTAGAACTGGAGAAGGAATTAGCAAACTACTCCATTACTCTTGCCTGGGAAATCCCATGGACAGAGGAGCCTGGCGGGGTACTGCCCATGGGGTTGCAAAGAGTTGGACACAACTTAGCAACTAAACCACAAAACGATAATAACTCCAAAAATGGTATCATCAGGCTCAATTCTCTACTCAAAATCTTGTATATTTAATAATTAACTCATGCTTCATGTATCCAAACTATGTACTTAATTTTCATATCATACTTATGTCTTTACATGTAATTCTAGTTCATTAAATAGCAACTCTACTTATCCAGCTTTTACTTTACAATATTGTATTGGTTTTGCCACACATCAACATGAATCCGCCACAGGTGTACACGTGTTCCCAATCCCGAACCTCTCTCCCACCTCCCCATCCCACACCATCTTCTGTCCAATTTTAAGTTGGTTGTTTGTTTTTACAATATTAAATTGTATGAGCTATTTTTTAATATTTTGGGTATTAATCACAGTAGGTCATGTTATTTGCAAGCATTTTCCTCCATTTCACAGGTTCTCTTTTTATTTTGTTGATAGTTTCCTTTGCTGTGCAAATCTTTTAAGTTTAATTAGGTCCCATTTGCGTATTATTGCTTTTTTCTTTTGCCTTGGAAGACAGACACCCAAAAAAGGCAATGGTACATTTATGTCAAAGAGTGTTCTGCCTATGTTCTTTCCTAGGAATTTTGTGGTTTCAGGTCTTACATTTAGATTCTTAATCCATTTTGAGTTTATTTTTGTATGTGGTATGAGGAAATATTATAGTTTTATACATAACTGTCCAATTTTTCAAGCACCGCTTATTGGAAAGACTGTTTTTTCCCCATTGTATATTCTTGCCTCCTTTGTCATGAATTAATTGACCATAGTGTGTAGGTTTATTTCTGGGCACTCTATTCTGTTCTATTAATCTATCTGTCTGTTATTGTGCCAGTAATATGCTATTTTGATTATTGTAGCTTTGTAGTATAGTCTGAAATCTGGAAGGGTTATACCTCCAGTTGTTCTTTTTTTCTCAACATTGCTTTGGCAAATTTGAGTATTTTGTGGTTCTACATGAATTTTAGGATTATGTGTTCTAGCTTGGTGACAAATATTATGAGTATTTTATTAGGGTTAGGGTTTTAATATTTAGGGATTAAGTAGGGATTAAAAGACGCTTACTCCTTGGAAGAAAAGTTATGACCAACCTAGATAGCATATTCAAAAGCAGAGACATTACTTTGCCGACTAAGGTCCGTCTAGTCAAGGCTATGGTTTTCCCTGTGGTCATGTATGGATGTGAGAGTTGGACTGTGAAGAAGGCTGAGCGCCGAAGAATTGATGCTTTTGAACTGTGGTGTTGGAGAAGACTCTTGAGAGTCCCTTGGACTGCAAGGAGATCCAACCAGTCCATTCTGAAGGAGATCAGCCCTGGGATTTCTTTGGAAGGAATGATGC
>SJYT01069832.1:248653-288032 GCA_006410635.1 Cephalophus harveyi | reverse complement strand
TCTGAAGGAGATCAGCCCTGGGATTTCTTTGGAAGGAATGATGCTAAAGCTGAAACTCCAGTACTTTGGCCACCTCATGCGAAGAGTTGACTCATTGGAAAAGACTCTGATGCTGGGAGGGATTGGGGGCAAGAGGGGAAGGGGACGACAGAGGATGAGATGGCTGGATGGCATCGCTGACTCAATGGACATGAGTCTGAGTGAACTCTGGGAGTTGGTGATGGACAGGGAGGCCTGGCATGCTGCGATTCATGGGGTCGCTAAGAGTCGGACACGACTGAGGGACTGAAATGAACTGAACTGAACTGAGAAGTCAATGAAGTAAATATGTGAAACAATGTATCTCTTAGATTAAGAACTATGGCCTGACTTAGGTCCTCTTCTTTCGAAGCAGAGCCTGAGAAAGGGATTCAGGTGCCTGTGACTTACTGGTATGGGGCTCTCCGGAGAAAGAGGTGGGAGGTGAAGCAAGCAGGTATGGTTGGGGAAGGAGCCGTGTGGTCTTTGCTGGATGTTGCTGACTTTAGACTGATCCAGTTGAGGCTCTGGAGTATGACACAATGGACCTGTTTCTCTGTGGAGGTGACTGGCTGGCCTTTTGCAGTTTCCATGTCAGCCAGTCATTGGAAGTGGCATGTGGGAGGTGACCTCCTGGGCAAATGGCAGTGTTTTGATGGGGGAAATTCTCTGGAACTGGAGGCAACTATGGGCCATTAGCTATGACAGAAGAATAATTCATTAGAATTAAATCCATTTTAATTTCTCCAAACAATAAGTCTACACCAAAGTTTATGATTTAAATATATAGCTAAAACTTCTGGGGGTGCTTAGCTACATTTTCAATCATCCCACCTCAGTGGTCATGCATGGGTAGGGTGAGGATTCACAGAAGACCTTCTAGGTTTAGTTTTTAATGTATGAGCCTTGGTTACATTAACGTGTAAAAGGAGGAGCAGAAGAACAAAACAGCAGTCAAAGCCTTCATTCAAACTATGCTCATAACTAGTTTATCAGCTCAACTGTTTTGTTTGCTGATGCAAGAGTTAAATCTTTTCATCGGCATTCTTCTCTTGGATTGTCTCAATAACATTGCTATCTGTATAATGTTACCTTTACTCATAAAATCTTAATTTTCTTTAACTGGAAGCACATTATAGTTGCTCTTTACCATCAAATGTTAGTTTCTACTGCTTCTCAAATGGAGAACCAAGATTTTTCCACTTTCTGTTAGGATTTCTAATATTGTGTTTATTTTCCCCTTAACAAAACATAAATCTATAATTTGGCTTTCCTATTTATCACTCTTCCCTTCAAGTTCTATTCAACAAGGAAAATGTAAATTAACATTGTTTATTTAAATGTAAATTAACATTGCTTATTTTTTATATTTTGCAATCTGGACATCTGTAAGGGAGATCTAGGAGATTCAGTAACCTTATAAAAAATGAAATTGATCCTATGGTCTATTAATATCTGCTGTTATCATAGGTGTATCATTCCAAAAATTTCAGATGTGCTTCCTTCCTACATAAGCTTCCCCACTGGCTCAGTGATAAAGAATCTGCTTGCAATGCAAGAGACACGGGATGCCTGGGTTAGGAAATAATCCATTTCCCTTTGTCATCTTATTAAAATGTTATCCAAAAGACTGTTCTGATTTAGCATGCTGCATAATGCAATTTACAGAATAAATAAATTACATTGTCCTGTGATTTAGAATTCTCCCATGGCAAAATGGCCATTGTCTTCTACACACTAGGCAATAGCAATGTTGCAATTCTTTTTTTTTTTTTTTTTGATTTCAGAATAATCAGAGGCAATCCTTAACTATCTCTGGTTTATTTTCTTTACATAAGTGAAATGAGTTAATGACAATGCAGTGTTCAAAAAATTAAAATGATGAAAAAGGCAAGAGCCAAGAATACACAATGACTAAGGCTTTGTTTCTGTGGCTTGAGGGGGTGGGAGGCACCACCCTCTGAAGTGTCCGAGTGGGTCACCCAACAGATGTGCCAANAGAGTCAGACACGACTGAGTGACTGAACTGACTGACTGACCAGCTCACATCAGTCAAAATAGCCATCATCAAAAACTCCACAAGCAGCAAACACTAAAAAAAGAGCCACCGTATGATCCTGCAATCCCACTCCTGGGCATATATCTAGAGAAAACCATGATCTGGAATGTTACTAAGCCCTAAAGAAGAATGAGATAATGCCATTTGCAGCAACATGGATGGACCTAGAGGATACTAAGTGAGATAAGTGAGATAGAGAAAGACAAATATCACATGACATCACCTACATGTAGAATCTAAAATATGATACAAATGAATTTATTTACAAAATAGAAACAGATTCCCAGACATGGACAACAAACTCATGGTTACCAAAGGGAAGGGGTGAGGGAGGGATACATTAGGAGTTAGGGATTAGCAGATACAGATTATTGTATGTAAAATAGATCAACAGCAAGGTCCTACTGTGTAGCACAGGGGACTGTATTCAATACTTTGTAATAAACCGTAATAGAAATGATAAGTAATGAAAAGCATATGAAAAGTAATATGTAAAAGAAATATATATATAAATATATGGAAATACATATATTGAATATATATATGAATCCCTTTACTGTACACCAGGTATTAACACAATACTGAAAATCAACTATTCTTCAATTAAAATTTTTTTAAACAACAGTTGCAGTTCCGAGGGAAATGCGGAGTTGGGTGGGAGCCATTTTATCCATTGTCCACCACTGCAGTATCTGATAAAATATCGTGTGATCAGAATGGCAGCCATGTGATCTGTGACTAATCAAGTGGAAAACAATTTGGTTAATAAAAGACAGAAAGGTAGGAAGTAACCTGAAGCAGAAGGGTAGAGTTCTGTGGAAGGGTCCCTGGCTTGGGGGCTCTGCCTGCCACGCTAATGTCCTGTCCCTTTTTGTGGGAAATGAATGGGTGGCCACTGAAAGGATTTATGCTCAGGAATTATCAGATTTCCCTTTAAAAAGCCTTAAATGATAATACTTAGATATTTTCTCAAACATGAATGAGTGAGATTATCACTTTAAGGAAAACAGCTGACAGTATTTGTTGACCATTTTGAGTTTCCAAGTAAAAACTAGCACTGTAGAAAACTTGAATCCATCACTGTAAGGCTCGTTGCTTTCCAGTACTTTGAGAATTACATTTGTCAGGTTTAATAATAAAAATATAGGCTGTCCAGTTAAAAAAAAAAAAATTATTTATGTGGCTGTGCCGGGTCTTATTTGCAGGACATGGGCTCTCTCATCGTGGAGCTCAGGTTTAGCTGCCCCGTGGCCTGTGGGGTCTCAGTTCCCCAATGAAGGACTGAACCCGCGTCAGGGATTGAAACTTCATCCCCTGCATTGGAAGGTGGAGTCTTAACCACTGGACCACCAGGGAATTTCTTTTCTTGAGAACTTTTTGATGAGATCAGAGGGAGATTAATCAATGTTATTTTTAAAACATTGTGCTATGGAATGTGTCAATATTGGAAGATATCCATAACTTAGTGAGTTAATATTTTCCAAATGGCCAATGTTGGATGTTACATAATCACATGTGGGTGAAAAATCAACCCAAAAATAAGATCAACCAAATGAATTTTAATGTAACAAAGTACTAAAAGTTCACTGAGGTGGTCTGAGATTCAGCACTGCAACTAACTATAATTTGTCCAGTCTGGGACAAGAAGGAATCTCACAATTATTTGAAAAGGCTATTAACATTCTCTATCCATTTTCATCTACATTTCTGTGTGAGGCTAGATTTTCTTCCCATATATCAGCCCAAGCAACACATTACAATAGATTGAATATCGAATCAAATATGAAGATCTGCAACTAACAACCTTTCTGAAAAATACAAATGCCATTCTGCTATCTAAATATTCTCTATTTTGAAAAATTAGCTATTTTGCATAAAATATAGGTTAGTTATAACAGATGAATGAGTTTGTTATTTTTAAATAAATTACTAACACATGTTAATAGTTTTTGAATTTTGTAGTTTTCATTTCGAATACACTAAATACGATAGATATAACCTACATGAACAAGGGCTCTTGGGACTCTTTAATGATTTTATAAGTGTAAAGGAGTCTTTTTCCATTTTTATTTTTTTTTTAAGATTCTTTTTTTTTTATGTCGACCATTTAAGAAATCTTTATTGAATCTGTTACAATACTGTTTCTGTTTTATGTTTTGGTTTATTGGCTGCCAGGCATGTAGGAGCCAGGGATCAAACCCACATCCCCTGCACTGGAAGACAAAATCTTAACCACTGGAACACCAGGGAAGTCCCTAAAAGTGCCTTAAGATCAGAAACCTGGAGAGCTGTTGCACTAACTTATATTGTGTTAACGGTTCTAAATTCAAGACCTTCCAAGAGTAGCTGAGTCTCAGTGCCTGAGTTAACCATTAAAGGAGGCTTCTCTTACTTGGGTGCCCTGCAGGTGTTTCCACTCGGGTGCATTCACGGCAGTGAGTGCTTCTGGGATGGGAGAGGGAAGCTGCCTTTCTCTGCCTTGTCTGCAAAGTAGACAAAGGCTATTTGAGAATCTAAGCAAACTTCTCAAACTGCCTTGGAAAGGGTGAATGTGGAAGTCATGGATTTGGAAAACTATTTGCCTAAAACCTAACCCTAACCTATGTAGGAGAGCTCCTGGGAAAGCCTTCCTGTACCCCAAGGATGGGGTACCCCAACAGATGGGCTTGAGGCCCAGTTTAAAAGAGGTGGGAAGGGAAAAACACACTCTTAGAGACTGGATGTCCTAAATCAGGACCCCTTAAAGAAATCCTGTTTTCTTTCTTTCATTGGAGTATAATTGCTTTACGACGTTGTGTTACTTTCTGCTGTACTTACAAAGTGAAAGAGCTATACATATACATACATCCCTTCCCTCTGGAGCCTCCCTCCCTTTAGGCACTTTTGGAAGCAGACAGACCTCTCCACAGCCCCAGGGACACAGAAGCCCATTTGGTAACTAACATGTGACTGACTCCCATTCCTGTGGCCCATGATTCATCCAGCAGGGTCTGGCTTCTCGGCGTGGCTCTTAGGCTGGGTGATCTGGCAGCCTGTCCCCTGGGGCTGATCCCCAGTCCTGGCTGGGCAGAGCCAAGCAGCCTCGTTGAGATCCCCCCCAGTCTCGGAGCTGCACCTGTAAAGCCAGGATAACAGCCTGGGCTTTGCATTCAAAGAACCTGGCACACATTCAGTTCAGTTCAGTCGCTCAGTCGTGTCCGACTCTTTTGAGACCCCATGAATTGCAGCACGCCAGGCCTCCCTGTTCATCACCAACTCCCGGAGTTCACTCAGACGCACGTCCATCAAGTTGGTGACACATTAGTAGATTAATAATGGCCATTTCAGTGCTCACTGTGTGCCAAGAATCAAGGGTGCTTCATTTATCAGATTTAGTCCTCACAAAAAGCCTGGAAACTCATGACAGTATTGCTTCACTTCTAAGGAGATTTTTGGTCTATGTTTGGGTGGTGGTTTAGTAGCTAAGTCATATCTGACTCTTTGTGATGCCATGGACTCCAGCTCGCCAGGCCCCTCTGTCCATGAGAGTTCACAGGCAAGAGTACTGGAATGGGTTGTCATGCTCCCTTCCAGGGGATCTTCCCCACCCAGGGATTGAGCCCAGGTCTCCTCCATTGCAGGCAGATTCTTTACCAAGTGAGCCACTAGGGAAGCCTGGTTTAACACAACAGAAATCGAATATCATCTTGCATTGGTTGTGCAAATTCTGCATTCTCTTTTGTACGAGAAGTTAGTAAACTGATAACGTACCTTATAAAAACCTGGTATGAGTCTCCCCATTTTATGGGTGGGGAACAAGTTAAAAAACAGGAAATAACTTGTCCAGGTCCACACATAGAGGTCATCGTGGGCCAGAGATGAGCCTAAGACCCTCTTTCTCCTGCAGTGCAGGAGACACCGGTTAGATTCCTGGGCAAGAAAGAGCCCCTGGAGAAGGGGTAGGATGGGCTACCCGCTCCAGTGTTCTTGGGCTTCCCTGTTGACTCAGACAGTAAAGAATCTGCCTGCAACATGGGAGACCTGGGTTCGATCCCTGGGTTGGGAAGATCCCCTGGAGGAGGGCATGGCAACCCACTCCAGTATCTAGCCTGGAGAATCTCCATGGACAGAGGAGTCTGGAGGGCTACAGTCTATGGGGTCGCAAAGAGTCAGACATGACCGAGTGACTAAGCAGATATTAATTATTATAAAATAATGGCTATATTCCCTGTGTTGTACAATAATATATCCTTGTATATACATGAGAGTTTGTATCTCTTACTCCTCCATGCTTCTGTTATTTTTACGCAAGTTCTCTTTATCATGAGCTTAGGTGTATGTCAGAACCTGTAGGTTGAAACCACTGCCTTCATATCAAGATTACCTAGGCCACTGGGGCTTCCCAGGCGGCGCTAGTGGTAAAGAACCCACCTGCCAATGCAGGAGTCACAAGAGACCCGGGTTTGATCCCTGGGTTGGGAAGATCCCCTGGAGGAGGAAATGGCAACCCATTCCAGTATTGTTGCCTGGAGAATTCCATGGACAGAGGAGCCTGGTGGGCTTCAGCCCATGGGATGGCAGAGTCAGACACAACTTAGCACAGCAGCACACACCTAAGCCATCAAAGCACTGGCTGAAGCCTTGACCCAAACTGCTCAGTGTCAAAAATGTGGGCTCCAGAGACTTCCCTGGCAGTCCAGTGGCTAAGACTCCATGCTCCCAATGCAGGGGGCCCAGGTTCAATCCTTGGTCAGGGAACTAGATCCCACAGGCTACAACTAAGCCTGCATACTCCAACGAAGATCTGCTATAGCCAAAATTTTTTTTAAAAAGTGAGTTCCAACTCAAGTTGATAAAACAACCATTAGAACCTAACCATAACAAGCTTCAGATGTCCTAAGATTGCCAAGGTTCAGAGTAAGGATTAACTACAAGCCTTTGTCCAAGGATCTAGAAGAGTTGTCGTTTTTTCTTACTGCTCTGGATGTGTTTCCAATTTAGAAAAATTGGGGGTTGTCTAATTTGTTGCAAATATCCACCAGCCTGTAGCTTTTGCTTTTGCTCATGTTCAAGGTTTTTGATGACCTTGGACTTAAAACATTCATAAGATGGAATCTCAGTATTTCCTTTGTAGTTTGTTACTGCTCTTAAGCTTGGTCTCTGTCCAACCAAAGTTATTCACCAACATTTTCTTCTCCTTTGTTAATAAAATTGATGTTTTGTAACACTTAGATGGTGCAATTCTATGATTTGATTAGTGTTTTCATCCGAAATAGTTGGCTGATTCTCTCACTACAGCTTATTTAAGCCATTCCAAGTTATAAGCGTCTCCACCGAGCTGGTGGGAAAAGTGGAAAGCTAGCCGAGGGCGAAGTGAGATGAGTATGTCTGCCTGGAGGCCCCTCCCCCTGCCTGGTCCACAGGTGGGAACACCTGGTGTGAACGCAGGCACAGCCCTGCCCTCGAGATGCACACCACTGACTCTGTTTGCTCGGAGGTCACTGTGCTGCGGCAATCCTTCCTAGACACCCAGGCCCACCCCCGCCCTGACTCCACTAGCGTCTCCACCGAGCTGGTGGGAAAAGTGGAAAGCTAGCCGAGGGCGAAGTGAGATGAGTATGTCTGCCTGGAGGCCCCTCCCCCTGCCTGGTCCACAGGTGGGAACACCTGGTGTGAACGCAGGCACAGCCCTGCCCTCGAGATGCACACCACTGACTCTGTTTGCTCGGAGGTCACTGTGCTGCGGCAATCCTTCCTAGACACCCAGGCCCACCCCCGCCCTGACTCCACACACCGTCTCTATGACATGGTGCAACCTGCAGCCTCTTAAAAGTGCTAGTCAGTTCCTCAGAAGGACTTAAGAAAGGTGGAGTCTGACTTTACCGAAGGAGTTCTGGAATCCAGACCAGGGCTCCCATATTCTCGCCCTGAAGACCTGACCGTGTTGACCACCAGCCAGGCGCCAAAGGTAGCAGGCTGGATAGACCCTGACTCCCAGCCCCTCAGGTGAGCAGCTTGACTTGACCTCTCACAGGCTCCACTATTAACTCCATTACCCTGGCGAGACCAAGAACATGCAGAGGGGAAATTTTATGATGGTTAAACACACAAACCTTAGAGTCCCAGGCACTTGGATTTGAATCCCTGAAATTCGCCCATTATGCAGCCTTGGGGGACGTGACTGACATTTGCTGAGCCTCAAATTCTTCTTCTGCAAAGCAGGAGGACAGAAACAGCCTCCCCTACCCAGGGCATGCAGGATAAGGATCACAGAAGATCTTTAAGCCGTCCGCACTGCAGCTGTTTGAGGGAATGACTTTATCTGCTGCAGGTGAATTTGAAGTCCTAGGGGATTTTTTTGGCCAAAAGGCATGTGGGATCTTAGTTCCCCAGATCAGGGCTTCAACCAGTGCCCCTAGCTGTGGCAGCATAGAATCCTACTCAACCACTGGACCACCAGGTAAGTCCCTGCGCATCCTGGTTAAAGGAAGGTGAGGGGGCTGAGTGGCAGGAATTCGGTGGAGTGACCCCTGGTGTCGTTAAAGAGTCTTCCTGTCCCTCCCCCCAAAAAGGACCAAGGGGTGCTTCACCTGTGTATTTCAACCAGGTATTTTATTGTTCTGGCAACTGCAAAATATACAAATTTCCGACAGGCTTTCCGTTTGAAAGCTGGCACAGCTTCATCCCAGGTAATTAATTTGGACAAATTTATAGAGAACACAGAGAAGTCAGAAGTCACACGTAAAAGGCCCCCAAGCCCACAACCAACAAAACCCAATCTATACAGCTTTCCATCTTCAGGATCCCTTATACATATTAAATAAATAAATAGCATATCTGCTATCAAAATAATAAAAAAATAAATTTCAAGTATTAGAAACGAAAACGTCATTGGCGTGGTTCAAACAGTCTTTCTTCCCCACCCCCAAATGAAGAGCTTTGCCCACAGTCTCAGGAAAGAAGAAGGGGAGGGGCAAGCCCACCCTAAAACAAATAAGCGAAGTTAAAAATATTGGTCCCAGAAGCTTCTGGGGGAAGGGAGTGAGAGCCAGCGGTCAGCGAGGCAGAAGCCCTGCGACTGCAGCTCAGACACAGCCTCTGCCCGCCCCTCCCTCCCTGGAAGTCCGGTCTCTGGCCCCGGGACCCCCAGCCTCTGCTCTCTGCCTGTCCCCCACCTTCACCCCACACTGAGGTTCTCTCTCCACATTAAGGCCCCTGCAAACCAAGGTCCCGGTCAGGCCAGGCCTCCTGTGTAAATGCACTGATCTCGGGCAGTCAGAGGCCAGGGTAAGCATTCAGATCAGCCCTCAAGAGTCGAAATTCAGGGTCCGCTCCAAACACCAGAGGAGGAGCCAGAAGGTGGACATAAGAGCCGTTCTCAGGAGGACAGCAGGCCCCTCGTCTAAACATGCACACAGACACACGCTCAAGGACACACGCTCACAGACACACACACACACACACACACGCTCACACACACACACGGTGACAAGGCAGCAGGAAGGAGGGAGAATAACACAAGCCCTGCAGAGGAACATACAGACAGACATCCTCTTGGGAAGAGGGCCAGGGATGGGAGGATTTGAACAGTTTGATGTGAAACCCACACACCTGATTGTAGGGCCTCTGAATCCTGTCCCCGCTCCCCACTGAGTCCCAATCAGAGAAACATGCATTTTTCTTCTAAAAGCTCCTCTCAAACAAAAAATACAAATGAAAACAGCTCCTCTCCCCACTCCAGGCTCCAGCTGTCTAAACGGCCCCCCACCCCCATGACTACTTCACAAGCTAAGAGGGGGAAGGAGCGGGGAAGGCAGGAAGAGAAGGTGACCTTTGGCACCGGCTTCTCGAGATTCTGAAAAGGGTCACTGGACAAGATCTACCTCAGTTCACACCGCTTCTCCTGGGCCTCGACCCCCTTGAGTGCCCAGAGGCCCCAGGGGAAGACCAGCAGGCAGAAACTACAGGTGTTCAGAACCACGTGCCCACAGCCTGCTCTGACCGCCCCCCACTAGAAATGCCAAGGTGCCGTGAAGGAGGACGAGGATGTCCTCTCCTCCAGACCCGCCCAGGGCAGCGGGTCTCCGCACGCATGCAGGGCACCGCTCCGCATCCTGCGGCCAGCCTCCCGGAGGACGTGGCCACGAGTGAGGCCTGACTTGGGCCGCTGTCCCCACCCAGGAAGCACAGGAGGGGATGAACGTCCTGCAGGAGGGGGCCAGGTCGTTGTTCCGCATGCTGTCGCCCCGAGTCAGTTTTGCAACAATCCCAGTGCTCCCTGACCAGCCATTTAGGGGTGGGGGTATCCCCTCACCTCCCCAGAGGCACGCCCGGCTCCCACAACCTTCCAGAGCTCCAGCCCCAAGGGCACAAAACCCCAGGCATCTTCAGTTGCCAAAGGTGAGATGTTTCAGGTCACAGTCTCTGCCGTTAAGAAAGTGCACAAGCCAGCAGGCCCTGGAGCCGAGGGAGGAGCTTGCGCTGGGAGGCGAGGCCCCCGGGGCTGTTTCAGCAATGTGTTTCCTCCTGCCAGACTGATCCACGCCCTCCTCAGATGCAGGACAGACTGGGAAGGGTAGGCGACATGCAGAGGGGATGCTGCCTGGCTGACCAGCGGGTCCAGCGTGGGGCTCCTCTCTTCAGCTGCAGGACCGGCTCTCCTGGGTGAACCCCACCCAGCTCAAGCTGTGAGCTTCCCTGCAGGAGGCAACGTCCAGGCCAAATGCACATGGAGCCTCTTGGAAGTTTTCATTCCCTTGACCCTCAGCGGCTGTGAGCCTGGCCCCGCTTAAGGTTAGGAGTTGAGGACCAGCATCACCCCCAGCGGGGCAGGTACAGAACGAGATGAACAAGCCTGCAGGGAGGCACCCCGTCCTGCCTCCTCTATGCATGGTCTTTCCCGGGCCACTTGGGGTCCACGGGGTGAGCGGCCTGAAGGCTGGGGGAGCAGGGGCAGGCGGGGGCCTGGTCCCCCTGGAGCAGCAGCCCCTCCTCCATGCTGCCCTCTGCCCCGCTCCGCTCTGCGAGACGTCCTCGGATCGCTGGCAGTAGGCAGACGAAAGACGGAAAGGCGGGAGCCGGGTGCGGGGAGGGAGGCGGTCAGTGCGTCCTGGAGGCGTCCACGCTGCCCGGGGAGCCTTTCATGTTCTGCTCTCGGGAGAGAAGAGGGGGAAGCCGGTTACCATTCCTGTTGACTAGGTTTTGCAAACAAAGATGAAGTTTGCAACTGAGATGCGGGCCCCCTCTCCCCAACAGGGAACACAGCCTGGAGGAGCAGCATCACCAAATACAGTGCGGCCCAGGAATGTGGTGGTGGCTGAGCCTGGGGTCCCATGGGGAGAGGGGCCCGGAGGAGGCAGGGAGGGCGCGCAGCTCCTGGGGTCTGAGCTGCTCCCAGGGGCACTGGGTACCAGCACCTGGGGCCCCTCCGGCTCCTGCCTCTTTAGAGTCCAAGGCTGGGCTTGTCCCCACCCGGGGCACTGGTGCTGGCCTCACTACCAGGCAGGGGCGGTGGGGGGTGGTTAAACCTGGAGAAGCACTAGGACCCTCCTCTCAGCCTGGCCTAAGCAGAGCTGTACCACAGCCCTGGGGACCCGGGACACAGCTGGGACACCGGAACTCAGGCTAGGAGCTGGGCAGAGAAGACCCATGCGGGTGAAGCTCTCATCCCATTCTCATTAAAGCAATCCTGCCCACAAGCCCCGTCCCGAAAGAGCCAGCCAGTACCAAAGGCCCTGAAAAAATCGTTTTCCATAGCCTGGGGGGAGAGTGCTGATGTCCACACTGCATGCCCACCCCGCACAGCTGTGGGCTCCTAACCACCCTCCTTAACCTGCCCCGAAGAAAAGGGAAACACAATTTCTAAAAGTGTTTTCCTCCTAGACTGTCTTAGAGAGGCAGCAGGGAAAGTGGAACCCAGGAGGACAGAAAAACAAGCATCGTCACAGCTCACGCACCTCCCGCCAGAACCAAGAATGTCCGAAAGAGAGGCCCATCTCAGGGCTGGCGGCACGGAAGCCGGGGCCCCACCTGAGCCCGCTTTCAGCTGGACTCAAGGCCCAGGTCACCGACCTGCCGCCCACGAGTGCATCAGACCGCCCCTGTGAGCCGGGGTCTCCAGCAAGGCCCACGAGGCTCATAACCAGGGAGGACTCGGTCAACCTGTGGGGTCAGGATGGAGGTCCAGCTCCCACCCACCCTGGGACATCACACGCCCGAGGCTGTGGCACCCACAAATGATGGTGATGCGATGAGGACACTGGAGACCACAGGCCACGTCATGCGCTCAGGGTGCCTGGGGCTCTGGACACACGGAGACATGGGGGCTGCCCTTCAAAAAACACACATGCTCCGGGGCCTGGGTGAATGAGTCACAGACTTCACAATGGCCAGTCTCCACGCAGACCATGACGCCCCGAGGGCTGAGATGCCAGGACGCAGAGAGATGTGGAAGGAACGGAGGCCGGCATGCAGGTAGCGTTTACCTTGCCAAGGTTAGTAAGGAGAGAACTTTGAGAAAATATGACAGACAGTTCGTCTTTCAAGCATAGGAGGGGGAAGGAAGAAACATGTCGGGAAAGAAAAACAAAACAACATCTTTAGTAGGATTGTCTTCTGAGTGCACATTTGACATTTAAAAGTCGAGGAGGCGTGGCACCCCACTCCGCTATTCTCGCCCCGGCAATCCCATGGACAGGGGAGCCTGGCAGGCCACAGTCCACAGGGTTACAGGAGAGTCGGACACGACTGGGTGACTAAACAACAACGTGAACTGTCAGTTTCTGTTTGTGAGTACTATAAGAAGCCAAATAATTCAACGCATTATTTATGACTGAAGATAAAAAAGTCAAGGGTGCACTGTGAAGGCCAGACGGTCTGCCGGCCCCCAGGGAGCGGGCTGCAGGACAGGCGCCGTGTCCCACCTGTCTATCACGAGCCTGCTTTACCAGGACACCAGCATCCTGGGGCCGCCACCCTAAGACCCCAAGGGCACCCCGTCCCCAGGCCCTAAGGACTCCTGCTGCCCACGAGAAGGAACCCCCAGCCTGGGCAGGCCGCCAAAGCACAGGGCACTGGGCCTCCCTCGGGAACAGCTCTTGTCCACCAGGCACCGGCCCCGAGCCAGGTGTTTTGCTAAGCGCTACACCCACATTCTCGTTATCGAGACACCTGAACGCTGGCACACCTGCATGGATGCAGAGAACACATTTTCACTGAACTGGAGGGATTCTGACCAAAGGCACCACCAGCCTTAGAAAGAGACAAGTTCAGCCTCACAGGGTGGCTGAATGGCCCTCTCCTAGCAGGAAGATGTCCTTCCTAGCAACACCAGGCTGTGGATCAATAGGAAGAGGACACGCACAGATGCAAAACTGTAAGGTTCCAAACCTCTAAGGCTGGTTTTCACACAAGCACATTCGCCCCTGGGGCATCCTATGTGTCAAAGGGGTCACAGACACAGGACTGTTCCTCTTACAGACTGACTCTGATGGGCAAGCCCACCGTTAAATAAACACGTCTCAGTCACAGGAAGTGGCTGCAAAACAGAGGCTGCGAGAGCCAGAAAGAAACCCAAACTGCTCTGGGCCTCACCCCACAGGCTGCAAACACCAGGTGCCCGGGATGGGCAGGTAAACAGGACCTGGGCAGCTCTGGAAGCCAGCAGAGAGAAAGTAGCCAGCCTTTGGGACTGGAGAGCCTTCCAACCACTGGTTCTGCTGAGGGCTGGTGGGGTGACTGTGGGCGAGGCCTCACCCTCATCTGGGAAGCAGGGCCAAGAACTGCCCTGCGATCTCCTAGGGTTATTTTAAGGACTAAAGACTCGGGAGGTGTACAAGCTGAAAAGTGAAGACGTGTATTCCTGGGCACGTGTATTTCAGGGTGTCTCTTGTTAAAATTTTGTGATATAACAGCCTCAGTTCATTCCTGTGGCTCGGGACCACCAGAGCAGAGGAAGCACTGAATTTATCCAGTGGAATTAAAACCAGCGCTGAATTAACCAGAAACTGCAAAGAGACAGCCGCACCCCATCCTGGACATGACCGTAAAGGCTGAGAGTGTTCTGATCCAGGACAACACGATGCGGAGCAGTGGTGTCCAGGCAGACCACTCCAGAGCGGGGGTCCCGGAGCCCGTGAAGGTGGGGGATCCCTGCAGGACAGGAGGGGGTGCTTGGGCCCTCCACTGCTCACTATGCAGGTTAGGCTCTGCGCAAACTTTCCTCTCAAAATGGTAGGGCTCTTGGGGGAGGCTCAGAACATAAAAGACAACATCAACAGGCAGACGCAGCTTCCTGCCAACATCTGACGCTAAGAGGGAAAAAGCAGACCGATGTCCAGCCACTGAGAATCGCAAATGCTGACAGTCACCCCGCCCCGAGAGGGAGCGAGAAGGCGGCGGCGGCCAGGATGGCCGGAGGACGCACGGAACACCCACTCCCTGCGTCCTGTCCTGAAAATTCACGGACCCTTTCTCCTTCCTCCTTCAGATTTTACAAAAACTGCAGTGACCCTCACCACTTCAACAGGCAGGAGGGCCAAGCTGGCAAGCAAGGAGAAAGAGATGAAAGAATTCAAAGAAAAATACTTACAAACAGGCTTTCCCTAGCAAAGGCTGCAGAGAGAAAAGGTGGGAGAGAGTCAGTGCGAGGAAAGGAGAGGGCATGGGTCACTGGAGACCAGGCATTCTCTGTGGGATGGAGCCCTGGGCACCCCTAGCCTGGCCAGCGGCTTCCAGCTCTGCAACTCCGCAGGACGGGCCCACCCCCCCCCCCCCCCGTCACCCGGGGCAGCACGGCCTTGAGCGTCACCCAACCCCCGCCCAACAGGTCCCTGAGTCTGTGACTGTGGCCCCTCACCTTCCATCTGTGACCCCACCATTTACACCAACACACAATGTCACTGACATGGCACTTTAGCTCTAAGTTTTCACAAAATCACCGCTGAGGGTAGGCCCGAAAGGACCGCTATTAGATGTCTTCCAGCCA
This sequence comes from Cephalophus harveyi, assembly GCA_006410635.1. Classification (NCBI taxonomy): domain Eukaryota; kingdom Metazoa; phylum Chordata; class Mammalia; order Artiodactyla; family Bovidae; genus Cephalophus; species Cephalophus harveyi. The sequence goes on along the minus strand of SJYT01069832.1, from coordinate 272,991 downwards.
GTCTGTCTCCCTCATTTTAAAAAAACAGGGAGACTGAAGGCCAGGGAGGTGACAGAATGTGACATTGTGACATAAAACCCCAGAGCTGGCACCAGGGCGGGACACGACCACAGACACACTCAGCACGAGTCTCCCCATGTTCAGCCTGTGGCAGAAGCTGCTGCTCCCCCATTCCACAGATGAGAAAACTGAGGCCTGAAGCGGGCCAATGGCCTGCCTGGGGTGGCATAGCACCATCACTCCTGCCCCCAACTCCAGGGACACACACAGCACATTTTCAGACAGCACAAGGTTTAAAGGAGTTTCCAGGAAACTCAGGAAGAGCCTGCGGGCCTTCAAATTCAGCTTGAACTTGAACCTGTGATTTCTATGTCAGGCGATTAAGGGAGACCCTTAGGTGGGACCCAAATCTGTGCCTGGGGACTTTACATCTCACACCCTGGCCAGGATTCTCGAGTATTGTTGAGGAAGATAGTGGTTTGCTGGAAACAAATTTTACGGCCCGATAGCCAGCGTCTTTCAGCCTAGCATCACAAAGGATGAAATAATCTAAGAATTAATCTAGTTGGTTTTCTCCTTTGGGGTTTTTTTACTGTTATAGGAGAAAGCGTCTATTCCAGGTCCTTTGGCCCAGGTTCCAGTCTGTCCACACCAGCTCCAGACACATTCCCAGGGCCCCATCTGACAAAGCTTTTCTCTAACAGAGCAATGGCAAGGGAGGAAGTCAGGAAAGATACTCATCATGGAGACAGAAGAGATGTCCCCATGCCACACAGAAGCCAACAGCCCTCAGCCAGTTGGGGGCTGAGCTGGTCCTGAACTGGGGGTTGCCTTCAACTCTTAGAAGAAACTGTCCACGAATGTGACCTGATCACAGACACTGGGCCAACTCTTTGCTTGGCCTGGTTCTGCCCGGGGAAGGCCACCTAACCGGAAAGGGCGTGTCTGTGCAAAGTCAAGGTCTCGAGAATGGATCCAGGGGTTCCACACTCAAAGGGACGGTCCGTGTCCTCTCCTCCCAGTCCCCACCCCCCACGCAGGCCTGAGTCTGTGGCCCCTGCCGCCCTGCCGGGCACGCTCTCCCCACCCTGCACGCGACTCAACTCAGGAAGGAGAAGGGGGGTCAACGCACTTGTCCGGGCAGCTGCGTGGGCACCTCCGGGGGCAGGCAGGTGGGCAGGGCAGCGGAGGTAGAGGCCACATGCTCCTCAAAGCTGTTGATGCGAGGCTTTTTGGTGGGCTCGGGGCTGGCTAGTGGGGTGACACTATTGCGTCTCATGAGCGGGTTAGGTCCCTTCTTTGCATCCTAAGCGAGACAAAGACAAAAGAGAGAAGGCGACAGTTACGAGGAGGGGGAGGTAAATAAGCCAAAAAAAACCCCAAAATCCGAAACCAAACCAAATGCATTTCTCTGCTTCCGGATTTCACCGAGACCATGAGACTGACCACGAAGAACGGCCCTGGACCGCAGGGCTGCCAGCTCGACCCGCATCTCCCACTCAGCAAGAACCAGGGGTGATCTCTCATCCCAAGGCCCTGCCCCGATCATTGCCAGACAACCGCTCGACAGACACGACGTTCGCAAAGCAGGCGAGGGAGGAAGAGAGAGTGGGGCGGTGATGCAGTGACAGCGCGTGAGAGGCGGGGGAAGACCTGGCTGCAGGCCTCCAGGGATGCAGAGGCGGGGTCCTGGGCTCGAGGCGTGGGTGGCGGGAGGTGTCGGTGCCGGCCCGCCTCCTGCTGACCTCAAGCCGGCATCTTCCCAGCTCCTGCTCCCAGGGAGCACACCCAGCCTCGGACAGGAAATGCAGCCTCCACCCCAGCCAGGGGACCACAGACACAGGAAACGCTAGCTTTCTTCCAACCAAGGGACAACTCGATTGGAGTGGGGACCTCCAAGGTCTCCATCAAGCCCCTGCCCTGTTCTGCCCGGCAAACCTTTCAGGGTCCATCAGAGCCCAGTCCCAGCCCACCCCCATAATCCTGCTGTGGGAGGGTCCGGTGGGGAGGCTGCTGCCCCCGAAGGGAAAGCCAATGCCCATCCCGCCACCCCAACTCGGGAGGCGCCACCAGAGCCAAGGCATGTGGCCCACCTTTGTCTCGGTCACCCAGCCGGGCGACTGGAGGCTGGGATTTGAATGCCAAGATCTTCTGGCCACGCTCCACGAGAGCAGGGACAGGAACAAGGGGATGTCAAGCTCAGTGTCAAAGAAAGGGTTGGGTGGATGTTGGCAGAGCGCTGGAGTCTGGCCGATGGGATAAAGTAAATTCAAACTTTCTTTCACAAGGTTCCTACGCCTGGGCAGAACTCTGTCCTGTTCCTGGGGGATCCCAGCCAGGCTGACCACCAAATTCCAGACCACTCCCAGGTGGTGGCGCGTGCGGTCAGGCACTAGGCTTGTCCAGAGAATCATTCATTCCATCCGCCACATCGCTAACTCCCAGTTACAGCTGTGCTTCCCTGGTCCCACCCTCTTCTTCATTCTTTATCATCTTTGTGAGAATTAGAGGCGTGAGTGCACGTGGATGACACCGAAATTTGTGGGTCCCACTGCCACCCGGGACTCTGGAACCTGCGATCATTTGGCTTCCCCAGTGGAAAAAGCGACCGTAACCAGACCGTGGTTAGGTTTAAAAGAGGTTTCTCCTCCACACTCATTTCTTGGGTCAAGAGGAAATGGGGGAAGAAGCACAGAAAGAAAGGAAAAGGAGGACGATGCCAAGAAGCCACCAGACAGGCAGGCAGGAAGCACACGGAGCCGAGAAAGCAGGGAGGAGGTCGGGGAGGGCAGCCCCGAGGACCACAGGTCCAAACGGAGGCGGGCAGATGCCACCGACTGATACAGCTTTTGCCAGCCCCGCCACCGCGGGGCGTCCCAGGGGCTGGCGCCCACGGGCCCCTCCCAGACAGACGACACAGCAGGGGTGAGGAGGGGGCTGCGTGAGAGGCGGGGGAAGACCTGGCTGCAGGCCTCCAGGGATGCAGAGGCGGGGTCCTGGGCTCGAGGCGTGGGTGGCGGGAGGTGTCGGTGCCGGCCCGCCTCCTGCTGACCTCAAGCCGGCATCTTCCCAGCTCCTGCTCCCAGGGAGCACACCCAGCCTCGGACAGGAAATGCAGCCTCCACCCCAGCCAGGGGACCACAGACACAGGAAACGCTAGCTTTCTTCCAACCAAGGGACAACTCGATTGGAGTGGGGACCTCCAAGGTCTCCATCAAGCCCCTGCCCTGTTCTGCCCGGCAAACCTTTCAGGGTCCATCAGAGCCCAGTCCCAGCCCACCCCCATAATCCTGCTGTGGGAGGGTCCGGTGGGGAGGCTGCTGCCCCCGAAGGGAAAGCCAATGCCCATCCCGCCACCCCAACTCGGGAGGCGCCACCAGAGCCAAGGCATGTGGCCCACCTTTGTCTCGGTCACCCAGCCGGGCGACTGGAGGCTGGGATTTGAATGCCAAGATCTTCTGGCCACGCTCCACGAGAGCAGGGACAGGAACAAGGGGATGTCAAGCTCAGTGTCAAAGAAAGGGTTGGGTGGATGTTGGCAGAGCGCTGGAGTCTGGCCGATGGGATAAAGTAAATTCAAACTTTCTTTCACAAGGTTCCTACGCCTGGGCAGAACTCTGTCCTGTTCCTGGGGGATCCCAGCCAGGCTGACCACCAAATTCCAGACCACTCCCAGGTGGTGGCGCGTGCGGTCAGGCACTAGGCTTGTCCAGAGAATCATTCATTCCATCCGCCACATCGCTAACTCCCAGTTACAGCTGTGCTTCCCTGGTCCCACCCTCTTCTTCATTCTTTATCATCTTTGTGAGAATTAGAGGCGTGAGTGCACGTGGATGACACCGAAATTTGTGGGTCCCACTGCCACCCGGGACTCTGGAACCTGCGATCATTTGGCTTCCCCAGTGGAAAAAGCGACCGTAACCAGACCGTGGTTAGGTTTAAAAGAGGTTTCTCCTCCACATTCATTTCTTGGGTCAAGAGGAAATGGGGGAAGAAGCACAGAAAGAAAGGAAAAGGAGGACGATGCCAAGAAGCCACCAGACAGGCAGGCAGGAAGCACACGGAGCCGAGAAAGCAGGGAGGAGGTCGGGGAGGGCAGCCCCGAGGACCACAGGTCCAAACGGAGGCGGGCAGATGCCACCGACTGATACAGCTTTTGCCAGCCCCGCCACCGCGGGGCGTCCCAGGGGCTGGCGCCCACGGGCCCCTCCCAGACAGACGACACAGCAGGGGTGAGGAGGGGGCTGCAAGCTCACACTCACCTCTGACCTCTCCCGGTGTGTGCTCACGGACTCCACGTTCAGGTAGATGGATTCTACTCGGCAACCTGGGTGAAGGCGGGGACAGGTCGGCTCCGGTTAAAGGGGGACCTGAGCTCACAGCCCCGCGCGGCCCACCCGGGGGGACCAGTCTTGGTGGGGCTGGGTCCCCACGCTCACCATAAGCGATGGGCGTCAGCTTCAAGACAGCGTGAAGTGGGCACTTCAGGTAGGGCATCTCCTCTGAAAAGGACAGAAGGGCCCATGGTGAGACGGGAGACTGGAGGGTGGCCATGCCCAGGCCCCTCACCAGAGCCTGTGCCGCGTGGGGAGCGCAGACGCCTGGCTGGGCCGGTGCCCACCGCCCCCCGCCCCCGATCCAGCACAGGCCCTGCTGCCAGCGGTGCCCTGCTAAGACAACCAGAAGCGCACAATCAGAGCTAAACCAAAGCCTCACACAATGAGCTGGAGTAAGAGCGTCATTCCCCAAACACTTTAGGAGCCGGGATCCCGCTGGCCCGCAGGCAGACACACAAGCGCTTAGAGGTTGCTGGGCTGGGAGCCCCTTAGAGGTGGGTTGCCCCTTTCCCAAAGACCCACAGCCCCTGAGATGTGGGGAGACAGGGAGGCTGGGTTTCTTGAGGCCGTTAAGCCCATCCAGCTTCAAACTGCTCTGATATCCTCTGGGGGCTGCAAGGAAGCACCCGGAGGGGGCTACCCCAGGGGCCCTGCCTCCTCGTGGAGGGGCTGGGACCAGCTCCCAACCCCGCCCTCCATCAGGAGAGGGCGCACTGTGGACCAGGCACCTGCACTCTTGTCCAGGAAGTAGGCCAGGAGGCAGCGCAGGACAGCCTGGTGGCAGATGACCAGCACGTTCTCCTGCCGCTCCAGTTCCATGATGACCGGCTCCAAACGCTGCACCAGGTCCTGGTAGGACTGCAGGGCGGAGGGAGAAGGGGACGCTGAGCTGGAGCAGAAGCCGGGCACGCCCGACCACGCCCTGCCCATTGTTATAAACCAGAGACCACTCCGGGCACCCCCGGACACGCCATGCCCATTGTTATAAACCAGGGACCATGCCGGGCACCCCGGGCCATGCCCTCCGGTCGTTATAAACCAGGGACCATGCCGTCCATCCTGCATCAGCCCACCACCTGCATGCTGGTCCTGCATCCATCCCGGCCCCGGGGGACCCACATCACTGCCCTCTCCCTGCTCCTTCCTGACCCCCACCCTCCCCCGGGAAACGGAGCCCCGACACACAGCACAGCACGAAGGAGCCTGAACAGGCTACACAGAGTGACGTCTGAGCGTGTGATTCCATTGACGTGAAATGTCCAGAGCAGACAACTCCAGAGACAGAACACACTCAAAGAAGCCACAGGCCGGGGAATGGAAACTGGGACTGACTGCTGACAGGCTGGGGGTCTCTTGTGGGGCAATGGGGAAATATTCTAGAATTAGTGATGATGGATGCACAATACTGTGAATATACAAGAAAAACCACTGATGTGTACTTTGGCTAAAACAGTGACTTTTATATGATAGGAACTTTTGGTGAGCCTGTGACTTTCAAGACCACCACGACCCCTGGTCCCTCTCTCACTAAGGAGGTCCCAGGGAATGAGACCAGGGGCAGTGCCCTGGGCTCCCGGGAACTGACGTGTGACAAACGCTGAGCAGTAGGACCACAGACTTAGTGACTTTTATATGATAGGAACTTTACCTCAGTAGGAGAAAATTGAAAAAGAAGGAGTGAGCCTGTGACTTTCAAGACCACCACGACCCCTGGTCCCTCTCTCACTAAGGAGGTCCCAGGGAATGAGACCAGGGACAGTGCCCTGGGCTCCCGGGAACTGACGTGTGACAAACGCTGAGCAGTAGGACCACAGACAGGAAGGACCCCTGCAGGGTGTCACCAGGCCAAGCCTTCCGCAGACCCCAGAGCTCCGCCTGCATGGGACCCTCGGTGCAGAGCTCCAGGCAGCTGCTGGCTCAGTCCGAGGGCCTGCAGGGCCCAGGGGTCCCTCCACCAGCATCCGTGGAGCCGGCACAAGGGACTTGCTGAATGCCTGCCGTGATGCCCACAGTCAGCGGGGTTCCTGCATCCAGCGCATCAGCAGCCAGGACCGTTTCCCTTTCCTGAACTGTCATTTCCGTCACTGGGGAAACACCTCTGTCCCAGCTGCTGGGAAACACAGCAGTGCTTCCCGTGGAGCTGTGTGAGTGGGGAGGACTCTGTTCACCGGCGGATGGGCGAGGAGGAGCATGGGGCAGCTCAGCAGGGCGGACGCCCAGGCCTTCCTCCGCGGAGCCGCTCAGCCCCTCTGCGTCCCTGGCCGAGCCGGTACCGCAGCCTCGGCAGAACCAGCGCTAGCTCCTTAGCCACAGCCCCGCGGCCCGCCCGCCAGCACCCAGCGCGCACGCACCTCCCCGGTGGGGTAGCGGTAGTAGTACTTGTCCTGCTCACGCAGCGCGTACTCCTCGGGGTAGGTGTCCTTGATCTCCTCGTAGGTCATCTCCTCACACACGCCCTGCGGGCACAGGCGGAGGTCGCTCGAGGGCGCAGCCCGCAGCCGCCGAGCCGGCCAGCGTGGGAGACTCGGGGGTCCCCCACAGCGCCTCGGGCAAGGCCCCGGCCGGCACTCACCGCATCGATCTCGTTGAGGGCCTTCCACTGCTCGTAGGGCAGCTGCAGGGCCTCGGCTGTCTGGATGGTGCTCTTCAGCTGGCTGGTCCACACCTTGAGGTCCTTCAGGTTCTGCTCCTCCACGAACTTGCTCAGGGCGTTGGCGAACTGGGGGGATGGGGTGAGGGGCGCGCTGGGTCACAGGCTCCACTGTCTGGGAGAGGAGGACCGAGCCCCTCCGGGAGGGCGAGGCTGTCCTCACTGCTGGGGGAAGGGGGCCCTGGGAACAGCCCTGCACACACACCCTCCCCTCAGGCACGCACACGTGCATACGTGTGAGTCAGTGTCTGATCGGCATATGCAGACACACACAGGGACTCACACACATACATAGAAGGGCACCGATGCATACATGAGGACACACACATACACAGAGGAACACATAGACACACACAGGGACACAGACACAGGAACATGCACCTGTACACATAAGGGCACAGAGGTACACACACAAAGGCACATACAGACACATACACAGAGGAACACACACAGACACAAGGACACGTGTACACACAAGGACACATAGACACACACAAGGGCACATATAGACACATACACAGAGGAACACACACAGACACAAGGACACGTGTACACAAAAGGACACATAGACACACACACAAGGGCACACATAGACACATACGCAGAGGAACACACACACATACACACAAGGGCACAGATGTGTACACAAGGACACATACGCACAGGGACGCTTCCCGCCCAGCCCCTGCTCCCCCTACCTTCCTGCCCCGGCTGGACAAGCCCGAGTCGCCCCCGATCTTGCCCTGGAGGTTGTGCTCGCTCTCGCCATGCCGGCACAGGTAGATGGTGCGGGGCTGCACGTGGATGTTCATCAGGTAGTACACGATGCGGCTCTGGATGTGATCCTGCACACGGTTCACCAGGAAGCGCCGGCCCACATCGATCACCTTAATCAGCGACAGGTCCCTGCAGGGGGAGCCGGCCCATCAGGCGCGACTGGCGCAGCCCAGCCCCACCAGGCAGACTCGGCCTCCACCACACCACAGCGTCAGCTCCAGGGGGGCACAGACCGAGCCTTCTGCTCCGAGAGTCGGGGGGTCTGAGTCTGCAATTCCCACAGCAGAGTGGGGCTAGAGGGCCTCCCAGAGGATAGGAGAGAGAAAAGCAAGAGACTTGAAAGGAAAATAAGGGGAAAGAGCAAAGGAGAGCGAGACGGGGCCCAGAAACTCACTTTGCACACTCGTGCAGCAGCAGCAACAGCACGCGGTGTCTACGATAGTTACACCGAATCGATCACCAAGGATTTTTTTTTTTTTGAGATATTTAAAAAGAGAGTTTATAAAAGTATCCAGGAGCAAACGCTTCATGGGAATATTATTCATCAGGAATAATATTCACAGCCCTGAAACAGGTGGTTCAGACAGTCACTGCTCAGGAATTACCTGTCACATTTATCAGGGTCGAGGGGCTGGTAACTGGCCTCATAGCAGTTAATTCTCTTCATGAAGTCGTCCATAGCTTCTGCGGAGTTGCAATCTTTGTAATCCGGGCTGGAGATTTTCACTTCCTGTAACACCACAAAGAGGCAGCTGATGAATCACGCTGGAGGGCTTTCTGCTTAGAATGAGCAGGATTTGGGGCTTGCAAACTGGGAAAGGCATGGACGGGCTCAGAATGATGATGACCCGACCCAGCGTTCTAAGAGGAAAAACAAAAAGAGATATGGCTGAGCGGTGAGTCACAGCCTGATGATTCCACGGGGAGGGCACCTATGGTAAGGCAAGGACAGCAAGCCCAAGAGGATTCTTTTTAAGATATATTTTTTATGTAGACCATTTTTAAAGTCTTTACTGAATTCATGACCATACTGCTTCTGTTTTATGTTTTGGTTTTCTGTCCGAGATTTTGGATCTTAGGTCCCCAACCAGGGAACGAACCCACATTCCCTGCATTGGAAGGCAAAGTCTTACCCACTGGACTGCCAGGAAAGTCCTATCCCAGGTGGATTCTAATAAATCCCTCTGAATGGGCCCCGATTCAGGATCAATCCAGTAGCCAGGTCACCACTAGACAACCTGGTCTTCAGTCTCACTGAGTCCCACATAAGCACCTATCACAGGAGGCTGCCTGTCAGCAAAGGTGCCCCAGGGGGTGCTGGCAATGCCCCGTCACTGTGGGTACCCTGCTGGTGGAATCACCGGGTTCCTCCTGCACTGCCCACAGGCGGGGTGGTACCCCCTTGTCATTGGTCCCTAGTGGATGCTTCTCTACCTGGTCCCGACCAAGGCTCACTTTCATGGGACAGAGATAGAGGAGAAATGCCCCTCGGGCCTGCTGTCCTCTAAAACTGAACAAGCCTGAGAAACCTGCCAGATTTCAGGGAAACTCAGAATCCGTTCACACGTGCTCTTTTCTCCCTCACCAATGACCACAGCCATCAAAGAGAGGCGGGCACACTGCAAAAATCCACCTTCAGCGGGGACTTTGTGTTTCACGGGGGCACTGTTTTAGTCCAGGAAGAGGAAAAAGTTCTGCAAGTGGACAGTGGAATGGTTTTCCAACAGGGTGAATGTGCCGAGTGTCACGGAACTAAACACTTAAAAATGGTCAAAGTGGTAACCTTTCTTATGAGGTTGGCCAAAAAATTCATTCAGGTGTTTCCATATGATGTTACAGGAAAATCTGAAAAGGATTTTTGGCCAACCCAAAGTTATGCATGGAGAAGGAAATGGTAACCCACTCCAGTATTCTTGCCTGGAGAATCCCATGGACAGAGGAGCCTGGTAGGCTACAGTCCATGGGGTCGCAAGAGTTGGACATGCGACGTAAGAGACTAAACCACCACCACTAAAGTTATGTATATTTTAGCATAATTAAAAAAAAAAAAAAAAAACTCGGTTCACAGATCTCTTCCTCCAACACAGCCTCTCACATAAAAAGCATGTGAGAAAAGTCTAAAAACTGCTAAGCAGCTCTGAGGTGTCATCAGAGAGAGATTTCTGAACACAGAGGGTTGGGGAACAGGGATCCAGGGATTCACAGAGGACGAGATGCTGCTTGAGCTTCTGGCCAAGTGAGTGTCGACTGCTCACCAGGGAAACAGACAATTCTGCAGCTGCGCTCTGCTTCCCTACCCGGTGGAAATGTAGAACCAAACCAAAGAAAAACAGCAAAGCCTTTGTTTGGCTCAAGGCAACTTGTATTTCCTCATACTTCGAGCCTCCTCCTTTGGGGCCACTGAAACCAATCTGGACTGATTTTTCTACCATTTCAATAGCCCTTCCTGAAATATGAACTCATTTCTGAGAAATGCATGCAAATATTCCCACTGCCTTGGAGCAAAGACCCACCACCAAAAGCTAACAAACTCTCAGCATTCCTTTGAAGGACACACACTATATGGCCAAAGTGTAGAAGGATCCGACCAGCTTTTTGCTATAGGTAATATCTTACTCGGATGTATTTAAGCTGGAGAGAAAGTGACCTACAACAAGAAAAGGGGACTTCCGGTGAACTCTTCACGATAACTTTTTCTGTAAAGTTTTTTGTTATCAAGTACAATTTAAGAAGACATCAAATTAAGCTGCCAAGTACCCTCAATTTACCCAGGTAACCCTCCCCTTGATACAGGGAGAGAAGCAGGAAGACAGTTTGAAAGTGATCTACAACAAGAAAAGGGGACTTCCGGTGAACTCTTCACGATAACTTTTTCTGTAAAGTTTTTTGTTATCAAGTACAATTTAAGAAGACATCAAATTAAGCTGCCAAGTACCCTCAATTTACCCAGGTAACCCTCCCCTTGACACAGGGAGAGAAGCAGGAAGACAGTTTTACCACTCCCATTTTTCCCAAATTTGATAATTCTGCCCTCTGTCTGCAGGGTCCTATAGGTTGTTGTCAACACATGCCCATGGTTATCTACTGGGAAAACTTACCAGCAAGAGACTAGCCTCCTGTCTCCATTTCCATCCTCCACCCTAAGCAGCCCCCTCACCTCCCAGCGGCCAAGGATCCTGCCACCAAAATGGTTTTCCCACTAAAACTGAGGTCCTCGACTTCTCTCTTACGCCCAACAAAGAAAGCTTTCTGCCAACCACCTGAAGGGCCTTGCTAAGATCAATTCCGGGTCGCAGGATGTGTTTCTAAGTTAACTACTGCTCTGCACTTCTGACCCGCCTGATTCCCCCCAAGGTGATTCCCCCACCAGCTGGCAGAGCCAGCTCATTCTCGAGGTTCTACGGCTTCTCCTGGCTGACCCAGTCACCCTGTTCTCAGACTGCCACACTCTGGGGGTCTTACCATGATGTTGGAGGCAACGACTGTAGGGTCATCGCACACAGACTCAATGAAAAACACCTGGAAGGAAACAAGACAGAAACGTTCAGCTCAGGTCAGTCGCTCAGTCGTGTCCGACTCTTTGCGACCCCATGAATTGCAGCATGCCAGGCCTCCCTGTCCATCACCAACTCCCGGAGTTCACTCAGACTCACGTCCATCGAGACAGAAACGTTAGGAAACAATAAATGCGGTAACACAAAGGGCCAACTTTGGGATCGCTGTGACATCACCGCCACGCTGGAGCAGGAAGGACCCCACACATAAATGCCCAAATACACAAGAAAGAACCAGCCATCAGTCTCTCCCCTCCCCCGTCTCAGGAACCCCTTAGAGCCCCAACCAGGAAAGCCCACTCTGTAGGCAACAACTCCCGGGCAGCAGCAGGGGAAGCCCAAGTGTGGAGCTCAGGTGCTCCAGACAAGGAACCAGTCAATCCCTGCGGGACCCCCTTGCTCCTGAGTGCACCGGGCCAAGCCGAGAAGTCAGGCTCACCTTGAAGTCGTTTTCTTTGGCAAAATGGAGGATCATGTGTCTCCTCTCTCGAGTAGTATTGGTGGCATCGAAAACCTGGCCAGAGAAGAGAAACCGGTTGGCGCTGAGCAGTGTTTACTGCACCAGCAGAGGTCCGGTCTGCCACTTTCTGGGGCTCCAGGAGAAACTGCATCCTCCCAGGCCCCCCACGGCCTCCCTCCTGTGTCCAGGGACCAAAGTGGGGGCCGGGGTGGGAGCAGTCCTTAAAGCAATGCACAGGGGTGGGCCACGGAGGGCTACTGGCTTCGGGGGCCACACCCCGCAGGTCCAGTGGGCTGTGCCCCTCAGTCTGCCCCACTCACCAGCTTCCTCTTGGGTCCTGGGGCTACCCGCACCCCCTGCTTCCCTCACGGCTCAGGCCAGACGCCTGTCCCCTCCAGCGGATCCCCCCATGGCTCTGTCCACACGCCCCGCCCTCCAGGGCACCGTCCCGCGGCAGGAGATGAGACAAGACTTATTCCCCAGACTTACTGCGATCTGGCCCCCCTCCTTAGTCAGGTAACTTTTGACATCTCTCAAGGCAGCCAGGGCACACTGCCTGAAACACGGAAAGAGACGGGTGCATCAGAGTGGGTCCATCTGAGGGGACACCCAGGCACCACCACCCCACCCCCCACAATGAGCAGGGTGACCCGCGACTCTGCCGCTGAAGTGTACGAGGTGGCTGAGACCGCCAGGCCGGAGGCTCCCAGGCAGAGTCCCGCACGCACGGCTGCAGCCCTCGGGGAGTGCTCGAGCGCGGCTGGCGTGCCGAAAATCGCCCCCAGGAGCTTCCAAAAGACGGCTGCCCAAGTCCTGCCCACGGACGCCCACTGTACCCATCCAGGCGGGGCTGGCACTGAGGCCGTGTCCCGCTCCCAACTGGCTCTAAGGTCACACTTGGGAGCCCTGGTCATTTTGGGCTGAAAAGGAAATCCTTTTCTAGCGTAAACAGACGAGTCTGCAGGGAACGATTTAGCTCGTGCCGAGTGAGATGCTGTCGCTGGTCCGCATCACACCAGCGGGTGCAGACCGCCTGGAAGCGGAGGACAGCGGCGAGGCTCAGAGGCCGAGAGGCTCGCGTGCTGCACACGGAGGGGCCGGCTGCCCTCCTCCCGCCCAGGCTAAGGCCACGCAACAGACAGAGCGCCCTGCACCCACAGCCGGGGCCTCACTTGCGGACTTTCATGGCCTCCTCGTTGTCGGGGCGGAAGAAGTTGTAGGAGCTGTACTGCTTCACGGCCTCCCGGCGGTACTCGCCCACGTTGAACACTGCGTGGAAAGAAACAGCCCCTTCACTGACCATGCTGACCACCGGAAAGCATCTCCCCGGGCCAGGGTCACTCTTTCCAAAGAAGGAAACCAAGCCGGCGCATGGCTTGCATAAGATCCCAAGGAAACCAGAAAGCAGGCAGTGGGCCGTACGTCCTGCACCGGCATCGCTTGATCTGGAAGGCAGCCGGGGTTCCCCAAGACCCAGCACTGCTCACGGTTCCCCTGATTCTCTGGGGTCACCTCCCACAGCCCAGCCTGGAAACTAGCCGGGGCTGGAGGCTGAGCCTGAAAGCAGGTGGTGGCCACGTGTCTAGTGAAAACTGGGGCCATGATCCCCACCAACACGGTTGAGAGGGAGTGCAGACTCACATACATGGCTGGATCCACAGCAGCCACTTTGTATACCAGCAGCCCACGGCCAGGATGGGCACTGGGTGCTGACCAGGCAGTTTGTGTATGAAGCACTGTGCTGGGCACGGGCTTGGAGTGGGGTTGGGGCAGCAAATGTGAAAAATTAGTCCTCGTGCTAAAGACATTCCCCGTGTCAGTGGGAAGACAGAAAAATATAATCAATAGCACAGAAAGAGTACTTTAAGACAGCAGTGGAGGAATGTCACAAACAAGGGCTGGGGGAGTTTGAAGGAAAAGATCCGCACAGACTGGGGTGGTCAAAGAAGACTTCCTGGAGGAGATGAGGGCTGAGCTGGGGAAGCCGCAGGGCAAGGAGAACCAGAGAGCGGCCGGTGAGCAGAGACTCCCATGCACACAGCAGGGCGTACATACAGGGTAGTGGGTGACATGCTGGAAAGGAAGCTGTGACCCCCCACTACAGAGAGAGCCCCCTAGAGTGGTCCCACAAAGAGAGTTTCAGCAGTTGGAGAGGGAAAGGCTGTTCTTTTCTTGGGGGATGGGGGTCATGGCGAGTAGAATGTACCCCCAGTGGGGCTCTGGCCTGGGCTGCAGCCTCACCTTTCGTGGGGACACCAATCCAGTTGAGGTAGCGGGTTAGCTTCTTGGAGATGTAGGTCTTCCCGCGGGCGGGGAGCCCCACCATGACAATCACTGTCGGGGAGTTGGTGAGCTTCGGCCCACAGGCTGGGGAGAGACACAGAAGGGTCATGAATAAAGGAGCCAGCGCTGCCCACAACGGGCTTTAAAGAATTCCTCAGAAACGCAGCTTTCATTCCCACCTCGAAGCCCCTGCACTTTACAATCCTGCAGGACTAGGCCCTTGATGGCCAGAGCCCTCGGTCACACGGCTCTCTCTTGCTCTGAGGTCCTCATGGCAGGGACCCCAAATTCCCAGGCTGACACCTAAGGGCCCCAAACCCAGCCAGAAAATGATGACTAACCCCAGAGAGGAAAGTAGCCCTGGGGTGTAAGGAAGGGACTCCCCCGCACCAATAGGGTGAGGTCATCAGTAAGAGAGGCTGTCTCAGATGCAACCTAACAGGTAAATAGAGGTGCCAGGAAAGAGCCCTGGGGGGTGGGGCTCCAGAAGCCAAATTACAGATAAATTTCTGTACCTCCACGCACGAGGTCTGCATGGCTTTCCTAAAAAAAGGTTATTTTTAAAAGGCAATTTTCACAGTAAAAGTTTATGAAATGGAAGTTGGTCAGGGACCAAGAAGCTGACCCCACAAATTCCACCGCCCCTGCCTGCTCCTCCTCGTCCAAGTTCTGGCTGCCGCCAAGTCACAAGGGCCCCAAGCAGGGCTCCCAGAAACCCAGAGGGTCTGGCCTGTGCAGCCTCTCCTGGCTTCTCATCCATGCTCCTCGGAATCTCAACAAAACTCTAGGGAGAGAAGTTTTCACTAGGTTTGCAGAAAGCAGCCCAAGGAACCCTGCTCTGGACATTCCAGATGCAGTGTTTCCTGAGAGCCTCTGGCATCCCGTGAGACAAGTGCGCATGAGCCCGGGACCGCCCATGTGGGGCACAGACCGGCCGCCTGCCCACTCCCCACTCAGCAGCGTGCGAGGCGCTCAATGACCACCACGCAGCCCCACTCCCTGGGCTCCGGCCACAGTGCAGACCAAGCAACTCAGATGGCACCATGGAATCTAGGTTCTTTCCTTCTGAACAGGCGAGTGTCAGATGGGAGGGCGGGGGGCCAGCAGGCTGCTGGCAGCACAAGCTTGAGGAGACCCCCACTCTCAATCTGGACACCCCAACACAGCCCCATGATGCTGGGCCTGGTGGCCAGACTTCGGTCACGTGTCCAAGCACTGGCCGCGATGCCCAGGTTCTGCCTCTGGGACCTGTAGCCTGGGGTCACGGGGCAGCAAGTGCCACACACAGACACTGCTTCTCCTTTCACGTTTCTAGACTGTCAGGGAAAATCTCCATGAGAGCCAGGAAGAGGAGGAAAGGCCACCAGGAGGCCAAGGGACACCCAGGAGCCACAGACACCCTTGGCTGGGATTCCCCAGCGGCCAGGGGCTGGGAACAAACAGGCTCCTAGAAAACAGAGGCCTCTCGAACTGCGTGAGCACAGGACTGGGGCAAAGATGCACCAGGGGGCTTTCTGGAGTCCCCGAGGGGCAAGTGGAGAAAGCTGATGGCCTCCTCAGAGACTAGTGGGGACAGAAGACACACCTACCGTCCCCATGTGACAGCTGCAGGTGATACACGAGAAAGTGAAAGTGTCCTTGCTTGCGCCCGGAAACGCCCACTCTGCTGATCCTTCCTGCAACCCACTGGTTTTCCTCTGGTCTTATCTGATATCCCCACCGTGTCACTGCTCCCAGGAGCATCTCACACACGCTCACACACATACACACACTCTCGGCTGTGCACATGCATGCAATACTTTTGCTGGACTCATGCCAAGGAAGCAGAGGCAGATGCTGACTGATTTATCAAATAGGGGATTACTTCTATATCCACTAATCGTATGTGCAAATCTCCTCTGGCAATAGATACTTTGGGAGAAAAAAACAAAACCCATAAAGACATGGCAGCATAAATACCTTAAGCCCCAAATTCAAAACCAAATAAACCATCCCTTGCTTGTCTGGGGAAGCAGAAGTCATTCCTTGGGTCCTTTGGCTTCTTGTATGAGATTCAAAGAGCTGCCAAAGGTGTCTGCTGCTGCCCATCCACCCAGGTGCCCAGGGGTCCCCGAAATGACAACACTTTACCCTCCTTCCTGTTTGTTAAACTCACAGCACATCTCAAGTGCTTTCCTGGTCCCACAACCTCCTGCCTCTGTCTCAATTCCACTCTGACCCTCTTCTTCTCTGCTGACCTTTTTAACACTCCCACCTCTCATACCTTCCTCCCTGGAGTCCTGCCTTTTCATCTTCCTCTCCAACAGCTCAGGAACAGGGAATATAAGCGTATAGCTTAACACTAGGTTTTCCCTTAAGTACTTGCATGTAAAGGATATACTGAGGTTAGAGGTAAAGAAGCACCAGTCTGAAGTCCCTGGACAGAGGCTGCATTGGCAGATTCCGATTCCAATCTTGCACTCTGACTGAGCAGCTGACCTCTCTGATTCACGTTCCCCACTGCTTCAAGCAGGCAGGACCGCTGTCCTAGCTTACCATACTGATGCCGTACTGCAGGCTCAGAAAATAAAAAAACCAATGGAAGACACTTTGCCATTGCTCCTGTAGGCTTCCCTGGTGGCTCAGCAGTAAAGAATCTGCCTGCAATGCAGGAGCAACAGGAGACACAGGTTCGATCCCTGGGTCAGGAAGATCCCCTGGAGAAGGGCATGGCAACCCACTCCGTTATTCTTGCCTGGAGAATCCCATGGACAGAGGAGCCTGGTGGGCTACAGTCCATGGGGTCGCAAAGAGTTGGACATGACTGAGCGACTGAACTGAACTGAAGTTTCGTATGTGCAAATCTCCTCTGGCAATAGATACTTTGGGAGAAAAAAACAAAACCCATAAAGACATGGCAGCATAAATACCTTAAGCCCCAAATTCAAAACCAAATAAACCATCCCTTGCTTGTCTGGGGAAGCAGAAGTCATTCCTTGGGTCCTTTGGCTTCTTGTATGAGATTCAAAGAGCTGCCAAAGGTGTCTGCTGCTGCCCATCCACCCAGGTGCCCAGGGGTCCCCGAAATGACAACACTTTACCCTCCTTCCTGTTTGTTAAACTCACAGCACATCTCAAGTGCTTTCCTGGTCCCACAACCTCCTGCCTCTGTCTCAATTCCACTCTGACCCTCTTCTTCTCTGCTGACCTTTTTAACACTCCCACCTCTCATACCTTCCTCCCTGGAGTCCTGCCTTTTCATCTTCCTCTCCAACAGCTCAGGAACAGGGAATATAAGCGTATAGCTTAACACTAGGTTTTCCCTTAAGTACTTGCATGTAAAGGATATACTGAGGTTAGAGGTAAAGAAGCACCAGTCTGAAGTCCCTGGACAGAGGCTGCATTGGCAGATTCCGATTCCAATCTTGCACTCTGACTGAGCAGCTGACCTCTCTGATTCACGTTCCCCACTGCTTCAAGCAGGCAGGACCGCTGTCCTAGCTTACCATACTGATGCCGTACTGCAGGCTCAGAAAATAAAAAAACCAATGGAAGACACTTTGCCATTGCTCCTGTAGGCTTCCCTGGTGGCTCAGCAGTAAAGAATCTGCCTGCAATGCAGGAGCAACAGGAGACACAGGTTCGATCCCTGGGTCAGGAAGATCCCCTGGAGAAGGGCATGGCAACCCACTCCGTTATTCTTGCCTGGAGAATCCCATGGACAGAGGAGCCTGGTGGGCTACAGTCCATGGGGTCGCAAAGAGTTGGACATGACTGAGCGACTGAACTGAACTGAAGTGACTTAGCACGCATGTACTGTACCTCCTGTAAACTTCCTGCCACCCAGAGGCACTCCAAAATGTTAACCTCAAAAGATGCCACGTTATTCATGCTCTTCTCTTCTAAGTAGGTAGTTAGGCTTCAACACCAAGTTTCAGGGGAACTCATGGACGACAGACAGCCGAGCTGCAAATGTAGACTGGGCCAATGCCCAGCGGGCCTCATGCAAGTTCCAGGGCAGAGTGTCTATGGTAACCATGGCAACCTGCTCCCCCATCGCTGCCAGGCAAGGGCAAACGACATGCTGCACAGTAAGCTCTGCTGTGACACCACCACCTGAAAAGGGCTCTGTGGGGAATAGGACCACACACTCCGCCCTGGGAGAATGGAAGGCAGGCCCAGAAAGCCACGGCAGATACCTGACTGTGGTCCACTGGACACAAACTTCCTCCTGGGATCATTTCAGCCCAGAGAGTCCGCCTGGTCCCGTGTTAGGAATGACAGGGAAGTGACTTGGCCCCAGGGGGATGGTGGTGGGCGGGGTGGCGGTGAGATGGGCTGAGGCTCTGCAGGGTGGGGAGACCCCAGCTCAGCAAAACCTCTTTCCTAAACTCTTCTGGACTGTGCAGTGGATGCTGCACTCATTCATTGCTTTGCACGCACATTTTAACTCAATGCCTCATTCTCGTCTAGAATGGCCCTCCCAACCCAGCAGGCTCTCTGCCAGCAAGGGAGGGAGGGGTGTTTCAGGGAATCAGTTGACAACGCAGGAGCACGGTGGCTAAGAGGGCCCGGAGCCAAGACAGTTCAAAGCCAGCGCTGCCTCGGGTCCTGGACGAGTTACTCGACCTTTTGGAGTCTCGGTTTTCCCTGTCTGTGAAATGCACGGATGTTTCACAAAGGTTCCCGGAGGGTGAAGCAGAAGGTAATGTGTAGGATACTTGCTATGGTAGCCTCCATCAGCCATCAGGGCTTCCTTCCATTAAGGCCAGACACGAGGGAACCAGGACCCACAAGAGAAGGAGGTCCCCTGCATAAGCGGTGAGGGACAGACCTGGGGTTCACCTTGGTCCTTCTCACACGAAACCCCTGAAATGCTCCTTCCTCAAAAAGTGGTTCTCAACCAGCAGCTGAACCTAAAAAGCTTTTAAAACCAGGATGTACAGGCTGCGCCTGTAGCAATTCTAACTTGGAGAGGGGGTACCAGCGTGCATTTTTTCCAAAGTCTCCCCCACATGATTTAAATGTGAAGCCAGGGCTGAGAATCACGACTGCAGATTACAGTGGCTGCCCACGTGATAAGGTCTGTAAGGTTTCCCCATCTTCCCTCTTTGAGCTGGAAAACCATCAGTGGGGCTAAAGCCTCTGTGAGATGAAACCTTCTCTCAGCAGACAGTACATAACCTGCTTTACAGATGAGGAAACCGGGTTCTGAGCAGAGAAATGATACATGAGTTGGGACCTGCACACATAACTCTTTCTGTGGTGAGAAACAATGGATCGCTAGTTCTTGCCAGTCGATAGTCTACTTCCTTGTCCATTCAGCTGATTCACCAAGTCAGTAAGTCTCCCTGAATTAGTCTGCGCTTGAAGGAAACGGCAGGATTTGTAAGAAGCATTTACCACCATGAAGTTGTAGCAACCGGGCCCCGAAATGATGGGCTTCAGAGGTGGAAGTGCCACCAAATGAATCAATCTGGGGCTTCCTGTGGCTGTTTTACCATTCTTTATACATCCACAGTCATGTTTTCTGTTTCCTCTGTTAGTTAACACATCTCAGACGGGTCTGCTGTGACCCCCAACTAGGACAGCACTTAGAAAGATGGCAACAGGTTCAGGAAGGAGAAAAATCCACCCAGTTCCCAATGCCATTAAAGAAGGGGGGAGGGGCAGGGAATGGGAAAGATGCCAGGAAGAGATACCCTTTCTCCATGATGGGAGGAGACAAATGTGACCATATAAACCCAGAAATACACTGCTACTTAAAATAACGGCATGCAAGCAATAAATACCCAGGGTGCAGATAATCTTCTAAGAAAAAAATGTAACCCCACAGCCACACACAGGGATTGTAGGAGTGGGCGGGGACAAGGGACTTAATCCATCAGCTTCAGCAAACCGCCTCCCCACCAGCCCCCCACCCATCAAGCTGCAAATTGTTCCGACAGGGATTTTCAGGCAAATATCTGCGTGCAAGACGTGCAGGCTGATAGGGACTAATGGATGGATCTCTGAAGCCCCGAGGAAAAGCGTGGCCGCACACTTGTGTCTGTCAGAATCACTCAAGCGGATGCCAGTCCAGCTCAGAGTCCCCCTCCAACCCTGCCCTGCTGTGGCCAGACCTCCCAGTCCTCACCCCACCGTGACCCCCAGAAGAAGACTAAATGTGAGTGTGCATTTCTGTGTGCACACATACACCTACAGGTGTTGAGAGAACCAATGTATATCTGTGTGCCCCAGTGTATCGAGTGTTCTTTTATCAATATATTTTATTCAAAAGTCAAAAAGAGGTGGGGCTCCTCTGTATCTCCCTCCTGATTTCAGGTGGGGCATTTCTCACCACCAACAGGTTTTACAGAAATATAACCAGACCGTGGTCAGCCTGTTCAGTGGGCTATTTAAGAGCATACCTGAAAGGGCTGGGGAGCAAGACACTTGTAAGGTTCCCCAGTGCCCAGCTACCTTGCAAAGAAGCCGAGTTGTCCTGTGGCCTGCTGGATCTGAGGGATCAAGCTGGTGGAGGAGCACTCTACTCCACCCCACCCCTGCCAGCATGGGGAGCACTCTGTCAGGCTTCCATCACCAGGATGTCCTAAGAGCACCTCAGGGCCAGCTCTCCCCACCTCCTGGCGCAGGTCTGAGAACCGGGAAGTAACTCACACCTGGGCAAACCCTAGGGAGAGGAGCTGTCACCGCGGCCTTGGTGACCAGCCCCTGAAAAATGTGATGGCAGAGAAAGCCCACAGGCCACCTAGCTCGGGGGATGCCTCCAGCTCTCCCCACCTCCTGGCGCAGGTCTGAGAACCGGGAAGTAACTCACACCTGGGCAAACCCTAGGGAGAGGAGCTGTCACCGCGGCCTTGGTGACCAGCCCCTGAAAAATGTGATGGCAGAGAAAGCCCACAGGCCACCTAGCTCGGGGGATGCCTTGAAGTCACTCGGGAGGGTTTGCACCTGGGAGCCAGCGTTTACCTCTCAGGCATCCTGACCTGACCTGGAGCAAAATGCTCACCACTGTCTCAGCCTGTCCGCCTGACAGGCCCCTTGGTGATTTTGCTGGAGGAGCGGGTGTCGCCTTCAAACCTCTGGAACCACCCTTTTAAGAGGTGGCTCTCTCCGTGGCTGGGGACAGAGCCCAAGGTAAACCTTCCCAAAGCATTAACGGGCCAAGACCCGACAGGGCGGAGAGGCGAACTGTCAGCAAACTCCAAGTCCAGAGAGCGAGAATGTGTATGTGTACCCGCGCGCGCGCCGGCTCGCACACGTGGGAAACGCTGCCAACTGTGTAGTCCCCACCCGCAGCCCCTCCCCAAAACGTGCACAAAGGCAGAGTTCCAGATAACTCTCTACGCCTCCGGCACAGGGGATAGAGGGGGGCACGGGGAGAGGAAGAGAGGAGGGAGGCAGGCAGCAGTAAAGACCGCGAAGGGAGACCGGGGGGGGAGATGTGTATAAGAGACAGCCGTACTGCAGGCTCAGAAAATAAAAAAACCAATGGAAGACACTTTGCCATTGCTCCTGTAGGCTTCCCTGGTGGCTCAGCAGTAAAGAATCTGCCTGCAATGCAGGAGCAACAGGAGACACAGGTTCGATCCCTGGGTCAGGAAGATCCCCTGGAGAAGGGCATGGCAACCCACTCCGTTATTCTTGCCTGGAGAATCCCATGGACAGAGGAGCCTGGTGGGCTACAGTCCATGGGGTTTTGTGGGGGGGGGGGGGGGTGGGGGGGGGGGGGGGGGGGGAGGGGGAGGAGGGAGAGAACTAAAGATAGAAATACATAGAAGAAGGAGAAAAATAGACGATGGAAATACATAAAGAAAGAGAAAGATAGAGACGAAGGATGGAGTGAGGGGGTGGAAGCAGAGAGAGGTTGAGAGACGAGAGAGAAACACGCGGTGGGGAAGAGGAGGCGGAAAGCGGAGAAAAGGAGACGGGAGAGAAGGAGGGGAAGAGAGGAGAGAGGAGGCAGCGATCGACACAGAACGGCGGCTGGGACCCGAGGAGGCGCGGCGGGCGCCCGGGAGAGGGCCGGGGCCGCGGGAGACGCCGGCGTCCCTTCCCACGCGTCCCCGAAACGGAGGTTCCCGGCGGCGCCCGGCGCTTCCCGCTCAGCGCGCGCGCCGTTTCCGGGTCCCTCTGCGCTCCTCGCGCGAGCCGAGTCGAGCGGAGCCCCGCGAAGCCCTCGAGCCGGGCCACAGCGCCCCCGACGCCGGCCAGGGGAGGCGCAGCGCCGGCGCCGTGCCCGCCCCGCGCCGGAGCTGGTGGGGAGGAGCGGGGGGCGCCCGGGCCGGGACGCGGGGACGGCGCGGAGGGCGGCGCCCGGCCGGCTGAGCGCGCCGGAGGAGGGGAGCCGGCACAAAAGCGCCGGGCCGGCGCCCTCCACACAATGGCCTCTCTCCGCACACGGCGCGCCCTCCCCGGCCGCCCGGCCCCGCACGCGTCTGCACTCACTTCTGGGCAGCGAGGGGCGGTGGTCGACCGGGATCCAGATCTTCTGCACCCGGCTCTGAGTCAGCTCCAAGGGCATCTTCCCAGCCGAGGCTCGGCGGCCCTCCGCCCCTTCTGAAGAATTCAGACTTGGGGAGGAGAGCGGCCTGGCGAACCCCGAAACAAAGGGGGGCGAGGGTGCGTGCGCGAAAGCGCGGCTTTTTGGAAACGTGCTTTGTGCTAAATCACGGGCGCTCGCCTGGGGCCCGAGGCTCCCCAAGCGCTGCCAGAGGGACGCGGGGCTGGGGCGGCACCCACGGCTCCCGCGGGGCTGGGATGCTCCGAGCGCAGTGACAGCCGCGGTCCTCTTGCGCCGGCTAGAGCCCGTGCGGTCCTCGCCCGCTGGCCTCCTCTCCGGCTCTGCTGGACGCCCGGCGCGCCGCCCCGGCTTTTAAGACAGCCACGCACACGTCAGCCCTGGGGCGGGGACGCATTCCTCGGGTTCCAGCCCCCTTTCACGTGGAAGGAGGGTGGCCCAGCCTGCTGGCGCCCCCTGCAGACCGCCGACGCCGACTCAGATAACGCCCTAAAGGAGCCCTGGCTGAAGGTGCCACTTCGTGAGCCTCCTCCTGTCATCCCCTAAAACCGCCCCGCACAGCTTCCCAGAATAACCACTGCAGCTGTGCTGGGAGGAGAGAAACAGCACCGTCCAGTGTGGCGCGTGGAGCCCTGCGAGCGAATCACCTGGAATGCTTATTGCATCCTAAAGACTCGGCCTCTTTGGGAATGGGACCCAGATACTGTGCATTCTTTTTTAAACACAAATTTATTTAATTGGATGCTAATTATGCATTCTGGGCCAGGCACTGTCACGGTGAAGACAGGGGTTTAGGGTTAAAGGCTGGGAGAAAGTTAAGAAGGGACGGGGGTGTGTGTCTCTGCTACCCTAGAGGGAGGCCAGAAGGAGGTCGCTGAGAGCGCCTCTGGGGTCACTCCTTGCCGGAACTGCTCCCTAATAATATCCGTGAATCTCAGCCGCCACGGCCCTGGCGCCACCACAGGGGAGGGGGCTTTCTTGGCCCTTGGTCCTCACTCTGCGTAATTTCCTGAATTTCTTAGAAACCCTGACCTGTGCTGAACACTGCTCCCCAAAAGGTCCCCGGAATGCTGGGCACAAGGAGGGGGCGGGAAAGACCCGGAGACTGGACCAAAATGGAACGTGGCATCTTGGTTTTCACGGTCACCGTTTACAATATTTTCGATATACTTTTATTTTTTTCTAGTAGAAGAGTAAATTAAACTCGATCCTATTCTGATCTGAAATTGATTATCTGACTGAAAGTCCGGAATAACTATTGGGAGGTGGCACCTTGATTGTGCAAAACCCTAAAATTCGCCAGTTTTTGCTGTGTGTGTCCCTCCGTATCCCGGGTTCCCGGGGCTTTGCATCAGCTGGGGACATATGGCGCCCTGTGGCCGCCCTGTGAAGATCTGGGGTGCGGGGAGCGGGGGGATGCCTCCCTCGCAGGCATTCACTTGGATGTGACTTTGGCACGCGACGCCTCCGTGAGCAGCGCTGCGCTGCACAGGCGCATCCCACCGCTGGGGCTGCGCGGTGATTGGAAGGAGGCGGCGCTCGCCGAAACCCACACTGCCGCGGAACAGTCTGCGCAGAGGCTGCCACACGTCGCTCACGTACCGCATGGCTCAGCTGGGAAGGCGCCCGCTCCCTGGCGGCAGGCAAGCAGCTCCTGCCGGCCCGCCCCGCCCCGCCGCGCCTCCCCTTTCCTCGCACCCCAGCTCGCCCAGAGGCAGGAGCTCCGAACCATCCCCCAGCCCGACGCCCACCCCCACCCTGGGCACTCCCTCAG